>FR990003.1:9516679-10116679 GCA_905404265.1 Fabriciana adippe
AACAATGCAAGTGGCATACCTCTTATACCATAATTGTATAACTTGTCGAGAAGGATGGGAATGGATACGGTGTCGAAAGCTTTGGCCAAATCAAGGAACACTCCAACGCACTTGTTACCGGAGTCTAAATGATTGCTTATTTCATCAGTCAAGGCCAATACCGCGTCTTCAGTGGAAATGCCGTTTCTAAATCCAAATTGGTTCTTTGACAGAAGATTGTTAGCAATAAGATATTGTTTTAAGCGATTGTTTATGAGTTTTTCTAGAATTTTGCTTAGTACGGTAAGTACAGAAATCGGCCTGTAGTTATCGACATCGTCCCCATTACCTCCCTTGTATATAGGTGTTACAATAGCTCGTTTAAATGTTTTTGGAAAACAACTATTTGTGAAGCAAAGATTGTAGATATGACACAATACTGGTATGAGGGCATGCTTGGCCATTTTAATAAAAGAGGTAGGAATGTTATCCCACCCAGGAGCAGAGTCATTCGATAGAGTATTAATAATCATATCCACTTCAGATGGGTCGGTATGGAGGAGGGCAAAAGAATTTACAGGTGGGGATATTTTATGTGAACTACTACTATCCATTTTAGAGGGGGTAGAATCTTTAAGCTTTTCAGCTAGATTTTTGCCTAAGTTAGAAAAGTGTTCGTTAACAAGGTTAGCAGACTGTACAGGGGATGTCGAGAGAGTCATAAGCTTACGTGCATTTTCAGTTTTGTCCTTACTAATATTACATATCGATTTTATGGTTCTCCATAGGGTTTTTGAATTTTGTGCGTTATCTAGTTTATTCTTTTCATGATTAATTTTTAGTTTCCGCACAAGTTTGTGACAAAAATTTCTATACCGGGTATACGTTATTTTTAAAATCTGATTATCAGGGTTCTTTTTAAGTTTTAGGTGAAGTTTATCACGATTTCGAAGACAGCGTAATATTCCAGGCGTAATCCAGGGTTGAAGGTGACGTTTTCTATTAGGTATCGTAGTTGTACTTTTATTATTATTAATGGCTTCCGAAATTCTATTAACTAAAACTTCCGTAGCTTTAGTCGGATCTTCAATATTCAATATATCTGAAAGGTTATTCTTTATATTTTGCAGAACTGAAACATAATCTATCATGACTTTTGTTTTTAAGGCTACTTGGTTACTACGCTTGTATTTGAGGTTTAAGAGAACGGTTGAGTGATCAGTGGGAGCGTTAGTAAGTACAATTGATTTTGCAGGTTTGGCCGTTTTAAGCATTATGTGATCATAACACATTTTGTCGCGTGTAGGAAGCCTATGCGCTGGTAAAAGTCCATAATATGCAAGCGAGGTTAAGTAGTTTGGGCAATTTGAGTCTATACTATCAGGTTTTATGTCAATGTTAATGTCACCCGTTAAAATAATGTTCTCGAAATTATTAAATCGCTGAAGTAGTGTTCGAAGTGAAAAAATAAAATCATCTGTATTTCTTATGGAAGGTGTACGATATATACCAATTATAACTATATCAGGTAGCGTTAGCACGAGACAAGAGGCATTTTTTAAATAAGGCTCCGATACCTTACAATTAAGGTTCTTGTTTACATATAAGATTACTCCATCACAACGATTTAGAATGTTTTTGGTGAAATATGAATTATAGTTGTTGTCAAGAGTAGGAACGGGTTTATCTTTCGATAGATGACATTCTGTCATAACAAGTACATCGCATTCGAACTTGAGTGATTTCAGTGTTGCTTGAAAAGTGTCAAAATTTTTATAAATACTCCTTATATTTTGAGCAAGGATGGTAAGATGATTAGAAGTAATAAAATGAGAATAACATTCCTCAGGTTTACATGTAAGGGCCTGGGCAATTTGAAAATTGTCTATATCTGTACTTGCTTGTAACGTATTATCCATTATTATATAAAATTGTGTAATTAAATAAGTTATCGCGGTAAGATGTCTGGAGATTTATACTATTAAATATATTATTATAATACGTATGGTTTAAAGAAAAAAACGTAAGGATCCTTAAAAAAAATCTCATAAAATAAGATAATTAATACAAAATGGGCGTGTAAGAGTGTAGTTTGAGTGTATAAGTGTGTTGAGTAATTGTATAAATAGTGTAAACAGTAGTAAGTGTAAATGTGTATTTTATGTAATGTTAAGTATAAAGTTAAGCACACAATAATATTAAAATTAGAATATATCTTAACTACTTGTAAAAATAGTCATTTGTTAGATTCATACATTTTCTTAATTTGTGATTCGCTTATAATTTTTATAATTGGGGAGTTCTCATCCTTCCTCACTAACACGTCGCCAAGGGAAGTCCAGCAGAACGCATATTTATTTGCTCTGGTGAATTCTCTCGCTAAGAAGAACAGCCTATTGCCTTTCTGTGTTAAGTGGTCCGATAGAAAAATCGGTGTATTAGGGCTACTCAACCCCAGGTGGTGTGAGTTTAATTTATTGTTCTTGTTTTGGTTATTATGTTTTTTAGCGGCGCTCATTATATTCGTCTTCTTTATGTATGAACACAGTTCCACAACAATAGGTTTTTTATCTCCCTTATTAGTCGATCTATAGATGTCTTTGATGTCATTTGTTTGGAGTTCTACATTAAGGGTAGTGGATAATTGGGTAACCATATTTATAAGGGACGTTTTGGATTCACCGTTTAACTTAGGAACATTCTTAATCTCTAATGAGCACTTACGTTGCGATTTTTGTAGGTTTTCGATTTGATTTTCCAAAATTTGTATATATTCTTTATCCTTCTGTTTTTCGCGTTCCAGCACCTCCATTGATCTTTTCATGTCTTCATATTGTGCCGATAAAAATGACAGTGAATCTTCGATTGTTTTAAGGGAAGACGTTAGCTGTGCCCTTTCACTATTTTGTTGAGACATCCACGTAGATAGCATATCTTTGATGTCATTTTTGAACTCAGAAAATTCCGAGAGTATCTCTTCCGAGCGCTTACGCTTTATACGGGTACTTATATAACTAGTCTTCGGTGAAAATTCGTCATTAACTTCGATCTGACGTAAATTAGATTCGGAGCTAGATTTCTCAGGTGTACGCAACATTTTATTCATTTTGTTATTAGCTTATATCGTAGCGTTAAGCTCTCGACGAGTACCAGGATCGCAGAGTTCAAAGATAGTAGTTTGTAGTGACGTTATGGAGGGAGGGTCCAAGCACCAGACCGCCGCCCAGTGTTGGGATTGGTCACTAGGGCGGGGCTAATTAACAGTCATTAGTCATTACTTCTGGGGCGGAGCTCCTATAGGAGGAGTTTCTTGGCAAGGATGGTTTCTTACCAGCTTGAGAGTACTCCTGTGCAGTCATGCGCTCCTAATATTTTTGTCGGATTTTTGATCACTTTTAACTTTTAACAATTATATTAAAATAAAGCACTCGGTCGATATACACGTCTACACTTGACAGTGGTCCGGGGGGAAGAGGGAATTTGTTTTTAATATTATTGGAATTTAAAATACGGGCATTGATCCGGTAACATTTTGTTTTATTATAATAAGTATATACTTAGTAATCGCGAAAAGCTAAGACATTTATTCCTACGCAATAAATGAATTTGAGTAAATATTGAACAAGTAAATTATATTTTATTCAATTATTTATATATTCATACAGATACTTCAGGAATCTTATCAGGAAGTTACTTATGTTTTTATTGGTATAATGTTTAGAAATTTACAAATTATTTTATTAATTATTATGTAACTTTTATAATATTGAATTAATAATAATGAAAAGCAATTGAAGGACTATGATTATGAATCACTTATTTCGATGTTCAAAGCAAGTATAAGTTGGCGTAACGGTGAAAGCTCGATCTAGACATTCTATGGTCGTAGGTTCGATTCCCTGTACCGAGACGGTTTTTTTTCTTTTTCTCAATTTTTATATATTTTCATTTTTCAATTATGCAAAGAAATCAATATTTTCTTTATTTATTATCATTTATTGTTTTTTTATATGTACAGATATGCAAAAGGCATAGAAATGATAAAAAAATGGGATTTTGGACTTTTCAACAAGGAATAGTAATTAAAGCGCATGCGAAAACACTTTGTACATGAAAATTCAAAATTCAATATATAAATTGAGAAAAAGGAAAGAAAAATGCCTACACGTATGAAGAATCGAACCTACGATGATCGTTATCATAGTCCAAGGTCGTACCGCTACACCATCTTATGCTTCGCTTGCAAAGTGAAATACGTGGTTCATAACGTGCGAAATATTTTTTTATTTTTTATTCACTTTTTTTTCTAAACGCTTGGTTTTCTAACTGACGCGACACCCGGGCTCAGCTGATTGCGCTCACTAACCACTGTGCCT
The DNA here is from genome assembly GCA_905404265.1 of Fabriciana adippe. Lineage (NCBI taxonomy): Eukaryota > Metazoa > Arthropoda > Insecta > Lepidoptera > Nymphalidae > Fabriciana > Fabriciana adippe. The sequence continues at coordinate 9,521,035 of FR990003.1, forward strand.
ATTCCACCAGGGACGCCACTTCAAATAACATATTTACACTAACTTTACATACTGCTTTATTTTACATAAAAAAACTTTGACGTTGTTATGATGTAAATAATATGTATATTCCCAAAATGTCTTCAGTTTATTTAAAATGGCATATGTACATAATAAAAGGTAAAGTTATAAGTATGAAGATAATCTGCTGATCTACATATATATATAGATAGGTACCTACCGGTCCGATTTGAAAATTATTTCTATCATAGAAATCTGCATTATCCTTGAGGAACAAACATACCCTATGTTTTGTTATGATATACCTTCTTACCCGTACTAGTTTTGGGTTAGCTAAGTCCACGTTATATTTATGAAATTTGGTAGGTATGTCACATGTAGATTTATGTGAAACCCGCGTTCAAATCCTACGCGTACAATCGCTTGATGAAGTCGTGGCAGAATCGATAATAGTGTTTGGGCACAGATCATATATAGAGGTTTGGGTGTATGTCTGCGTCCCGCAACATAGACTTTTAAAAAAATAATTATCTAATACCAGAGATTACAATATTATCAACATCTTACATAAAAACCTTTTCATACCTACTTATACCACCACGAAACGAAACGAAAGTTCATACTGATAACACACTTGTAAACTCTAGAAAAGTACCTAGTACGAAAGTAATACGCGTACATATTATGTACGTATGTATGTTATATACACACACATACATACAACGCGTATAGAAATTACTTATATTTATTAATTATATTATTTATTCATATTAAATATTAATCATAAGCATAGCCGCACGAAACCCGTAGTATACGGCAAATCGGAATTTGTTTACTTATGATTTCATCGATCACTAAAGAACTAGATACACAATCCCATGCAAAAGTTCTCTTAAAACCTAATTGTGTTTAGGTAATTCTAGTTTAAAAAAGTATACAATAATGTAAATTCAACCTTAAATGTACGTACGTTTTAAAGTTGTTTTGGCAAAGCTATGTATAAAAACCAAAAAACAGTGATTTTTTTACACTATGTCCAAGAATGAATATTTCGATAAATTAGCGGGGGGGATTGTGCGCGAGCAAAAGCGACATAGGTCCTACCTCGTCAAGGGCCAGCAGCCGACTGAATCACTATCGCCGTTGCACCTAAGCCGCTAGCGAATAAGGTTGAATATCGAATATTCGATCGATCTTATTCTTGCACAGAACTAAAGGACGTAAGTCTAATATCTAATTTAATTTATTATGACAATAATAATTGGTCAAGGTCAATGATATTCAAACACGACATAATGAACTATATTTTCCTTATGTGAGTATTTTTTTTGCATATGTGAATGAAGTAATTTACAAGTAAAATCCATAAATCTCTAAAAAAGGCATATTTAAAAAAAAATAAAACCCTCGAGAAAATTTCATTCAATTGTGTTTCTGTTTGTAACGTCCGTTAGAAAAAGGTTTGAAAAATCATATGTTTAAATTATCACATTGATTTGATATCTGGTATACATAGAATATCCCGGCAAATCAGCGTTAAATTTAGGGAGCCTCCTCTTAACGTCCCACTGCTGGGAGTGGGCCTCCCTTCAATACGAGGGGGATCAGGCCATAGTCCACCAAGCTGGGCCAAGTGCGGGCGGACTGAGCATGTCTTTTGAAAACTTGTTAGGTTCTCTCAGACATGCAGGTTTTCTCACGATGTTTTTCTTCATAAGTGGTAATAGTAAGGTAAGAGGTAATCATGTTAGAAATGATTCGCACGTGAAAATATCAGAGATGCGAGACCCAGGATTTGAACCCGCTTCACTCGGTTTCCCAAGCGCGTAACCACTGGGCTACCATTGCCTTGTATTATAATACGTACGAATAATTTTTAAGTGTTTTATTGAATTATAATTTACTTATTTATATTTATATCCATATACTTGCAATGTAGTTTGCTCGACGGAATAACTGAAGTAGTTTACTTTTACAACGTGATAAATTACATGCATCAAAGTTCCTCACACTTTTACACTTGAATTCTACACTTATATTAAAAACTTTATATCTAAACTAACTAAACAGCATCCATATCAAGTATTCCCGCTACATTGTACACATCCGTATTAATATTATAAGTGTGAAAGTTTGTGAGTATGGATGTTTGTTACTCAATCACGCCAGAACGGATAAACGGATCTGGATGAAATTTGGCACAAAGATAGATTATAGTCTGGAATAATACATAGGTTACTTTTTATCCCGGAAAAATGTACGATTCCCGTGGGATAAGTTTGTTTTCGTTTACCAAAAGAAATTTTGAATTGCATCGAATACATTTATTTCCGTGTCTTTATCATTAAATAATTCAAGCTCATCATCTCATCACATTAATTTGAGAAACTTCGTTTTTACAGAGGAATTGAATAACGATGATGACAACGATAATGACTTAAATATTCAGATTGTCTCGAAGATGAAACACAAACCTCATACGATAACAGTAACGAAGGTAGAGGCTTAATAATATAGTAATTTATAAATAACATATTTTTAGTAATTTCCTTTAAACATATAGAAACCCAAAGTTAATAAAAGTTTTCATTCTTTATACTTTTACATTACAAAATTGGACTGTCAACAGTTTTACAACAAAACATCTACTATGAATTTAATATTTAAAAAAATTGTCCACTCTTATACTTAGAGCGGAACTTCTATTGTGTCTGGGAGAATATTTGGCCCTTCAGATTGGTCTGGCTGTCTACAAAAGGCATTAACATAGTCCCCTAAGTATTATATATAAAATTGAAGACTTCGAATTAAGAGGAGGCTCCCTAAATTTAACGCTGATTTGCCGGGATATTCTATGTATACCAGATATCAAATCAATGTGATAATTTAAACATATGATTTTTCAAACCTTTTTCTAACGGACGTTACAAACAGAAACACAATTGAATGAAATTTTCTCGAGGGTTTTATTTTTTTTTAAATATGCCTTTTTTAGAGATTTATGGATTTTACTTGTAAATTACTTCATTCACATATGCAAAAAAAAATACTCACATAAGGAAAATATAGTTCATTATGTCGTGTTTGAATATCATTGACCTTGACCAATTATTATTGTCATAATAAATTAAATTAGATATTAGACTTACGTCCTTTAGTTCTGTGCAAGAATAAGATCGATCGAATATTCGATATTCAACCTTATTCGCTAGCGGCTTAGGTGCAACGGCGATAGTGATTCAGTCGGCTGCTGGCCCTTGACGAGGTAGGACCTATGTCGCTTTTGCTCGCGCACAATCCCCCCCGCTAATTTATCGAAATATTCATTCTTGGACATAGTGTAAAAAAATCACTGTTTTTTGGTTTTTATACATAGCTTTGCCAAAACAACTTTAAAACGTACGTACATTTAAGGTTGAATTTACATTATTGTATACTTTTTTAAACTAGAATTACCTAAACACAATTAGGTTTTAAGAGAACTTTTGCATGGGATTGTGTATCTAGTTCTTTAGTGATCGATGAAATCATAAGTAAACAAATTCCGATTTGCCGTATACTACGGGTTTCGTGCGGCTATGCTTATGATTAATATTTAATATGAATAAATAATATAATTAATAAATATAAGTAATTTCTATACGCGTTGTATGTATGTGTGTGTATATAACATACATACGTACATAATATGTACGCGTATTACTTTCGTACTAGGTACTTTTCTAGAGTTTACAAGTGTGTTATCAGTATGAACTTTCGTTTCGTTTCGTGGTGGTATAAGTAGGTATGAAAAGGTTTTTATGTAAGATGTTGATAATATTGTAATCTCTGGTATTAGATAATTATTTTTTTAAAAGTCTATGTTGCGGGACGCAGACATACACCCAAACCTCTATATATGATCTGTGCCCAAACACTATTATCGATTCTGCCACGACTTCATCAAGCGATTGTACGCGTAGGATTTGAACGCGGGTTTCACATAAATCTACATGTGACATACCTACCAAATTTCATAAATATAACGTGGACTTAGCTAACCGAAACTAGTACGGGTAAGAAGGTATATCATAACAAAACATAGGGTATGTTTGTTCCTCAAGGATAATGCAGATTTCTATGATAGAAATAATTTTCAAATCGGACCGGTAGGTACCTATCTATATATATATATATGTAGATCAGCAGATTATCTTCATACTTATAAATTTACCTTTTATTATGTACATATGCCATTTTAAATAAACTGAAGACATTTTGGGAATATATTATTTACATCATAACAACGTCAAAGTTTTTTTATGTAAAATAAAGCAGTATGTAAAGTTAGTGTAAATATGTTATTTGAAGTGGCGTCCCTGGTGGAATAGGCACAGTGGTTAGTGAGCGCAATCAGCTGAGCCCGGGTGTCGCGTCAGTTAGAAAACCAAGCGTTTAGAAAAAAAAGTGAATAAAAAATAAAAAAATATTTCGCACGTTATGAACCACGTATTTCACTTTGCAAGCGAAGCATAAGATGGTGTAGCGGTACGACCTTGGACTATGATAACGATCATCGTAGGTTCGATTCTTCATACGTGTAGGCATTTTTCTTTCCTTTTTCTCAATTTATATATTGAATTTTGAATTTTCATGTACAAAGTGTTTTCGCATGCGCTTTAATTACTATTCCTTGTTGAAAAGTCCAAAATCCCATTTTTTTTATCATTTCTATGCCTTTTGCATATCTGTACATATAAAAAAAAACAATAAATGGTAATAAATAAAGAAAATATTGATTTCTTTGCATAATTGAAAAATGAAAAATATATAAAAATTGAGAAAAAGAAAAAAAGCCGTCTCGGTACAGGGAATCGAACCTACGACCATAGAATGTCTAGATCGAGCTTTCACCGTTACGCCAACTTATACTTGCTTTGAACATCGAAATAAGTGATTCATAATCATAGTCCTTCAATTGCTTTTCATTATTATTAATTCAATATTATAAAAGTTACATAATAATTAATAAAATAATTTGTAAATTTCTAAACATTATACCAATAAAAACATAAGTAACTTCCTGATAAGATTCCTGAAGTATCTGTATGAATATATAAATAATTGAATAAAATATAATTTACTTGTTCAATATTTACTCAAATTCATTTATTGCGTAGGAATAAATGTCTTAGCTTTTCGCGATTACTAAGTATATACTTATTATAATAAAACAAAATGTTACCGGATCAATGCCCGTATTTTAAATTCCAATAATATTAAAAACAAATTAATGTAATAAGTTGGCCTACTGCCTACAGACGCGCTTGCGTACTCTGTGACGCTTGGCCTATAGTTGTGAGTTCACGCCGGCGGCGTGAGCGCACAGCTCGCTTTGCGGGAGGGGAGGTAGCTTTAAATGCCTACTTCGCGCGGACAGCCTGGTCTTAAATAAATATCCATCCTATCCATACTTATATTATAAATGTGTAAGTAAGTATTTATAATAATAATGTTCTCCTGGCCAATTCCGGCCACGTCGGCCAATCTCATTGAGACTAGCCAACTGCGCAGGAGATATTATAGTGCACAAGTGTACGCGCAGACACAAGTGCACTCCCTATTCCTGTCACTCTCATACTCCGGTGGGACGACTACTCGACACGACCGGTGAGAGTTAAGGCGCAGGACCGACGGCTTTACGTGCTCTCCGAGGCACGGGGGTGAAACACCGCCAGCTTCCCAACTCCGAGCTGTTACTGAGGCTTACTATACAGAAAGATTCAATAACTAAACTTGGCCCGACCCGCGACTCGAACCCAGGACCTCAGGATGTGCAGCCGTACATGCTAGCCACTACACCACCGAGGCAGTCATTTATAATATGTATATATTAAAAGTTATATATGTGTAGTGTATCAACTATCTGGTATCCATAACACAGGCCTCGTAACTTACCATGGAACTAGATGGTGCTGTGTGTTAATGTACCAACATATTTATTTATTTAACTCTGTTATCTTTTAACGCTTAACTGCGGAACAGATTTTGATGAAATTTGTCAAGAATATAGTTGTCAAGGATATAGTATCCCCACCCAAGCAGGGCGTCAAATAATTCTTTTTTATTCGTCCTATTAAAGGATGGATAATTATTTTTTTATTATTTGTTCTATTAAAGGACGAATAGACACTCCGGCCTTTTATGTTAGTAATATTATGCCTGCATTCGCTTCACTTTGATTACAAAACATTGATTTTCAATTATTTTCTTTAAATATAATATAACTTAACAAATCTTTAAGAAATCTATACATATTATAAAATTCTAACTAAGCCGAATCTGTTCATTAAATATTTTTTGGGAAATCTTATTGAAATAGACTTTATTATCGATACAGAAGCCAAATCTATAGTTTTTAGAATTTTTGTCTGTCTGTCTGTCTGTCTGTCTGTTACCGCATCACGGGAAAACTACTGAACAGATTTTGATAAAATTTGGTATAATGATAGCTGGTTATCCGGGTCAACATATAGGATACTTTTTACTGCGGGAAAATATCTCATCTCTGAGCTAAACGTTAAAACGTAACTAGGGACGAACCCGAGCGAAGCCAGGGTGAGTTTCTAGTGTAAGAATAAATCTTTTATCTCTATGCCTTGTGCAGCTAAAATACGGGACTCTTATATAAATTTATGATAGCTTTCATGCGACGCAGTCAATGTAGAAATGAAATTTATTTCTTACCCAAAGCTTTATGAATATTCAAAATTTGAGAAATGATAGGTTCCCTATAGCTAACCTATGTTTTTTTCCAAGATTCCATCTATCTCTATACTGAAATATATCAAAACTGGTTCAGCGTTTTAGTTATGAAAACGTAACAAACAAACAAGACAAAATTATTTTCTTATCTATACATATAATAAAACTGTAGAGGTCGAATGTCTGTACATAGAAAAAAAAATCTTAAAACCTAGTCAGGGGGGTGTGAGAAGAGAAATAGAATAAATAGAGATTTTTTTTTAAATTTTTTTGTTTTTCTGTCTGTTTGTCTGTTTGTACGGGCTAATCTCCGAAACTGTTGGACCGATTTAAATGAAATTTTGCTTTATGGTACTTTATATCCCCGGTCAACATCTTAGATACTTTTCATCTCGGAAAATAAAAGAGTTCCCGTGGGATAGTTAAAAACTATAGTAACTTATACAGCTTAGTACACAAAAACTACTGATTGGATTTTAATGAAACTTTACAATAATATAATTCATACATCAGAATAACAAGTAGGCTATTTTTTATCCCGGAAAAATGTACGGTTCCCGTGGGATAGATTTGATTTTGTTTGTCTAACGACGAACCCGTGCGAAGCCAGGGTGAGCCGCTAGTTGTAAATAAAACTTACTTCGAATGTATGTTATGTTCCAATGTATTTTCAAAGCAACGACTTCAGACTTCCGTACTTCTATACTTCATTTTGCTCATTTAAAGTTGTAAAAACGAGTAACATATATCTTGGGGCAATCCAATTTTCATTTATCGAGAACTGCAAATTATATTATTTTCATTCTATTTTAAAACTAGATTTGCCTGCTAGTTCGCTTGTTTGGTAAATGGGACGCGGATCAATGGTAGCCTATGTCCGATCCTAAAATTCAATCTATGTATGTCTCAAATTCTATCGAAATGTGTTCAGCGGTTTGACCAGAGAAAAGGTAATAAAGTTACTTTGACATTTATAATATTAGTATGGAATTATTTGAATACCAACTACTTTTAATTGGTATTAATTATGGTGCATTTTAGTGTAATTTTTTATCCTCTAATTGTGTAATATCCATCTATCCACTAATATTCTCATTTTTTTTTAAATATATGTATAGATAAAGAAAATTACAAATATACTTAACTAGCGACTCAACCTCGCTCCACTCGGGTTCGTCCCTACTTACGTTTTAACGTTTAGTAAGTAAAAAAGTAGTAGTAAAAAGTATCCTATATGTTGACCCGGATAACCAGCTATCATCATACCAAACATCAAAATCCCTCTAGTGGTTTTTCCGTGATGCGGTAACAGACAGTCAGACAAAGATTCTAAAAACTATAGATTCGGCCTCTGTATTTATAATAATGTCTATTTCAATAAGATTTTCCAAAAAAATATTTAATGTACAGATTCGGCTTAGTTACTATTTTATTATATGTATAGATTATAAACAACACAAATGTACATTTAGTTATCACTTACATTCCAAGTAAAGTATTGAAATATAGCTCTTATTATGAACCCTTTTAGATATTTCATTTGACATTTGGCAACCAGAAACAATCAGAAACAACCGGTGCAAGACTGAAAGCAATGTGTTTTCCGAAGCAAGGGGTATAATCGCGCAATATTGGTTATTTGACGACACGTTTGGCTCAGTTTGTAGTGACCCTACTTGCTGTGCCAGCGGTCGCGGGTTCGAGTCCCGCTGGCATTCATTTGTGTGGCACGAATGATTGTACTCCAGTCATGGGTATTTATATCTATACTAATATTATAAAGCTGAAGAGTTTGTTTGATTGTTTGTTTGTTTGTTTGTTTGTTTGTTTGTTTGGTTGAACGCGCTAATCTCAGGAACTACTGGTTGGAATTGAAAAATTCTTTTTGTGTTGGATAGTCCATTTACCGAGGAAGGCATTAGGCTATATATCATCCCGGAAAAATGTACGGTTCCCGTGGGACAGATTTGTTTTTGTCTAGGGACGAACCCGAAGCGAAGCGAGGGTGAGTCGCTAGTTTATGGTATGTATGTGTTTAAAGTTATATATGTGTAGTGTATCAACTATCTGGTATCCATAACACAAGCCTCGTAGCTTACCATGGAACTAGATGGCGCTGTGTGTTAATGTACCAACATATTTATGTATTTATTTAATATTCCCAACCGATGCTGCTATTGAGTATTTCATAAAAGACAAGCCCTGTATCTATCACGAGTAGGGCTGCCAATATTTCTGCGGCGAAATATAGTATTTTTAAGCTATAAAAAAAATAAGCTGTAAAAAATATCGTACACTTCAAAAAAATATAGTGTTTTATGAAAAAAAAAACAAAAAATAAAGAAAGATATATTTGTTACTAATTGAAAACTTGTATATGCAGATTTGTTTGTATGGGGAGTGAATCCATGTGAGTCATCATCGACATGGTCACGTGACGTGTTGACGCTAACACTCAGAGTGCCGACAGATGTCGAACAAAACCAGATGGATGTAAACAGTTTTAATTTACACATTTTAATTTAAGATCGAACAATTAATTTGAATATCCAAAAATAACAAGTGTTTGTTTATAGTTTTAAGTTTTCACTTCTGTCGGCAGTCCTCATGACTGCTTTTTTTTTACTTTTTTTTTGCAAAAGTGTGCTTATACATAACTACCAAATAAAAAATGTAGGAAAAACATAAGCTTAGGTATATCGTCGAGGAATTTTCATTTGTCGATAGATGTTATACTCATTTTGTTATTAATAACTAAGCAAGTCTAGAAAAATCAGCAGCTGGATACAATTTTAAATATATAGTACTCGTATTAGCGACTCACCCTCGCTTCGCTCGGGTTCGTCCCTAGCTTGGATATAGTAAAATAGATATAGTATGTTATCCTTAAGAGATAGACATATGCCATCGCGGACTTTTTTGTAGACCTTTTAAAGGTGTACAATACTGTAGTACATTATTTTGATCTATCTCGTAGGGTTCAGCCAGCGTTTGCAATGTAGGCGCAAAAAAATGTGTTTATTTACGACATCACACAAAAAACCTCTAAATTCTAAAATTATCAGTGTTTCTCTATATAATGCATGTATTATACATATAAACCTTCCTCTTGAATCACTCTATCTATTAAAACGCATCAAAATCCGTTGCGTAGTTTTAAAGATCTAAGCATATATAGGGACAGACAGCGGGAAGGACTTTGTTTTATACTATGTAGTGATATTCCAAAAAATGTAAGCGAATTTTTAGTCTTATCATCATTTAAATTTACATTCCATCAGTCTTCAACCCTTACATATAACCTTTGAATAGGGGGTGGTTACTCTTATCCATTGTTTTCCTATGAGGAACGTCGTTTTTTTTCATTTACTGACGTAGATACGTTTTAACGGTTAGTATGCTGTATGGTATAGATAGACTATGTAAACTATGTTGTTTGTTTGAACGCGCTAATCTCAGGAACTATTAATCCAATGTGATAAAATATTTTTGCATTTGCATTATATATATATTAGATAACCCGATTATTGAGACAGATTACAGGCTATATATCATCTATACAGATAAATAAATTTGGTATACACGTTACATATACCAAAACAACATTTTTTACAATTTTTGTCTGTCTGTCTGTCTGTCTGTTTGTTCCGGCTAATCTCTGCAATGGCTAAACCGATTTTGGCGGGACTTTCACTGACAGATAGCTGATGTAATAAGGAATAAGTTAGGCTTATAGTACTTATATTTTAGAAAAAAATAGGGTTCCACGAAAAAAAAAACAAATTAATTATTTAATTTTGTTCTGGGAAGCAACCTAGGGACGAACCCGAAGCGAAGCGAGAGTGAGTCGATAGTATAAGATAAAGTGATTCTTGCAAAAGTTCTTAACCAGCAAAAAGCATATTATTGTTAAGCAGTATTATTGTTATCTATGTATTTTATATACTAGTATGTTTGTATTATTAATTATATTAAGATTACGTATAGTATGCTATTTTTATTTATACTGTGATTTCTTTTTTTTTTTTTAACACTATCTCCATATCACCTTGCACTTTTCTGCTCCGCTAAATGACAATATTTCTCACCTCCTAGGTTGACTGGAAGAGATCTCTTTTAGAGATAAGTCCACCTTTGCCACTAATGTTCTCTAAATACTTTTATTTTTATTTTTAATGTGCAATAAAGAATATATATAAAGCACCGAAACAAAAGGTCACTAGAGTAGATTGTCCGCCATTACCGCACGGGATAAAGTTAAAGCTAAATAAACGTGAACTCTTGCAAAAAGTGACACTCAAAAGCAATTATCGTTAATAACAAATGCAGAGTCAGCAATATATTATTGATGATTAAACGAACTTACCTGTATGTGAAGTTCAATCACAATTACTCGATGAGCTTCGTTCGAAGATATTAGCAGATAACAACATGTAGTACCACACACAAGACTCGCCGTTTCGCACTATATTTTAGAGATAATAATAAAAAAATATTAAAATATGAGGGTAGATTAACCTTGCTGTACCGTCACCCGCCTGGGCGTTGTCATTTAGTTCAGAGAATAGCTGGGGAGGTATTTCACGGTTATGGGTAAAGGCTGAACTGCCGGGGAGGGAGGGATGCTAATATCTTCGAACGAAGCTCATCGAGTAATTGTGATTGAACTTCACATACAGGTAAGTTCGTTTAATCATCAATTACTCTCGAGCTTCGTTCTCGATATTAGCAGATAACAACATGTAGATGTTTAGAGCAGAAAAATCTTCGTGAAATACCGATAGAATGTTCTATTAAATTCAATTATATTCATGAAGGTTAAGACGTATTCTAAATAACGACACCTTTTAATCTGTCGAGAGGTGCGGGCACACCGGTATGCCAGTTAACAATTAATTTCTTAGAAATTAATCAAGAAGTGTTAAAATAATTACACTAAAAATACATATCAAGTGAGTATTTGGTATTGATTTTACTGTCACTCATTATCTTAAAAGATTTTACTATCTTATAAGTGAAGATTAAGACAAAAAACACATTCATAAAATATAATATATGATCAAACGAACTTCTCAAGTGAAGTTCGATCATTATTATATGAGTCGCTTCATTCGAAGATATAATATAACCAGGTAGTCCTTTTAACCTACAAGGTAGCTTTCGCACACATTTAAGAGATTTTTTAAAAAAGTCGATACACATATCGATTTTTAAATCAATTCATTACTCGTCAATGTCTACATCCCTACTACTCAGTGCCGTCATTCTTTTAGAGATTCATACCACAAATAAATACAAAACTAAGTTCGGGATCGGGTTGGGGGGGTCCTTATATCTTCGAATGAAGCGACTCGTATAATAATGATCGAACTTCACTTGAGAAGTTCGTTTGATCATATATTATATTTCTTCGCTTCATTCTTCAGATATAATATAACCAGGTAGATGTTTAGAGAAGTTTTGTATTTACATCCATTAAATCAACCAGTATCAAGGGAGTAAATTTAAAATGTTGTACCTACTATATTATATTAACTATATAATATAATGTGAAAAGAAAAATAAATGAAAAATATAACTACGGAAATAATTTTTTCGGGTACTAAATTATTCTAAAATAATTCATTATTAGTAAAGAATATTTAAGAATATAAAATCAGAATTTATATCTTAAAATAAACATTTCCCATATAGTTTAATTGTTCATTAAACAAAATTACACCAGCAAAACTATTTTCATCTATAGTAATCGAGTGATTATAGAATTTCGCGAATAATTTCAAAGTACGTTTTAATACATAAACGACTGGTCGTCTTCCTTATAGTATCAACAGAGACGCCTCGTCCAGCAAGTGTGGACGTCGCGGAACGTCGCGTGCTGTGTGCTAGATGACGTCACGTTCACACCACTCTATTAATACCTGCTTTATCCGCCTAATTATGGACGCCTTACAGTTATAAAGAGGTTAAGTATATTAGGAGGACGGTCATGTTGTGGAACAAACATATCATATCTTCAAGTCATATTGCAGAATATATGCAGAATCGAGATAAACTATCTCGAAAATACTGCAAAATTAGTGTTGGTTAGTCTCGAACGACTACATACGTCTTTATAATATTTTTGATTAGTATATTAATTCCAATACATATAATATATCATATTTTCGTATTTTGTCAATAAAAGGCTTTGTACGCGTTGGGCTGTATATAAAACTAATAAAATTACAAATTTATTCGTAATTTTTCTCTCCTTATATTTCTTATAGATACCAATCAGATAAATTGTGGATCCCATCTACTATGAAACAGTGGAAAGCTGGGTTTTAATTTAAATATTTTTAAAATACTTTTAACACGTTTATCAGATCTAATATTGCTACTTAACAGAAGAGATAATGTGGATCTCTGGCTGTGAAGAATTCCATACCTATAGTTCCTTTATTATACTGATTACTTTAAAGCATAAAATATTCGTTACAAAGCTATGAGTAATATGGTAATGATTACCATTGCAATTCTGCAACCACTGTTTAAAAGATATATCTATACTAATATTATAAAGCTGAAGAGTTTGTTTGTTTGTTTGGTTGAACGCGCTAATCTCAGGAACTACTAATCCGATTTGAAAAATTCTTTTTGCATTAGGTAGCCTGTAATTGAGGAAGGCTATAGGTTATATCATCCCGGAAAAATGTACGGTTCCCTTGGGATAAATTTATTTTTGTCTAGGGACGAACCCGAAGCGAAGCGAGGATGAGTCGCTAGTTATACATATATGCCGCACAATGTAAACATGTAAACGGATGTTGTGGGTACCGCGGCAACCAGAATAAAGACCTTTCTGTAACAAGATTTTTCACCATAAAAGGTTTCCATATTAATTCAGACTTATTCACCATCGTTATGAACGGATGCCAGGCCTGAAATGACAAAAAAGAATTTTCATCTATAATATTTCGAAGATACTTTAGAATAATTGGGAAAAAAAAGAAAAGCATAAAAGTATTTAGTATTCTAGTTTATTGTGAAAGCATCAATAACTAGAGAGTACGGATCTTTTTTCTATTAAAATATGGCTCTGTTATTTGGCCCTGGCCATAGAAGTAAACAAATTTATTTTAGATTTTCTTAATTGTATTAATATTCAATTAAGAGCTAAATTAGACAATTCACTTTTTTTTTTTTTTTTCAGATTATTTCCAGCTTTTCTTTTCCAAATTTTCTTTCATGTTTTTAAGCCAAATATTTCTTTTTTGATTTTTAATATATTGTGACTTTACGAGCTTAGATCTTCTAACAAGGGACAAAGTTTTAACTTGGTTTCACAATAAACAGAATTTTATACCTTTTATAAAACGATTATCCTTATATAATATATAATACTTATATTTTAATATAGATCCAGACACCTTTAACGGCATAACGTGCATCAAATTTCAATTGCATATTACTTCAATTGATGAAATTCCCTGATTAAATATTTTTGCAAATGTAAAATATTTTTTGTTAAAAAATATTCATGGTTTTATGACATTTTTCGGTTCGCAAAGAAATTGTTGATTAATGAGCCAAACATGAATCAAAATTTTCAAAGTGACAAAATTTTCAAAGTGCAAAATCTTAAAAATGTAACAGTTTTAAAGAAACGTTTTGGCTTTCATTATAGTTATTTCTAATACAAAGAACACAGAGCCTGATGAATGAGTTCAACACTTTAGTAAATGTTCTATGGGCTACTGAAAGGCCGTAGGGTATATTACTAAATTATGTTATCAAATTGAATTCGTCTTCAATTTGAATACTGCACATAGTGTTATTTACTGTACTCATGTTTGCTTTCTCAAAAATAGATAAAAAATTTGAAGGTAGGTATATCAACTTGTGTTACTAGCGTTGTTGTAAACAACGAAAGAATTAAAATTAAATTAATAAATTTTTTAGAATTAAAATTCTAGCAATATGGGAAAATTCTACCTAAATTACAAAGTTATATTACGTTTGTAATATTAAGTAAGCAATAGTGAGAGAGGCTGTTAGCGTGAAGTACAGACTTACTGGCGAGATGCAGACGGCCGCGGTTTGTTTGAGCGTACAGCGCTGAACATTTGCCGAGCTGGCATCTGGCGGTTCAGAGGGCCTCTGCTCGGGCCTTTGTACCTCTCCTGCTGTTTTGCTGATAACACGGGGGTCTGTTCCAGTTTTCATGACAGGCCACGTATATGGGTTATTGCAAAATAATAATGTGTCGTTATTACTTTTTGAACATGTTATAAAATTAATAAAGCCGTCGTGTTAACTCACGGTTAACCGCCAGGCAAAAACGTTCGAAATAAACATTACAATATAAGGTATAAATTATATATTTGATAATTTTCAATTTTATATGGCCATCGTATTAACTCACGGTTAACCGCCAGGCGAAAATATTCAAAATGAACATAGTACCATATAAGGTATAAATTATATATTTGATAATTTTCAATTTTATACGGTCATCGTGTTAACGCACGGTTAACCGCCAGGCGAAAATGTTCAAAATGAACATATTACCATATAAGGTATAAATTATATATTTGATAATTTTCAATTTCATACGGTCATCGTGTTAACGCACGGTTAACCGCCAGGTGAAATGTTCAAAATGAACATATTACCATATAAGGTATAAATTATATATTTGATAATTTTCAATTTTATACGGCCATCGTGTTAACGCACGGTTAACCGCCAGGCGAAAATGTTCAAAATGAACATATTACCATATAAGGTATATATTTTATATTTGATAATTTTCAATTTTATACGGCCATCGTGTTAACGCACGGTTAACCGCCAGGCGAAAATGTTCAAAATGAACATATTACCATATAAGGTATATATTTTATATTTGATAATTTTCAATTTTATACGGCCATCGTGTTAACGCACGGTTAACCGCCAGGCGAAAATGTTCAAAATGAACATATTACCATATAATGTATAAATTATATATTTGATAATTTTCAATTTTATACGGCCATCGTGTTAACGCACGGTTAACCGCCAGGCGAAAATGTTCAAAATGAACATATTACCATATAAGGTATAAATTATATATTTGATAATTTTCAATTCTATACGGCCGTCGTCCAGGTAATTGAAATATACTTATATAAGGTGCTCAATAAGAGTGCACTATTTTATTTAAAAATAAAAACACGAAGTTTTCGATGACTTTTTGACAAAGATGTAGCTGTATCTCACCGATGACGCGTGGGCTATCGACCTTGAGCTCAGGAATTATTTCTGGATTATTTTTAATAATCAGGACAATCATAGGTAACAGCTGTCAAATTTCAAAGTTGTCATATGCACGAAAAACGAAATGACGCAAAGTTTAAATAGTGCCTTCTTATTGAGACACCCATTATTTATTATTATCTTAATAGAAGTTTTGCTAAGTTTATTAGTGAAAAACGTCAGCATTCCATATTTATCGTAACTTTTTAACTTAATTATCGTTTAATTTTATCATTTGCAAGTACCTACTACTGTTGATCAGCTTCTTGACAATCGTCAATGAGATCAGAGCTGTATTAGAAATTGCCTCGTTATTTAATTTTTGTGCTAACAGAAGGTAAATTTAAATATATAAGTAGGTAAAAATAAAGGTACCTAATCTTTTAATAGATTATGTTTAACCTCTTTTAATCCCTCCCGGACAAATTCTAAGAAATCCGTGCGAATTTCCGAGAATTCAATTGTTATCTAGCACACCGGTGTGCTCGCGGTCCGCGAGGAGTTAATATATTTAAGAATAGGCTAAAATTTGCGCCAAAGTACTGTGAATTTCCTCAACAAATGAATCATTTTCAGTCTCCTTTCATAGTGCTATGAGAACTTCTGTATCGAATACTGTACCAACATTGGGACCACCATTTTTGAAAAACGAATTTCTGCGCTAGGCATAAAAGTGTCCTGACCGGAATTTCGAATTGTCATTAATTTTAGCCTCATTAATGTTTTGATCTAGAATACGTCGCTCAGTAATGAAAATTACGAGGTACCTTTGTGTTTAACGTACAATTAACCGCCAGGTTAAAACTAAATTTACATATATACACGTTTTAAGGTTTTATGTAATTCTATGTGACCCTTGTGATAACTTTCAGTTAGCCGCCGGCTTTAAAATAGGATTATAAATTTATATCTAATATTTAATAAAATATGACGACAAAATGTGGGTAATCGTAAATAGATAATATGTTCATACCAAATGGATTCGAATAATGATTTAATTTGAATCCGACGACGTTTAAACAGTTGTTGTTCCCGTTTGTATTAGTTAATATCTTCTTGAATATTTTCACTTTTCTTTGTAATTTTTACCCGAAGAGTGTACGTGTGCTTGCTACCTCGCACGAAAAAAGAATGACGGCACTGAGTAGTAGGGATGTAGACATTGACGAGTAATGAATTGATTTAAAAATCGATATGTGTATCGACTTTTTTAAAAAATCTCTTAAATGTGTGCGAAAGCTACCTTGTAGGTTAAAAGGACTACCTGGTTATATTATATCTGAAGAATGAAGCGAAGAAATATAATGTTAATCATAATTTGTATTTTATTTGAATACATTCAATATAAAAAAGAAAAACTATGTATATTGTACTTATTCTGTATTATAAATTGATTATAAAATTACGAGCTCAATCATTATGGCCACCCTTCAAGATATAATTTTATTATAAAATTTGGAAAAAACGGAGTTTTTCACTCCAACCAGCAGTATTTCGAATAATATCTATATTTATTCCCGGACTATAGGTCGTGGAGGAGAAGCGTGCCTAGTGGTGTACGCACTGCACACCGATGTATCAGAACCACTGCTTTATATTAAAGTTTTTACAAATCTACTAAAGTTTTGCAGGCCTATAGAAAACTATCAAGTTTTCTTAATGATATATTAAGAAATTAGTGGCCTTGACGCAATTCTTAGAATGAACTAAAAGTACTAGCTGGTCAGGTTTCTGTGACAAGAAAAGCTACGAAAGTATTAATTGCATCGATTGCACTCAAATCTGGTATTTTATATAAGGAATCCGAATAACTAATATGATTTGTCATAATTTTTGATAAACTTTGTATTTGCGTTTGCAGGTTGTGACGAGCGCTACCGAGGTTGCTATTTTTATAAACAAAAATTCAATAATTAAATTTACATTAGGGTACCACTTTACTAAATTTTAGCATTTGGTTTGGTCCCAGGTTAAGTTATATTTTGATAAGTTGGGCCTAAGACGGAATATACCCATAAAAAAATATAAATTACAAAACTATTTATCACTTTTTGACTAACAGAAATGATAAAGCATTATAACATTATAAATCGGCAATTATTTAAAGTTCCACCTAGTACACAGTACCTAGCGCTCGAATTGTACATTTCAGTTAAGAAACATTATTTATGTGACAATATAAAAATCATTTCTTTAAATATGTGTTAAATTATCGTATTGTATTATCAAACAAAAAAGCTATCATTATAGGAATGGAAGACTCTGAAATTCCTCTTAGGAAGAATGATGTCCGTATGTTATCACGACAACCAGTGTAAGTTGCTGGTGTTCAACTCAAGGCTTGCTACAATGGGAAATTATTAAATTTACAGATTAACGAAAAATTAAAGGTTTACTAATACACCTAATTATATATACAAAACAAATGTACACTTAGTTGTTACTGTACAAGTCATGTCCGCGTGGAATAAGGTTTACTTATAAGAAACCTTTTAAATATAGAATATCTCGGTTGAGTCGGCCACTGTGGAACGACTACAATACCAGTGGCTTTGACGATTTATTGTAAGTTTACGTAAAACCCTTAAAACTATAGAAATCGGTAAAAATCTATAAAAAAAATATTATTCTGTCGAATATATTCGTACATTAAATGCGTTAATAATCGCATAGGCATCAGGATCCTGATTGCATGAAATTTTGAAAAGTTATTTATGATTAAATCTACTTGCAAAAAATTCTGCCAGCAATATTTATAATTTAACTATAGACAGGTTGATTTTGTCGAAAGAGCGAATGTATTCCGCTTATACGGAAATTTTTCATGAGTCGCACTATTGCTACAATTATTTTGTTAGTTAAGTGTGGGAATTGTATCCCGCCATTACATTACTCGTATATGTAAGATATTTCCGTAGTATTATAATTATCAATACGTAACAATATATAGCACTTTTCGAAATACTTTGCAAATACCTAAGTCCTAGAAGTATGTATCTTTAAATAAAATTAATATGAATAGGCCGCTCTTGCTCATTCCAAAGTCTACTAGCAGTATTTTATCCACCTGCAACCCCCTATCCCGTAGTTGAGGCTTCGGTAAATACTTTTAGGGCATACATAAGACACATCAATTAATCTCTATTCTATAAATAGAATGGTTTGTAGCATTGAACCACCAATCATAAATAAAGGTTAAATTATTTACTAATATATAAATAAATACATAACGTAGGTATTTATCATAATTTTCTTAAAAAGTTCAAAATTTTGCATGTTTCGAGTATACTCGTATAACCACACAATTTTGACTGCTGGGCCAGCAGATATAAATACTCCGATTAAATAACATAATTTACACCGATTTTATTTATTAAATAGATTAATTAAATTTTAACTTTTTGTTTTCCTCAATGGAAATCTTGCTTCCAATTTCGTAGTTTACAATATTCCTCCAAAAACGCACAAATACCTATAGGTAGGTGTGAATATTGTATTGTTTAAATTAATTATAAATCCTAATGAACAAAGACCTTTTTGTATTACGATTTTCTCTTTTTTTTTTACAATTAAGATATGTTTAATGTACAAAGAACAAATAATCCTAATAAAACGTAGTAAAATAATACTTTCTTAGTTTTCTTATTTAAAACGTAGTAAGTAGATAAAAATCCTATGGATGTAATAATTTACAAACGGCTTAAAACTCTTGATAAAATGTATGAAATGGTGTTTAAACCCAATGGTACCTACTCATACCATTAAACTCAAGATTTATCATAATCTCAAGTTGTATTTTAATTAAAAATAAATAACCTATAAAACCATTTTTATAAATATTTTAAAGTAGTTCTTAAACCCATCCAGCTTGAAATAAGCCGTATTTATAAATTTATTTATTTTTTATTCAATAAATGGCGATGTTTTATCGCTTAGCTTTAGAATTACAATTATATTGGTAATGAATTAGTCAATTAAGCCGACATAATAGAATAACTTCAACAGATGATAAATATATAGATTCATAGGATTATGAAATCTATAGTATAGATATATACGTATGTATATATGTATATAATATAGATAAGGAGTATGTCCGTTCCTTTAGAACAATTGTTTGTATAACTGAACATGAAAAATGAATTTCAGTAACAAATCACAACACCAATAACGAACAACACAAGTACCTGAGAAATGCAGGTTATCAGATATCATATATCATTGCTTAGAGAAATAACTAAGACAGCCTGCATGCAGGCTTTACCTCGTCTAGTGAGTGGAGCGTAGTGCTGAAGTGATGACATCTTTAAGATGTTGGGTTGCACAGACGCTGAAGTTGTCGCTGCTCCCGGCACTTGCCAACGAATGTCAAGGTCTTGCTGAAGACTTTCCAGGCCTAGCAGTAGTGGGCTTCTTTGCCGATACAAATCAGAGTTCCACACCGGATTTGTTTATAGTTCACGTTTTAGCCAATTGGAATGTTTCTGCCAGTTTATTATCAAAAAAGGATTCATCTATTTTTTAAAAATTAGGAATTTAGTTAATCCTTAAAAGTTGAAAGTATAAATAAATATACGAGGAAAAACAGAATCTGAATGTTAAATATCAGTTAGATAAGATACGAGCCAGGTATCCATTAATAGTTATAGAATCTTTAGTTTTTTTTTTTTTTTTAACTAACGACAGAATAAACGTACATAATGGCTCCCAGAGAGGATAGTGGTAACAAGAGGACACGAGGTAAATAGCCTGTTTTCTTTTTCTTTGATTCGACTAGTTTAACTTTCTTTTGAAAGATTCATTGAAGTGATGTGGTCTAATCTAATGGCAAGATCTGTTATATCTTTGCCACACTCATTTGTATAGGTGGGATTCTAGCGGAAAATTTCCATTAATTATGGATTTAGCTTAGAAACTAGTTTTAAGCACAGCAATGTCGTTAACACATACTTTTCTTGTGCAGATGACTCTGTAAGTTACTCTGCTTGTGATGTAATCCTTTCAGAAAAAGAAGAGGCGGTAGTTCTGCTTTATTAGTAGGACGTAAGGGTATTTCAACAGTAATATGTACATGTTGTTGTATGTTGTACATATTGGAGGCACAGAGGAAAAGTTATTCCATCTGTGTTCGAAATATCCTCGTATTGCTGTCCTGTTACCCAATAAGCACACCCACTTGGGTGGGGCTTTACCTAAATCAAAATCTTCCGATGCTGTTGCATTAGGATTTGTGACTTAGTCACTCTAATAATTTCAAGATAATTTTTGTTTTTATATACAAAAGCGGGTAGTGAAACTCCTATCTGAGAAACACGCAATCCCATATTATGTACTATTTAATAGTAGATATATATTAATTTTACGTCCATACATAGCTTTGGAATTCCCCTATAGGTAAATCCGAATAGCATGTATTTATATTTTGAATTTGGAAAATCCCTTTTGGAGATACCGATATTCATTATTAAAAAAGACACAAAAATATAGATGTTATATTATGTGTTTATAGCAGTACCTTGTTGGTTATGAGGCAGCAGCATGTCACGTTCCAATGAAGACAAATCCCTGTATTGCAGACGTCAACACCCAATCCGCCGTTATAATTTGTTAATTTTTTAAATTTAAAACTGCATAATCACTTTTTTCATGTTTTCATATAGTTATTTTAATTATTTTGAACTAATCAAAAACTAATATTATTATTTAAATAACAATTAACACCGAACGTACGAAACAGCGAAGCACTAGAATGTGAATGGCAACGCCCAGGCGGGTGACGGTACAGCAAGGTTAATCTACCCTCATATTTTAATATTTTTTTATTATTATCTCTAAAATATAGTGCGAAACGGCGAGTCTTGTGTGTGGTACTACATGTTGTTATCTGCTAATATCGAGAACGAAGCTCGAGAGTAATTACTGACGACTGCGCGCTCCGCGCCGCGGGTTTCACTTGCATAGAAACGAGGTGAGGTTTTATTGGAAGTGGCATCAAGGCTATTTTGAATTTACGAGGCTGCCGGATACGTAACGCCATTAGCTTAATACTTTTTTAAGATCTACGAGAATATTTGACATCTATACTAATATTATAAAGCTGAAGAGTTTGTTTGTTTGTTTGTTTGTTTGGTTGAACGCGCTAATGTCAGGAACTACTGGATGGAATTGAAAAATTATGTTTGTGTTGGATAATCCATTTATCGAGGAAGGCTTGTACGGCTCCCGTGAGATAGAGTTATTTTTGTCTAGAGACGAACCCGAAGCGAAGCAAGGGTGAGTCGCTAGTTATAAATAAAATAAAATTGTTTCTAGACTGAATATGATTTAATTTTTTTTTCCAGTTTTTTCGAATGATTTACAGGAAACAAGGTCAGAGAAGATTTTTATCATTACAAATGTTATAGTTATTACAGACGGTACATAATAACCAAAATCTATACTTAATATTATAAAGCTGAAGAGTTTGTTGGTTTGGTTGAACGCGCTAATCTCAGGAACTACTAAGCCGATATGAAAAATCCTTTTTGCATTAGGTAGCCAGTTAACTAAGGAAGGCTATAGGCTATAATATATCATCCCGGAAAAATGTACGGTTCCCGTGGGATAGATTTATT
Source organism: Fabriciana adippe (assembly GCA_905404265.1). NCBI lineage: Eukaryota > Metazoa > Arthropoda > Insecta > Lepidoptera > Nymphalidae > Fabriciana > Fabriciana adippe. Next base: position 9,543,675 of record FR990003.1, read on the forward strand.
TTTGTCTAGAGACGAACCCGAAGCGAAGCGTGGGTGAGTCGCTAGTTAAATAATAATTTGAAAGCAAAGAGACATGGTTCCGAAGTACTTTACAATTTTAGAAATTTTAATATACATATCATTAGTCTATTTAATGTCTTAAATGCTGCTGCTAAAGGTTGCCTAAAGGTACATTTTTTGTACAAAATGGTTCAAATGATAAAATCATTTCACATACATATAAGATATGGAATCCCTCTTCCAAGAGACTTTCAATACTGCGGAAAAGTAGACAAACTATCATATCCGTCTCCTATAACTGTATTGCCATTAAACTCTTAACCACAAAATTGTAAATTATTTCTCCTCCTCCTCCTTCTCGTTGGTTTTGTCTTAGAAAAATAAACTTACACTGGCTGTGCTGATATTCGAAATAAAAAACATGGCAGTAAAAGTGTTAGAAAAATTATTCTAAAATTGATGTAATACTAGCGACTCACCCTCGCTTCGCTCGGGTTCGTCCCTAGGTTGCTTCCCAAAACAAACTTTTTTTTATTTTTTTTTTTGGTTTTAATTTTTTTTTCGTGGAACCGTATTTTTTCCTAAAATAAAAGTAGCCTAAGTTACTCCTTATTACATCAGCTATCTGCCAGTGAAAGTTCCGTCAAAATTGGTCCAACAGTTTCAGAGATTAGCCGGAACAAACAGACAGACAGACAGACAAAAATTGTAAAAAATGTTGTTTTGGTATATGTACCGTGTATACATCCATATGCATTTAGTAAAAAGCGGTTGTTTTAATATTACAAACAGACACTCCAATTTTATTTATCTGTATAGATTATACATATGAGAAGGCAAGTGGAGGTGAGTGGTGGTGAGTCTCAAGGGATGAATCTGAATAAATAATCTCTGTTGACTGTCCATACTAATATAATAAATGTGAAAATAACTTTATCTGTGTGTTACCTATTTACGCTTAAACTGCTGAACAGATTTTGATGATATTTGCCAAAAACAAATATTGTATTGACAAGACGGCCATATTCCCGTTCGTTTTTGATGCGAGGGAAGCCACAGGAAAAATGTCGCTTTAATTATTGAATTGATATTGTTTTATTTTTTTGGTTTGATTTTTCATTGTTTATGTAATAATAAAAATAAATAATAAATATGTTGGGGCATTAAACACACAACACCATCTAGTTCCATGGTAAGCTACGAGGCCTGTGTTATGGATACCAGATAGTTGATACACTACACATATATAACTTTAAATACATACATATTATTAATATAAACACCCATGACTGGAGTACAAACATTTGTGCTCATCACACAAATGAATGTCCCCAGCGGGACTCGAACCCGCGACCGCTGGCACAGCAAGTAGGGTCAACAATATCCTCACACAAAATATATAAGCCACAGATAACATTGTAAACATTATTTTAGTTAGTTCAGATACAATTTAAAAATTTATTTTATTATCTGTTCAATGCGACAATAAGCATTGTTCAAAACTTTTGCGGTTAATTAAATATACTATAGTTTTTATCCCAAACAAATAAAGTTTAATTTTGTATGGCACAGTGTTATTATTATTTGGTCATTGGTGTATCATAAAGCTGGAAAACAACATCGTATAGGGTTGCCAACGCTAGCCATTGCATGAAAATGGGTAAATAGGTTCACGGAATTTTATGAGCGTGTTTCAGTTAATTAAAACTAACTCTAGCCCACGGACAGACTTTCATTCTTAGTTGAAAAGGAAATCTGTACAGATAAATAAAATTGGAGTGTCTGTTTGTAATATAAAAATAACTGCTTTTTACTAAATGCATATGGATGTATACACGGTACATATACCAAAACAACATTTTTTTACAATTTTTGTCTGTCTGTTTGTTCCGGCTAATCTCTGAAACGGCTGGACCGATTTTGATGGGACTTTTACTGGCAGGTAGTTGATGTAATAAGGAGTAACTTAGGCTACTTTTATTTTAGAAAAAAAAATAGGGTCCCACGAAAAAAAAATTAAAACAAAAAAAATAACAGTTTGTTTTGGGAAGCAACCTAGAGACGAACTCGAGCGAAGCGAGGGTGAGTCGCTAGTCTATAAATATAGCTTTTTAAGTCATAGCCTATTTGTTTTTCTGGCTGCCTCGGTGGTGTAGTGGCTAGCATGTACGGCTGCACACCCGGAGGTCGTGGGTTCGAGTCCCGGGTCGAGCCAAGTTTAGCTATTGAGTGTTTCTGTCGAGTAAGCCTCAGTAGCAGCCCGGAGTTGGGAAGTTGACGGTGTTTCACCCCCGTGCCTCGGAGAGCACGTAAAGCCGTCGGTCCTGCGCCTTAACTCTCACCGGTCGTGTCGAATAGTCGTCCCACCGGAGTATGAGAGTGACAGGAATAGAGAGTGCACTTGTGCACTATAATATCTCCTGCGCAGTTGGCTAGTCTCAATGAGATTGGCCGCCGTGGCCGGAATCGGTCAGGAGGACATCATCATTTGTTTTTCTGATATTACTGTAAAGTTTCATCGAAATTCGTTGAGGAGTTTTTACGTGAAAGACTAACAAACATACGTACATCCTTGCAGACTTTCGCGTTTACTATATTTTTAGGGTTAAGCCCTCTAAAGTTACGTGGCGGGTCGAGAATCTCTTCTGTTAAGAAAAGCTATAGCCCACCACGCTTACCAAAACCACACACATGGTGGTGATTGGCCTATTTATGGATACGTCTTCGAAGAACTAATTAAATTCGGACGGCACATTTGGCTCAGTTCGTAGTGACCCTACTTGCTGTGCCAGCGGTCGCGGGTTCGAGTCCCGCTGGGGGCATTAATTTGTATGATGAGTTTCGTACTTCGTGTTTGTATTTCAATCATGGATGCTTATATTTATAATATGTATGTATTTAAAGTTATATATGTGTAGTGTATCAACTATCCGGTATCCATAACACAGGCCTCGTAGCTTACCATGGAACTAGAAGGTGCTGTGTGTTAATGTACCAGCATATTTATGTATTATTCTTTCAGATATGCAAGTAGCTTATTTTCGATGGTCAAGCCAATGTAGACGTATTGCATACATAACTTGAAGTAACGGCAAAATTTTACAACATAATAGTTTGAATATTTTAAATTTTCTGCTCATTTTTGAGTTCCATATACAAGTTCTATTACCGTATCGTATTATTATATTTTTCAAACAGAAAACAGTATTAATATAATATTATATTTACATATATTCTTTCTTTAAAAAATATTTGTTTTCAGGCAAAACCAGAATATTTAACTAGTCTTAAGATAAAGTTAACATAGGTTCATATTCTTGTATAAATCGACAACCCCGAACAATAGGCGTCCTTTGTTATTACTACGGCAGTATGTACACGGTCCTTGCGTCGAGCGCTCGTGACGCAAGGTGAAAAAAAAAGTTTTTTAGTGTGGCAACATTCGTTACAGATAATGTATAAAAACAATAATCATATAAAGGTTAGATATAAAAAACTTTTTGGTAGTTAATTAACATTTCGATACCTCGGGGCTCAAAGGGCGTAACCGCCATTTTGGCGAAATTGACTTTTTAATGCAGTCCTACTTAGTTTTTTCTCCTCTATCGATCTGTATATTTAAAGTCTTCCAATTCGCCAAAAAATGGTGTTTACGACCCTATTTTTTGTAGAAAATAAAACAGATATTTTTAGTTTTTGTGTCGTAACAGCCATCCACTGTTAATGATCATAAACGCGAGGGTAGTAAGCGACACCGTAGATGATACAAATGTTTTTACGCCTAACATTTTACATCGATATATTTGTAGTTTTGGGGCGTAAGAGCAATCACTCATATTAATCAATAAATGTAAGGGTAGTAAACGACATTTCTATGATTTTATTTAGGTGATTTTTATAATGAATACGATGAGTAATCGAATAGTTTTTAGGTTAGTTAGTTACAAACCTTTTTTTTCGAATGTTTAAGTAGTTTTTCTGAAGCCATTTGGCATTCTGGCTCTAAAATGAAAGTCGTTTTCATCCATTAGCTTTGGTTTTTCAAATATGGCTTATGTGTATTTTTATAAAAAAGTCAAAGAAATTATTACAAAAATAAATTTAATTTGCGAAAGCAGCCAAAAATGATCTTTTTAATGAATTTAACACTTCTTGTAGGTCTCGTTTAAAGTTAAGCAGTAATCTGCCCTGCAGTAGTAGTAATGTGTATCGTTACTCCATGGTTTGAAATTGTTGGTAGAATATTTCTTCTTGTTTATCACTTAAGTGGACGTGATTTTCAGGGAATCGGTCCTGATGAGAGTGTAAATAGTGAAGTTCTACGGTGATGTTGCAACAAAAAAATGTCAAGCATATTTTGGACAAAATGTTGATAGTACCAAACTTTAGTATTATTAAGAAAGTTTTTGATTACCAACACAAATGATTTCCATGCATTAGACTGTTTCATTTATTGTTTTGACTTAATTTAGCTAACAGTTGTAATTGTGACCTATTAAATGTTTCAGCTTTTAATTTTTCCGTACTTAGTCAAAGGAATTTCTGTGCAATAGACTCAAAATAGTCTCCATTTGTAATAAGCGCCTTAACAAATTGCTTATGTTGATGGTAAAAGGTGGTATAGACTCTTGAGCTGCACTAGATAGCAAAGCGGGTCCTTTAGCTTTAGATAGTAAATTAGTATAAATCCATTTACGGTTATTTTAGTTAATACTATTTAGATTAACAAAGTCAAAATAACAATCATGATGGTAGTTTATAGGTTCTCGCCAGACATAGGGGTTTTGAAGTTCAGCGAACTTCTTTTTCCACTTGACCACTGTCCCAAATTCAACAGCACAATTTTGACAATGATTTTTGGGCACCCATGGTTTGTAAATTACACAATTGTACTTTGAAGTCCGACTATAAAGTTATAAGTAGTGGTAGTCATTGGTTTTCTATAATTTTTAAAAACATATTCTCCACAAATAAAGCAAATACACTGCGGATTGTGTAAAACACGTATCCTTGATGAAGATATCACAATAATTTTATCCTTCTGATATCAACAGTGTTCTGAAATCGTAAATGCATATCTACTTTATAGTAAAGTATCAAGAAGCTGTATACGAAAAATAAAAGCTGTTAGATAGAAACGGCTGGTAAATTTAAATTTATTGTAACTTAATTTAAAGGAAAAGTAAAAAAAAAATACCATAAAAGTTTAGAAAGTAATATTTTGTAGCATGTGTAATTTTTTCTATAATTAGTTATCTGAGTTGAATTTAGGTATGCTAAGTTAATAAAGTCCATATAAAATTGCAATTAAATGTCAAAGAAAACAAAATAGCTGTCAATAAACTGATAGAATTCGTAGGCAAATTGACGGTTACAACCATCACTCATCACACATCCATTGATTTTTGGGGCGTAAACTCCCCAAATATGCAATTTTCCGGGGCGTATAGGAAAGCTATTTTTGTTACTTTTAAATCTATTCGAAATATAATTTTATAGTGTTCTGCACCCAAAAAAAATTAAACTTTTGGTCTTAGAATGGTTTATTTAGGCCAAAAATCAAAAAAGATATGTCGAAAATAATATTATTTTTTTTGTTTTTTTGCTCTCCTGTAAAATCGAGTTTTGGTGCTTACGCCCTTTGAGCCCCAAGGTATCGATTTGTTGAGTTAAAAATTTAAATAACTTCGTAAAAAGTTTGTTTAATTTATATTTTAAAATTTTTATTGATATGTTAGAGTTAGAAATATTAAGTTATTGACAAATTATACATATTTTATGAATTAACATTATTTCAGTTTTTTTATTATTATAAAAATTATGACTCATTTGGTATAACTGAATTTTAATTTACGCACAAACATGATAGGTATACAATAGAATAGCGTTGTTACAAACGAACAGACTAAAAACCACATCTATACATATAATAAAATCCTAACTGATTCGAATCTGTACATTATATATTTTTCGGAAAATCTTATTGAAATAGACATTATTATCAATATAGAGGCCGAATCTATGGTTTTTAGAATTTTTGTCTGTCTGTCTGTTTGTCTGTCTGTTACCGCATCACGAGAAAACCACAGGACAGATTTTGATGAAATTTTGTATGATGATAGTTAGTTATCCGGGTCAACATAAAGGATAATTTACTGCGGGAAAATATCTCATCTCTGAGAAATCTATACTAAACGTTAAAACTTAAATAGGGACGGACCCAAGAGTTATATATACATATTTTACATACATACGAGTATGTGCGAGTATCATCGTGAGGAAACCTGCATGTCTAAAAGAACCAAGCAAGTTTTCAAAGGACATATGAATTCCACCCAGCACTTAATACAAATTAAGTGAGCACAAACTCGAAGGTTTTACTCCAAGACCTTGAAGAGATCCACTATAGAGCTGATCTGATGAGGGAGCCCACCTCCTGGCTCCTTGGTAGCCTATTATTATAATGTCATCTGGATAGTAAATAGCAAAATTTTAGAATGTTACTACAGTTAGAAAGGTCAGGGACTTTAAAGGCCGATGCACACTATGCCAGTCGATAAAAATCAAAGCACACCGACTTCGAAAATATCTGATTAGGTATCGGTTCTAAATGAAAACTCCTGTTTTGTTATTTTTTACTTTTCAGTGCCTGGAAGTCGGTTTTTATTTTATTTTTTTAAGTTTTTATTTAATTTTCTAATATCTATAACGACGTTAGAATGTCAAATAGTGTAATCCCGCTATCAGGAGGACGTTGGCAGACTCCCAACGTGGTTTGTTCCTTTATGGCCCTATTTGGACCGTGGCAAGGGTTGTGGCACATCATGTGAGATATGCCACTTCATTTTATTACTATACTAGTATTTGCCCTCAACTTAGCTCACATATTGCGTTTATATTTCCAAAAATCCTTTTTTAGCCAATTCTTATCCATACTAATATTATAAAGCTGAAGAGTTTGTTTGTTTGGTTGAACGCGCTAATCTCAGGAACTACTAATCTGATTTGAAAAATTCTTTTTGCATTAGATAGTCCATTAACGGAGGAAGGCCATAGGCTATATATCATCCCGGAAAAATGCACGGTTCCCATGGTATAAATTTGTTTTTGTCTAGGGACGTGAGTCGCTAGTTTATAATATTAGTACGGATAGTATGGATACTTATTTAACTTACATGTATATACAATTCCCGTACAAGGTGTCAATCCATAACACATTGGTCTCATGAGAATTTAATCGTCAGGACCGCCCAAGCCATTATATTCGCTTCGATAGACCCCAAATCCTCGCGAAAGAAAACAGATATCGCCCTAGAATGATTCGGGAAGCCATAGAAATTAAAAAACATCCAAATTTCAATAGGGAATAAATAAATCTAAACAAAACAGACAGATGTAGTAAGTTCTTACTGTGTGGATCAAAATAACAGTAATTTAAATTAGTATTCAAATTGATATTTCAAATTAATATTTTCATTTGCAAATAGTAATTCTTAATTAATTTTAATTTTTAAATTACACATAGAATAACAATGTGGCTTAAATAATTAATAATTTATTTTTTCTTTATAGTTATAAATATAATAATGGCAACACTAAATATAGATTATTAATCAATAAATTTTCTAAAAAATTGTGATAATTATAATAATAAAGCTAAAATTATATAAATAATATAAAATTATATAAATATAAAAGTAATTAAAATTATAAAAATGTTTTAAAATTTAAATCAACAAATATTGTAAGGTACTTTGGTGCCAATTTTCAAGTTTTTTGAATTCATTTTGTTATTTTTGGGTAGGCTGTCTGTAACAACTATATAATACCTTTGAGATATCTAACACCTCAGTCTCTCCCGTGACCATGTGCGCTGTAAAGCATTCGAAACGTCGGGAACCAAAAATCAAAATAAATCCGCGAAAAAATCCGAAAAGATAGTTTTATTTAAATGGGATAGATTTGTTTTTGTCTAGGGACGAACCCGAAGCGAAGGCAGTGTGAGTCGCTAGTAAACTATAAAGGGCCTCAATAACAATTACCATTTTTTTATTTTTACAACGATCAAAACTCAAATTGCACATCATCTATAATTTTTCATCCCCAAAGCAAGCACTGCTCACTTTGAATTAGCATACTGGGCGGTTTTAATAAAAAAAAAATTTCAATTTTTGGTCATCGTAATTTGAAAACAAAGGGGTCTCATACAAACTTCTAACCCCTTTTTTAGGGTTTGAATATCCAAAAATTTCTTATTGAATACCTGCTCCCTATAAGGAAAGAGTCTTTCTGCTAATATACTTTCTGAGATTTCGTGATTAATTACTAAGTAGTTTTTGCTTTTATATAGAATAGAGACGTCTTTACTTTATTTAGTAACTTTTTTGCTATCTAAGATTAAATATGTTGGTACATTAATACACAGCACCATCTAGTTCCATGGTAAGCTACGAGGCTTGTGTTATGGATACCAGATAGTTGATACACTACACATATATAACTTTAAATACATACATATTATAAATATAAACGCTCATAACTGGAGTACAAACATTCGTGCTCATCACACAAATTAATGCTCTCAGTAGGACTTGAACCCGCAACCCCTGGCACACCAATTAGGGTCACTACAAACTGAGCCAAACGTGTCGTTTAGATTATTCCACGGGATTCATCACTAAAATATCAGAATGAAGTAATTTATGACACTCTGAAGCACGAAACTGTCTACAGGCTAATTATAGTTATTGATAGAAGAAACATTTTCCCATATATAATAACCTACCTCTTTTTTTAACGTTGGGAAATGCATTTAGGCACGAAGTGTGGGACTCACCGGCAAAGCCAGTACTACCCACTAAAGCCCAACGGAACCTGCCCCATCTTAATGGGGCGTCGCAGGATCGCTTATGCATTCAACCATGACGTCCCGACGTAGGTCTGCCGATAACACCCGTGGGGTTACTCCACGATCCACTCTGCTATCAGAGAAGTAGGTACCAGGTGCAACCCGCATAGGATACCATCCACCGAGGTGGGCTACCTCATAGTGCGTTTCTTGGCTTCGCGCCCGGCTGGATTGCGAAGCACTACTGAGCCCCCCCAATGACAAGGTGAACGCCCGTTGGGGGGAGGGGGGGTCTTATGTATTATTCTGTTGTATGACCTTTTAAAAAAGTTTCATTAAAATGCATTCAGTAGTTTTTGCGTGAAAGCGTAACAAACATCCATCCATACATCCAGACATCCATACATCCTCATAAACTTTCGCATTCATAATATTAGTAGGACTATATTTCATACGTGACTTCACTCACGGGTATCAATAACAATAAAATATGTTTAAATTCAAGATATAAGCTGCCTCCGTTGAGATTTTTTTATTAGTTAAAGTGGCAAACATCTGCAACGTAAGGAGTTGCGAATGCGTTGCCGGTCTTCAAGGGACCTGAAGCCATGACTCTTGAAGAACCCCATATTATAGCGTTTAGGGAAAACCTCAGATTAGATCTTTGCTAATATTATAAAGCTGAAGAGTTTGTTTGTTTGTTTGTTAGGTTGAACGCGCTAATCTCAGGAACTACTAATCCGATTTGAAAATTTCTTTTCGCATTACATAGCCCGTTAACTGAGGAAGGCTATAGGCTATATATTATCCCGGAAAATGTACGGTTCCCGTGGGATAGATATGTTTTTGTCTAGGGACGAACTCGAAGCGAGGGTGAGTCGCTAGTATTTTCATAATTTCACTCAAATCTGTTAAGCCGTTCTAGTGTAACGAAGTAACAAATACACATACTGACCAACTATCACTGTTATAATATTAGTCTGTTTAGTAACTATTCTAAATAAGTATTCACAGGAAAATCACTGGGTAGATTTTGATAAAATTTATATGGTATGATGATAGCTGGTTATCCGGGTCAACATATAGGATACTTTTTATTACGGGAAAATATCTCATCTCTGAGAAGTCTATACTAAACGTTAAAACGTAACTAGGGACGAACCCGAGCGAAGCGAGGTTGGGTCGCTAGTTAAAAATAAAGTTTTATAATAACTGATAATACTTTCTTCTTATGTGCGGTGTGATGGCGGGACACAAACAGCGCCCCGGGAATAAAGAAATGAAGCAGAAAGAACAAGTAAGTGAAAAGTTAAGAATAAGTAAATAAATAGAAACGAATATTATTATTATTTTTACATATACACATGAATGTTTATTTGCGACTCAATATATGTATATACTAGCGGCTCACCCTCGTTTCGCTTGGGTTCGGCTCTAGGAAAAAAAAACATATTCCACGGGAACCGTACATTTTTCCGGGATAAAAAGTAGCCTATGTGTTATTCCAGACTATAATCTATCTCTGTGCCAAATTTCATCCAGATCCGTTCAGCCGTTCTGGCGTGAAAGAGTAACAAACATACATCCATACACCCATACTCACACTTTCTCATTTAAAATTATAGTGTAGATGTATATGTATATCCAGCTCTATTTAACGTCAACTGCTGGTGGTGGGTTTCTCTTCAATACTCGGGGGATCAGGCCATAGTCCACCACACTAACCAATTGCGTCTTCTGACAACTTGCTAGGTTCTCTCAGACACATAGGTTTCCTCACGATGTTTTCCTTCACCGTGAGGCAAGTCAATCATGTTAGAAATGATTCTCACATGAGGATATCAGATCGAGACCCAGGATTTGAACCCGCTTTACTTGCTTTCCCAAGCGATCTTATTACCACTGGACTAACACTGCTTCATAATATACCTAAATGTCTATATATATATATATATATATATATATATATATATATATATATATATATATATATATATATATATATATATATATATATATATATATATATCAGTGGCGAAGGGTCCATACAAGACGATTCCCACCGTCTTACCTTTTAGAAATCTAATAATCCTTCATTCATTATAAATATTTATTTTTTGAATTAACATAATTAGTTAATAAACAATCTATTTATTATCACTACATTAATTTCTGAAAATAATATAACGCAAAGAATCACAAGCAATGCAAAATACATTTTTGCGCTCCAAACTGCTTACGCGTTTCTTCAAAGAAATGCGACGATAAGACGTTGTATTTTAGCTTACCGCGTTCATACAAAATTGTATTTCATTCAATGTTTTGGATTGAACATTGTCACGTGATTTCATTCATTTTTAGTATTTTACGCATGCGCACTTATCAAATTTTTGTTGCTCGAAAAGCTGCTTCCTTACGTCTTATCCTGCCTGTGATTGGTCAAAAATTACAAAACGTCCCTAATTTGACAAGCGAAGCGTCAGACGAGCAATGTTATTATTTGAATGATTTCAGATTTAATATAAATTTTATAATACGGCGGATTGTTATTGTCTACTAGTGCATTGCTTAAGAATTTTTTTGTTTTATTGAGTTTTAACTTGATTTTAGTGTAATATATAGACATTTTGCGCTGTTTGTTTGTGGAAAGTGAGTGTTTCACATATTTGTTAATTTCGGTGAGTTCGATTAGCCATTATGGCATTCATTTGCACAATATTGACTTTAGTTTTATAAACTTAGTTGTTCAATAATTAAAAAGCATGTCATCAAGATACTTATTTGATTGAAATATGATTTAATTATTACATGAAATGAGTTACCTATATATTTTCATAAAACTTTTTATTAAAGATATGCTAAAATATGTGAATGTGCTAAATTAAAATAATATTTAGTTTTCCATGTTTATTATATTCTGATTCTATTTAAGTTTAGAGAGAAAAACAATATGTTATTTTAAATGTTACATTAATTAACAATATAATTTGACGAATTAAGCTAAATACTAAATAGGTTATTTAGACATTTTAAAAACGGACGTATCGCTATAGGATATTACGCCTGCGCTTCTCATTGTTCATTTTTGTGTATTATTTCATAATTTTCGTCCAATTTGGCTTGATAAATAAAATACAATAAAACAATAGATCAATTTCATCACTAAGAAAGACGAAGTAGTTTAATGAGATTTAAGAAGATGGCGGTATTTATATTAAATATTATATTGATCAAACATATTTATGTAAAATTAACAAAAAAAAAATAATAATATTTGAATCCCAAAAAATATAGGATGTAATACACTTTTAATAAAGAAAAATAAAATCAAATTCCCGTATTTTCACTTACGAATACTCGTACTAAGTGATGCGTAATGATTTTTCATAGATGGCGTTATTAATATTTTATGAGGTTTTATTATTATATTAAATGTTAAATGTATTTTGCTTGAATATTTTACATGTATTTAAAAACACAATAGCCTTATAAAAAAAAGAAAAATATCTTCACAATTACATGTCTTTTTTTTGCATTGATATATAAAAATAGTGTATCAATGATTTTTGTCTGTTTATTTTTTTGGAACGGCTTACCTCTGCTAAAATTTCACCCTTCGCCACTGATATATATATATATATATATATATATATATATATATATATATATATATATATATATATATATATATATATATATGAGGTATTAAATTAATAAAATAAAGGCTCTCTAGACCGCATACCTGTTATGGTGGGTGTTTTTTCAACTCTGCATATTTACCGCGAAAATTTTGACAGAAAAGCCAAATAACAGTTTTGGTTCATCCAGAACTCGAACCCAGACCTCCAGATGTAGCTATACATGCATATTAGAACAAAAAGGCAGTAAATCTTCTAAAATGTAAAGTTCAAAATATATAAAATTATCCACAAGCCACATAATAGGGTCGTCGCGGGAGTCATTTTTACTTTATTTCCCTCCTCTTTACGACTTCGTTGAAAAGGTTAAACAAAAACGAGTTAAACTTTACTCGACGATACGTTTGGCTCAGTTTATAGTGATCTTATTTGCTACGCCAGCGGTCGCGGGTTCTAATCCCGCTGGGGTCATTCATTTGTGTGATGAGCACGAATGTTTGTACTCCAGTCATGGGTGTTTATATTTATAATATGTATGTATTTAAAGTTAGGTATATATGTGTAGTGTATCAACTAGCTGGTATCCATCCTCACACAAGCAAGTTTCCTCACGATGTTCTCCATCACCGTAAGGCAAGTGGTAATCATGTTGGAAATGATTCGCACATGAGAATATCAGAAGTGCGAGATCCGTTTGAACCCGCTTCACTTAGTTTTCTAAGCAAACGCGTTACCACTGAGCTACGACTGTCTTTATCAATTGGATGTAGTTAATTTTGATAGAATAGAATTACTATTAAAATGCGAACTTACTCTGAAACTAATTTTATATAATACTTGTGTGTATGTTATTACTACATTTGGTTTGGGATTTGGGTGACAAAAGGATTTATTTTTATATTTTCTATAACTTTGTACTTAGATATTATTGAAAATCGAAATAACCTTTTCTTTGAAGTCTGAAAACCTTTAAGACGTCTAAAACCTTAGTCTCTTCCGTGACCATGATTGCTGTAAAGCATTCGAAACGTCGGGAAACAAAAAAAAAAAAACAAAATAAATCCGTGAAAAGATACGAAAAGATTTAGTTTTATTTAGGTTGCTTCTCCTTACAAACACTTTCATCCCCATTTTCACCCCTTCAAAGGGATGATTTCCAGGGTAAAAACTATTCTATGTCCTTTCCAGGGTCTCAAACTATCTTCTTACCTCATCTAAATCGGTTCAGTAATTTCAAAGCTTATGCTGTACAAACAAACAAAAAAACTGTCGTCTTTATGATATTAGTATGGACTTATATCTTTATGATATAATATCTTTATGGTATTAGTATAAATGTTTTATACCTTTTTTCATAAAAAAAAATATTTTTCGCAAAAAAAAAACATTTTTTTATAACTCATTATTAGTTTTTTTCTATCTGCTCTCATACTGACAATGTCACATGGCACCATCTCGTAATTGTTTGTGGTACTTGTATTGTCGCCAATGGATGATAACCTACTGGACGAGCGCCTACGACGAGCGAAGCGAAGGTTGCCCACGAAAAGCGAAATATATAAATGAAAATAATAATATATAAATATATAAAACATCGTGAGGAAACCTTCATGTCTGAGAGAAGCTAGCAAGTTTTCGAAAGACATGCTCAGTCCGCCCGCACTTGGCCAGCGTGGTGGACTATGGCCTGATCCCCCTCGTATTGAAGGGAGGCCCACCCCCAGCAGTGGGACGTTAAAAAGGGCTGAATACAAATATATAAAATATATAGAGGAAAAAAAGTCATGAAACCTTTTTTATGCAAAATTTTAAACTTTTTTGTCCAATTTTTACCGTTTTCGAGTAATTACGAAAAAACACTTTTGACAGTTTGTTTTGAACCCTTGCCGGGGGTTGCGGACACGAAAACCTTTACACATTGTTTTTGTATCATTAAAACTACATTATATCAAAAATGCAAAGTTGAGTGTCAACATTTTGATTTCAGACCTTATTTGACTGGACTGATAACTTACAATTAGATAATTAAATACGAAATCTCAGGGTTTTTGGAAATCAACCCCTAAAGGTACAAAAGGGGTTGGAGATTTGTATGGAATTTCGATTTTTCTAAACTAAACAGACAGACCTGTGGGTAAATGCTAGTATATAATATGTATAAGAGCTAGGGTCAAACGGCAACAGTTCTTTGGTCGATTTATTATCCCCTGCGTTTAATGGCTCTCCCATTTCGGTCGTGAATGATAAATTGTTATACGGCTTCTTACTCTTAAAATAATATTGACCTGCGCTTGTCCACTGTTTGGAATTCGACATAATCGTTATTGACAAGAGGAAAACGTATGTGAATTGAATTTACCTATCTATATACCTATTAAAAACTGTTTCGATTTTTAGGATTTTGTACCCAAAGACTTCGTTGTCTGTCTGTCTGTCTGTCCGTCTGTCACCAGGCTGTATCTCATGAACCGTGATAGTTAGACAGTTGTAATTTTCACAGATGATGTATTTCTGTTGCCGCTATAACAACAAATACTAAAAAACAGAATAAAATAAATATTTAAGGGGGCTCCCATACAAGAAACGTGATTTTTTTGCTCGTTTTTGCTCGATATTGATAACGGCAACAGGTAGACGCTTGAAATATTCACAAAATATTTAGTTATATATTCACTTAAAAAATAAATAATTAAATTAAAATAAAACATATATTTAAGTGGGGCTCCCATACAACAGACATGATTTTTCTGCCGTTTTTATAGATAATGGTAATGAACCCTTCGTGCGCGAGTCCGACTTGTAACCAACTCAATATCAAACACTTGAATATATTTATTTTGAACACCAATTAACCAACTATATTTTAACACCAACAATTCCAAAAATAATTTTATTTTTTCGTGGTTAATTAATAATCATGAAAAAATCATCAGAGTTTATGTATTTTTTAACGCAGATTCATAATAGTGATAACTCGAATTTGGATTATTTTGAGTTGTGCCTCTTTCTATAGGTGTGCGAAATGTAAACACAATTTTTCAAATTATGTTACTAGTTTTAATTTTTAGATAATTTTGAAATCGACGAAGATGAGAAGAAAACAAAAAAGCAATCTCATCGCCTCTATAATATATGATTAAAAATATTAGCAGGTTTAGTAAGGCAATGTTATCTTGCTTGTAAAACCAAGTGAAACAGATCTCACACCTGTCAGTTTTCGTATGCGAATAATTTCTCAACATGATTACCACTTGCCTTACGGTGAAGAAAACATCGTGAGGAAACCTGCATGTGTGAGAGAACCTAGCAAGTTTTCAAAAGACATGCTCGCATTTGGCCAGTATGATGGAGTGTTGCTTGATTTCCATCACATTGGGAGGCCCACCCCCAGCAGTGGGATGTTAAAAGGGCTGAGTTATAGTGAAAAGTACGTATGTTACCCTTCTATCATCCCTTGCCATATTGCCGTATGGCAACATTACTCCATTGAGACCTACTTATATGTATACATGTGATGAGAGGGATTGCATTTACATAAATAATAAAGCTTATTTGACATGTGAAGATAAGGGCCTTTACACACAAAGGTCAATCAAAAATCAAATCAAAATATACTGCAGAGACCCTACTTGCTGTGCCAGCGGTCGCGGGTTCGAGTCCGGATGGGGACATTCGTGTGATGAGCACGAATGTTTGTACTCCAGTCATGGGTGTTTATATTTATAATATGTAGGTATTTAAAGTTATATATGTGTAGTGTATCAACTATCTGGTATTCATAACACAGGCCTCGTAGCTTACCATGGAACTAGATGGTGGTGTGTGTTAATGTACCAACATATATATTTTTATTTTTTTTAATAAATATAATGCATGTGTAAAAGCCCTTATGACAATTAGTTTTGAACTTTCGTACAGTTATTACGTGTTAGGGTGCGTTTACATCAAACGAACAAAGAACTAGAGCTAGAGCAAGAGCATTCTTTCTTGTTCTTTTAGTGTAAACGAAATCTCGATTTCAGCGTTTACACCAAAAGATCAACGAGCAAAATGAGAACATAGAACTAGAATTCTTGCAATGACGTTTAGATCAGCCGAACGAATGCTCATTGCCCATTCATGTCAATTCTGTGGTTGGTAGTGTTTCATTATTTCAATTTTCACGGTGTAGTTATATACTCTTTGGTTATGTCCGACTCTGACAGCGATATTATAATTGCAAGTGCTGCATTTATTATTTTGTCTCAAACAGTCAAAAAGAAAAGAAGAAAGAGACGTTGGTGGGTGACAAATTTTATTAATAGACATTAACAGACATTTATCTTGAGACCAATCCATGATTCGATAAGTAGGTATGTACTCGTAAATATTCAAATTGCTAGAACACAAGAACGCTTTGAAGAGACCGCTACGGGGAGCGAGCGCGTTCGAACATCTAAGAACGCTCTAAGCAATTGTTCGCACGTTCTAGTGCCGTTTACATCAAGCGAGTGAGCATTCTTAGAATATTCTATAGAATGTTTGCGAACGCAGAGAGAACAACGAAAGAATGCTCTGTCTCTGTTTACATTAAAAGAATTTGATAGGGTGGGGATAGAATGAGCATTCGCTCGTTTGATGTAAACGCACCCTTAGAGGAGAAAGGCTTTGTTCATCCCTTAGGGAGACTTCAAACGATGGGGGAAATATAGGAAGTAGGAATATACTATGTAACTACATAACTAACAGCGTCCCTCGACTTTGCGCGACCAATTTTAACTTCATTTTTTTTTATTTTTTTTTATTAGGATCTCCAATAGTATACAAAAAACTTACACTAATACAGTAACAAAACTTAACCTATATGCACTCACAATTATAGGAGACCACAACATGCTTCGTATTCTATAAAAATATCTTAAGACTTTACATTATACTAGCGTCTCACGCTTGCTTCGCTCGCGTTCGTCCCTAGGTACGTTTTCACGGTTAGCTATGTTTATACATAAATAGTAGCCTGCTACTCCTAAGATATTCATTTAAATTATATAGCAATTTACTCTCGCTTCGCTCGGACGCGTACGCCGTACGCGGATTTTGTTCATAATTTTATGGGTTTTTTTCGCGGAACCCTGATTCTTTTTCTAAAATAAAAGTAGCCTAAGTTACTCCTTATAACATCAGCTATCTGCCAGTGAAAGTCCCGTCAAAATCGGTCCAGCCGTTTCAGTTGACAGACAGACAGACAGACAGACAGACAAAAATTTTAAAAATTGTTTTTTTCTTATAAGTACCCATGCATTTAGTAAAAAGCTGTTATTTTGACATTACAAACAGACACTTCAATTTTATTTATCTGTATAGACAAAGGTAGTGGAACAAAGATACGTCATTTTTTCGATGATGTTAATAAAAAGAAAATTACCTGCAGTTTTGGAGAGCCCTTCAGTCACCGAAGTTGTTGTGAAACCTGCCTTAATTACGTAAAATCAATAAGACAATATAGCTTTATTGAAATAAAACAATGTATTTGCCATACAATTGACCTTATTCTGAAAAAATATAATGAATGAGAAATGCATATTATGTTTTTTTTGTCTATACAGATAAATAAAATTGGAGTGTCTGTCTGTAATATTAAAATAACCGATTTTTACTAAATGCATATGGATGTATACACGGTACATATTCCAAAACAACATTTTTTACAATTTTTATCTGTCTGTCCGTCTGTTTGTTCCGGCTAATCTCTGAAATGGCTGGACCGATTTCGACGGGACTTTCACTGGCAGATAGCTGATGTTATAAGGAATGACTTAGGCCACTTTTATTTTAGAAAAGAAATAGGGTCTTACGAAAAAAAAAACAATTTAATCAATTAATTTTGTTTTGAGAAGCAACCTAGGAACGCTAGTCTATATATATAAAACAAAGTCGTGTTAGTTACACCATTTATAACTCAAGAACGGCTGGACCGATTTTTATGATATTTGATTTTTTGGATTTCTCTTAGTCCGGAATAAGATAATAAGTATCAAAACACCAGAAAAATTAAAAAAAAAAATTTATGGCTAACGCTGCCAAATAACTATTTTAAATATCTATGTAAAACGTACTTTATACCACAACCTTCTACGTATTTTCATAAATTTTAAACTATTTCATAAATGCAAGAAATAACGTTTTTCAATTGTTTTTGAGCTCCATTTCACGGTTTTTGTTGTTACAGACAGAAGAAAAGGAGAAGGAGAAAGAGAAGGAGAACGAGAAAGAGAAGGTGGAAGTTAAAATTGGACTCCGAGAAAAGTTCCTACAGTACTTTAAGAGCAGCTTCCACAAACCAATTGGTAAGAATACAATAATTTAAGAGACAATTTTTCAATGCCAAATCAAATTTTATTATAATACGAATAAATATATAATACCGGCCAAGTGCGAGTCGGACTCGCACACGAAGGGTTCCGTACCATTTAGTGATTGCAATCCGGCGTCATTTTCAGTCCGGCCGGATCCGACCGGAATTCCATCGATCCGGCCGGATCCGACCGGATCCGGCCGGATTGATTAAATCAGGATGATTTTCGCTTTTCGGTTCAAAATGAACTGTTAGTAAGTTAATCAAGTGTCGTTGTACTTAATATAGGTAGTTTATAAAAAATAAAACATATATAAAAACAACTTTGACACCTTGGTGACTTTGGATGGCCACGACAGACGCCTTTGCCGCACCCACCACATTTCGATAGCTCTTATAAAAGTATTTCATTATGGATTATCTTGAATTGATTATAGAAGAGGAAGAAGATGATGACCTTTCAATTCGATACTATCTCAGTGTAGAAAAGGCCTCCACTCATCCAATTTTCATCAAAAAGTCGAAACAATGAAGGTTTCTACAATGTTATTAATTATAAAACAATATAAAAAATAAATTATAAAGCAATGGATGCCGAGACACCAGTGTAATTAAAATTTCATCATCTTCTTCAGTAAACGCCTCAACAGATGCCATTTTATGATTTTTTATTGAAAATACCTCAAAATACACGTGTGTGGCGGCGACACTGCGAACATGAGCACTGCAGTAGCGCTAGGGTCTAACGTCACAGTCGCAGCGACACTGACACGGCGTCAGTGACGCTGCGCTCGAATGTCGTTCCCTACATTTACATAATGCATTAGGCTATGGTCTCCTATTTTATGCCAAACGTGGCGTCTGATGTTAGCGTCAACGTTTAATTCCGTTCCGATCGACGTCTGAATGCAACGCACAGCGTCGGCGGTCAATACATCCGCAGCAGAGAATGGCGTTTTAGTCGCTGCTCGCGAGCGGTCGCGTACGGTAGTGTTTTGCAATCATGGATGTTCTAAAACTTTTAATGGTGTATTTGTTACTGGAAGAAGAGGCACAAGACGACCGTATAAGGAGAAAATTACGAGCAACACGGCATCGGTTGTTTTGCATCACTAATTTTTTCCCAACATTGATGCTTATAAATATTGTTTTTATGATTTTTGTCACTTTTATCATACACTGCATTAAAAGATTTAACTGCTTCTATCAACAATTCATCTTTTTCTTTATTAAACCTCATCATTTTGTATGACGCGAGAGACGACCTTCACGCTGCAATTGTTCGAAATGACTAGAGACGCGACGCACAGCGTTTAGATGCCGCGTACGGTGTCAAGACTCCAACGTCGACGTGTGAAAGAGACCACAATAGTACATTTCTATAGTAAACATTGTGACGCAGCGTACGACCTAACGGGACGCAGCGTACAGCATGAAATAGGAGACCATAGCCTTAATCTGCCGCTCTGTCGCGACATCGCTGACGCCACTGACGCTTGCACTATGTAAATGTAGGGAACGACATTCGAGCACAGCGTCACTGATGGAAATACTTTTAAAAGAGCTATCGAGATGTGGTGGGCGCGGCAAACGCGATACGATGATGGTCGTCTGTCGTGGCCATCCAAAGTCACCAAGGCGTCACTGATACCAGTCAACTTACGCGGCGTCGGTAACGCTATAAACGCCGCATTATTGACGTTTGTTTCGAAAGTCTACCTTTAACAAGGTCGAATCTCTTCTGTACAGGGCCTCTACATGCAACATCTCTATTATTTTGCCAAAAATTGCGAGCACCGGATCCGGTCGCCGGATCCGGTATATTGGTACCGGATCCGGTGAACGTTTAATGATGCCGGATCCGCCGGATTACCGGATCCGTTTTTCCGGATTGCAATCCCTAGTATCCGGGTCAACATATAGGATACTTTTTGTCACGGGAAAATATCTCATCTCTGAGAAATCTATACTAAACATTATAACACAAGTAGGAACGAACTCGAGCGGAGCGAGGGTCAGTCGCTAGTAATTTATAATTTTACTACGGTTACATTGTACGTTTTAACTGTTATATTGTCATTTTCCTTCGACGTCATTATAGGAGGATTCTAATGTAGTATGGGAGATTAATTTTAAGTAATTAATAGAAGCGCCATCTATTATATAAAGTAATAACTAAGATACAATTTTAGAAATTTTGTATGTAATTATAATTACAAATAGATGGCGCTGTGTGAAAATTAATATTAAAATAAATATATTATCAATTTGAAATTTTTTGTATAACTAGCGGCTCACCGTCATTTTGCTCTTCCTCTAGGAAAAAAATAAATCTATCCCACGGGAATGGTACATTTTTCCGGGATAAAAAGTAACCTTTGTGTTATTCCAGACTATAATCTATGTCTGTGTCAAATTTCATCCAGATCTATTCAGCTGTTCTGGCGTGATTGAGTAACAAACATTCATACATCTAAACTTTCACATTAATTATAATATTAAAGTATTGATTTAGACAGCGCCTATTTAGGCAGTTAGACAACCATGAAAGCTCGGCTAAAACACTTTAGGATAATGAAGCTATCTATTAATAAAATAATTATTAAAATCGGTTCAGTAGTTTCAAAGTTTATCGACTACAAACAAACAAACAGACAAACAAATCTTTCCTATTTTTATTATAAGTGAGAAAGAAGCATAGCTATTGTTTACGGAATGGTAAAAATTTTGGAAACCACAAAACATTCAAGAATTGATTTCCCTCGTATTGAAGGGAGGCCCACCCCCAGCAGTGGGACGTTGAAAAGGACTGAATACAATACAAAATTAGAGATAATCTTTCTAACTCAAAGTTTTTAACAGTACATCTTCTGGGGATGAAAAATAAGGGATGATGTGATGTGTGAAAGAAACTACACGAGCAGAGCTGTAGGAAATCACTAGTTATAAACCCACTATAGATGAAAACTTACTTTACTACACCATAGACTTTTAAAAACACGCCTTTCTCAACATTTTCATTTGGAATCTTGGAATGAAAGGTTTTAAACGTTTTCAGAGTTTGTTAAAATAAAATATTCAATTAAAATAAATTATTCTAAAAAAATCTTGGCGAAGGCTCGTTATGTGGCTGGTGCTCGTGACACATCATTACTGCGACGTTAAGTGAGAGGAAGACTCTTAGAGACTCTTGACTTATCAATATAACTGAATTTAAATGTACATTATTATTTTTGTATTCATTCTAATCTATACATTTATTTACAGCTAGCGACTCACCCTGGCTTCGCTCGGGTTCGTCCCTAGGTACGTTTTAACGGTTTAGTATGGAATAGATAGACTATATGTATAATATCTATAATATATCTATATAATATATTTAAACGAGCAATTCTTGTATATTTATATATTTATATCTTTATTTATTTATACCAGCGATCTCATAAACGGCTCTAACGATTTCGCTGGAATTTGGTATGTGGGGGCTTTCGGATTCGAAAAATCGATCTAGATTAGTCTCACATCTGGGAAATCGCGTGTTTTTGAGTTTTCATGCAGTTTTCTTTTGCATTATTCTACGTGGAATATGCTCGATGATTTCTACATTCACTCATAAGCATCGTAGTCAAGAAACCTAGGTGTAACATTAACAATCAAGTACCTGGCGACCTAGCTTCGCTCGGAGTTCTTTTTTGTTATATAATATTTTTTAGATAAAAAAAAAAACTAAAAACTTAAATAAATACAAAAAAAGAGTAAAAACTTTGTATCCGATCGAGATTCGAACTCGGCAACACCAATTATATAGCGTGTATTCCCGTGGGAATGGAATAATCCGCGATGAAAAAAGCTTATATCACTTTCCAGCCCTCCAACTATCTCCATACAAAAAATTACGCCAATTCGTCATTCTGTTTCGACGTGAAAGAAGGACAAACACACCCTTTCACATTTATAAAATTAAGTACCTACGGAAGTATGGATTATTATTATGATTTATGCTGCCTCGGTGGTCTAGTGGTATGTACTGTAGGTCTGGAGGTCCTGAGATCGAATTCCTGGTCAGATTGTGTAAGTTATTGGAATTTTCTGTCGAAATATTCTTGGTCCAGACCGGAATTGGGAAGTTGGTGGTGTTACACCCCCATGTGTTGAAGAACATATGTGGCGGTAATCCTTTGCCTGGTCTCCCATAGCTAGTGTCAAATTATGGTCCCACTGGAGTATGAGAGTGACAGGAATGGATAGATGTTTATTACCACCTTTTTCAGCCTTTTTCAACGCCAATGCAAAAAAAAATGGTTTCTTTCCCTTTGCCTATTTTGGAAACGAATGTGGTTACAGAGATAATTTCGTTCTTCTCACATTTTTCAAATCATTCTCACGGAAGAACGGGTAGAATGATATTTAGTAAAAAAGCTGAGCTTACAGGATCATTAACCACTCCAGGATAATTTCTAAGAAATTAATTATTAACTGCCACACCAGTGTGCTCGCATCCCTCAATACGTGAATCTTTACTTATATTATAAAGCTGAAGAGTTTGTTTGCTTGTTTGGTTGAACGCGCTAATCTCAGGAACTACTAATCCAATTTGAAAAATTCTTTTTGCATCAGATAGCCCGTTAACTGAGGAAGGCTATAGGCTATATATCATCCCGGAAAAATGTACGGATCCCGTGGGATAGATTTGTTTTTGTCTAGGGACGAACTCGAAGCGAAGCGAGGGTGAGTCGCTAGTTGTTTTATAGAACACAGGTACGAACGACCACAGTCCTCGTAAAATAATATGCGGAAATATATGACACTTTTTTCTTGCGGTTTTTTTATAAACTTCTATGAGGGCCGTCGTCGTAAAAATGTTTTGAAATAAAAGAATCGTTTGTAGCCCTTTGGGGCTCTATGCGACCGCATTGGTTGTATTGGCATAGCTAAACCACTGTTTGTTACGCCTTAATACAAAAACTACTGAACGGATTTTGATGAAACTTTACAATAATATAGCTTATATATCAGAATAACACATAAGCTATAATTTATAAAGATATAGTATACATATTTAAACTACGCATGTGAAGCCACGGGAGAATGCTAGTAAAAAACAGTCCAATTAGAGTCCCTCGAAGCCCTTTAATGTCAGTTAATATCTAGAAAATTGTTTCAACAAAGTGCCAAATGCGAAATGAAAATTCTTACGAACCCTTCAGTACGTTACTAATAGCTCTTTTAGGGGTTATTACTACCCTTGTTTCGAAACGAACTATTTCTTCATTAGAAAAGGGTATATTTGTTTCTCTCTCGTAAGAAATAATTGAAATCCTTAATAGTAACAACTTGGACTATGGATAATATATACAGTGTCGTAGAACAAAACGTGAAGCCAAATAATAATGTTTTAATATAGTATACAAATGAAAATTTGATGATAGCTGGTAATCCGGGTCAACATATAAGATACGTTTTACTGCGGGAAAATTTCTCATCTCTGAGCTAAACGTTAAAACATAACTAGGGACGAACCCGAGCGGAGCGAGTGAGTTTCTATTCTAATATATATATATATATATATATATATATATATATATATATATATATATATATATATATATATATATATATATATATATATATATATATATATATATATATATATATATATATATATATATATATATATATAGTGATTGACTGATGTATCAACGCACAGACCAAACCCTTAAGGATTGAAATTTCTCACACGTATTCCTCCTCCTATATGACGAAGGCATCCACTAAGGAAGGATTTTTCAAAATTCAAACCCCAAGGAGATGAAATATTTCCGTACGATTATCTATAAAAACGGCAAAAAAAATCATGTCTGTTGAAGTAGAGCCCTCCTTAAATATGTGTTTTATTTTAATTTAATTATTTATTTTTAAAGTGAATGTATAATTAAATATTCTGTGAATATTTAAATCGTCTACCTGTTGCCGTTATCAATATCGAGTTAAAACGAGCAAAAAAATCACGTTTGTTGTATGGGAGCCCCCTTAAATATTTGTTTTATTTTAATTTAATTATTTATTTTTAAAGTGAATATATAACTAAATATTCTGTGAATGTTTCAAGCGTCTATCTGTTGCTGTTATCAATATCGAGCAAAAAAATCACGTTTGTTGTATGGGAGCCCCCTTAAATATTTATTTTATTCTGTTTTTTAGTATTTGTTGTTATAGCGGCAACAGAAATACATCATCTGTGAAAATTTCAACTGTCTAACTATCGCGGTTCATGAGATACAGCCTGGTGACAGACGAACGAACAGCGAAGTCTTAGTAATAGGGTCCCGTTTTACTCTTTGGGTATGGAACCCTAAAAAAAGAAGCTCATTGTCTATCTGTATACTGAATTTCATCGAAATAGATCCAGCCGTTTCAAAGAAAGGAATAAACATACATATATACAAGTTTATGTAATTTAATAGGCCCATTTGTGTCATTCTCCCCACAAAAATCTCACCAAATAAATCTCCCAGTCACAAACAGATAAAATAATTTATTAGCAACATTTCGCGGATGAACGATTTGTGCTCACGATTTATGATCTCGCTTCGAATGAAAATATTTCGTACATTCCGGGATTGTATATATTTATTGTCTAGGAAATGGATCCCGGGATTTCTGGGAACGTGAAATCCTGGGATTTAAATTGGATTGAATTTATGTATTGGAAATACTCGATAAGGGCTATTAAGGACTAACAACTTAGACTCGTTTCGCTTGAATACCTGTAGGCGCCTTTTGCGACTTTGTATATATTAAATAGAAATAAATATGTATGTTGGTACATTAACACACAGCACCATTCAGTTCCATGGTAAGCTACGAGGCTTGTGTTATGGATACCAGATAGTTGATACACTACACATATATAACTTTAAATACATACATATTATAAATATAAACACCTATGACTGGAGTACAAACATTCGTGCTCATCACAAAAATGAATGTCACCAGCGGGACTCGAACCCGAGAACGCTGGCACAGCAAGTAGGGTCACTACAAACTGAGCCAAACGTGTCGTCATATTATATGTTTATAATAACTGTCTCGGTGGTATAGTGGTTAGTACGGCCGCAGATCCGGAGGTGCTGGGTTTTATTCCCGGGTCGCACCAAAGTTTAGTTATTGAGTTTTTTTCTGTCAACTTTCTCAGTAACAGCCCGGAGTTGGGACGTTAGTGTGTATAAAAGTAAGTACGGATATAAGTAAAGTCCATTTTTCTTGCCCTAAGAAGGTCTGTGGAAAAACAATAGGAAATTTGGGAAAGCAATTCGTTAATGCTGTCAGACCCTCTCCTAATGTGTTGATAAAGATTTGTACACACGGTGTTGGTTACTTAAATAATTTTTAGCTGGCGACCTACCCTTGCTTCACTCGGATATGTCCCTAGCTGCCCTTTGTTTTTTTTTATTTTATGGGACAAAGGGATTTTATGGGCAAACGGGCAAGAGGCTCACCTGATGGGAAGTGATCACCTCCACCCATGGACATCTGCAACACTACAGGGCTTGCGGATGCGTTGCCGGCCTTTCAGGAAAGGGAGGGAGGGACAGGAAGGGAGGAGAGAGGGAGGAGGGAGGGAGGGAGGGACAGGAAGGGAGGAGAGAGGGAGGAGGGAGGGAGGGAGGAGGGAGAGACGGAGGAGGGAGGGAGGGAGGAGGGAGAGAGGGAGGAGGAAGGGAGGAGGGATGGGGAGTTGGCCTCCCGGACTCACATACCGGACGAAATGCGACAGCGTAGCTGCCACTTCACGCCGGTCTCTTGTGAGAGAGTGGCACTATACGGGGCGTGCCGGCCCATTCGGGTGCTACCCGAAGGTAACAAGCATGGCACTACCACTTTAAAAATTTGTGTACAATCGTTTGAATTAATTTAGTTGCATGTATAAAACATAGATGGCGTTACATGTGATCTATATCAAACGTTCGTTATTTTTCCTTTTTTCATTTTTCCTCCCGACAATTTTTTTAATATTTTAGATTTTTTGTCTGTCTGTCTGTTTGGAAACGCATCACGAGAAAACAACTGGACAGATTTTGATGAAATTAGGTATGATGGTAGCTGGTTATCCGGGTCAACATATAGGATACTTTTTATTGCGGGAAAATATCTCATCTCTGAGAAATCTATACTAGTGTAAAATATTCTCTTTAAACCAAATATAACATACCATCAGTATGAACACCCCTTTACTCAATTAATTAGGGGTGACGCGTCGTTTGGTCGTGAAATAAAGTGACTTTAGTATTTCTAGGTAATTTATTATACTATGCTTTTTGTATTACGTGCTCTCTGGTGTGGAGTTAATAGGTTCGATACCCGTTTAATGGAAATTTATTTTGATTTTTAACACCGCTATACCATTCTTGTATACCTACTACTATTCGTCCAGTAGTTGAAATTCGTAATACTTTCTTAGATTTACGCGAATATTTGACACTAGCGACTCACCCGCGCTTCGCTTCGGGTTCGTTTCTAGACAAAAACAAATCTATCCCACGGGAACCGTACATTTTTCCGGGATGACATATAGCCTATAGCCTTCCTCAGTTAAAGGGCTATCTAATGGAAAAAGAATTTTTCAAATTGGATTAGTAGTTCCTGAGATTAGCGCGTTCAACCAAACAAACAAACAAACAAACAAACTCTTCAGCTTTATAGTATTAGTATAGATTTTAAATAACAACTATGTATATAATACCTTTGAGACGTCTAAAACCTCAGTCTCTCCCGTGACCATGTGCGCTGTAAAGCATTTGAAATGTCGGAAACCAAAAAGCAAAATAAAGCCGCGACAATATCCGTAAAGATACATTTAAAATGTCCAATATTCGCCTAAATCTAAGAAAGTATTATTCAATTTTCTTGTTAATTAATGGCTTCAAACTTCAAATACGTGCCAGTTAAGCATAGATTACTTCGCCAATGTCAAAGAAAGTATTCAGCCCTTTTTAACATCCCACTGCTGGGGGTGGGCTTCCCTTCAATACGAGGGGGATCAGTCCATAGTCCACCACGCTGGTCGAGTGCGGGCGGACTTCACATGCCTTTCGAAAACTTTCTAGGTTCTCTCAGACATGCAGGTTGCCTCACGATGTTTTCCTTCACCGTAAGGCAAGTGGTGATCATGTTAGAAATGATTCGCACATGAAAATATCAGAGCAAGACCCGGGATTTGAACCCGCTTCACTTGGTTTCCCGAGCGAGCGTGTTACTGGGTTACCACTGCCTTAAGAAAGTATTATATAAGAATAAATTAGTGGTTTTTACAAACCAACAGACAATGCCATCTGCCATAGCTAGTCCTCAAGAGTGCCTCGACTCAGGTCAAGTGTCAACGTTAAATTTTAATATCTCGAAAGCGTTCCCTAGTTACTGCTCGCTAACGGCTGAAGTCGCTTGACGGTTAGACTCAAGAAATATGAATAACGTATTTGTTTTCTTACTTGCTTTTTTATTGCGTTCCGTTTTTCCGACTTCAAAAATGTGGTAGTCAATTCGGACATTTTTCCTCAACTTACGGGGACTACGATATTAAAGAAATATCCAAATTGGTCAAGTAATGCGCTTACAAATAAACAGCATTTCATTTTTATTATTCAGACTAGCGACTCACCCTCGCTCCGCTCGGGTTCGTCTCTAGATACGTTTTAACGTTTAGTATAGATTTCTCAGAGATGAGATATTTTCCCGCAGTAAAAATTATCCTATATGATGACCCGGATAACCAGCTATCATCATACCAAATTTCATCAAAATCCATCCAGTGGTTTTCTCGTTCCTAGACAGACAAACAGACAAAAATTTTAAAAACTGTAGATTCGGCCTCTGTATCGAAAATAATGACTACAGATTCGTCTTAGAATTTTATTATATGTATAGATGTCAAATATATGTAACAAATTAATTAAGAATACATAAAAATAAAACAACAAAAATTATATAATTCATGCTACCGTGTAAATACTGTTAAATATTATCTATACTAATATTATAAAGCTGAAGAGTTTGTTTGTTTGTTTGAACGCGCTAATCTCAAGAACTACTAATCCGATTTGAAAAATTCTTTTTGCATTAGATAGCCCGTTAACTGAGGAAGGCTATAGGCTATATATCATCCCGGAAAAATGTACGGTTCCCGTGGGATAGATTTATTTTTGTCTAGGGACGAACCCGAAGCGAAGCGAGGGTGAGTCGCTAGTCCTTATATATGTACTAAATCTCTATATAAAGTGAACAGTGCGTTCTTTAGAGAAAAATAAATGTATAATACTTTCTTAGATTTACGCGAATATTTGACATTTAAATAAATTTAAGTCTCTCCCGTGACCATGATTGCTGTAAAGCAATCGAAACGTCGGGAACCAAAAATCAAAATAAATCTGAAATATTCACGTAACTCTAAGAACGAACCTATCACAGTTGGTATACAGTGTCATCTGTGATTGTTGATGAACTCTTGCTGTCAGACCGCAAAAGTTTGGTCTCGATCTCGACCCTTTGTTTTTGTGGACTTCCGATAAACTTAGTTTCTACTTTGAAACTTCCTAACTAGTAACTTCTGCTGACTTTACACGAATGATTTAAATAAATGACGACACGTTTGGCTCATTTTGTAGTGATCCTACTTTCTGTGCCAACGGTCGCAGGTTAGAGTCCCGCTGGGGGTATTCATTTGTGTGATGAGAACGAATGTTTGTACTCCAGTCATGGGTGTTTTAATTTAAAGTTAAATATGTGTAGTGTATCAACTATCCGGTATCCATAACACAAGCCTCGTAGCTTACCATTGGAACTAGATGGTGCTGGGTGTTAATGTACCAACATATTTATATTTATAAAAGTGTCTTTTCTGATATTGATTCTGTTTCTGAACAGTCTATATATAAACTAGCGACTCACCCTCGCTCCGCTCGAGTTCGCCTCTAGTAATAAAAAATGGAGGGTGGAGGTAGGAGGGAGAAAAATACTTTACGACCTATTCTCATACCTACTAAATATACAAAAAAAAAACATCAAAATCGGTCGAGCCATTTCGGAGAAATGCGACCACAAACACCGTGACACGAGATATTTATATCTATACTAATAATATAAAGAGGTAAAGTTTGTGAGGTTGTAGGGGGTAATCTCTGGATCTATTAAACCGATTTAGATAGGTAAGAAGATAGTTTGAGACCCCGGGAACTTTTTATCCCGTAAATCATCCCTAAAAGGGGTGAAAATGGGGATGAAACATATGTATGGGAAAGCAACATAGGGTCGAACCCGAGCGAAGCGATGGTGAGTCCCTAGTCTATACATATAATAAAATTGTAACTAAGCCGAATTTGTACATTAAATATTTTTTGGAAAATCTTATTGAAATATACTTTATTATCGATACGGAAGCCAAATCTATGGTTTTTAGATTTTTTGTCTGTCTGTCTGTTACCACATCACGGGAAAACCACTGGACAGATTTTGATGAAATTTGGTATGATGATAGCTGGTTATCCGAGTCAACATATAGAATACTTTTTACTGCGAGAAAACATCTCATCTCTGAGAAATCTATACTAAACGTTAAAACGTAAGTAGGGACGAACCCGAGCGGAGCAAGGGTGAGTCGCTAGTTAGTGATAAAAATCATCAAAGCAAGTAAAGTAAGAGCTTTTCACAAGTTTGATTGTACGCATGTATTCATCTGCAATGCGTTTCAAAAACCACACCATTTCAAATGGAATTTTGCAGCGGAAAGCTGTAGACTGTATGTACTGAAAACATTGCCTTATTTACGCCTCGGTTTTAAAAAAGTTAAATTATTTATACATGTTGAATGCTTTTGATAAGGATTCAGGTTGCATTGTGGATCGCAGGTTCGATGCTTACGTGGGGTACACTAATTTTTGACCGCGGTTCCGCTTGTATAGTAGGTAACTCGACAAATAAAAGTCTAAGTAGATTAGGTATATCATAATAAGATATTAAAATTGAATTTCAAAAGAGGAATTTTTTAGGGTTCCTTAGAAAAAAAGGCAAAAAAACCTTATTGTTTCATTATGTTCGTCTGTCTCTATGTCAAAGCTTTACTTGAAGACTATTGGAGCTCTGATAGTGTCATGTGCGAATCATTTTTAACATGATCACCAAGTGTCTTACGGTGAAGAAGAACATCGAAAAAACCTGCATATTTAAGAGAATCTAACTAGTTTTCGAAAGACTTGTGAAGTTCTCCCCGCACTTGGCCAGGGTGGTGGACTAAAACTTGACCCCCTCGGATTGAAAGGAGGTCCACCCTCAGCAGTGGGACGTTAAAAAGGGCTGAATTTTATAAAAGACTAATGACTTACACTTGCTTCGCTTGGGTGCGTAAGTACGCTGATTTTGGTCATAATTTTATTTTATTTCTAAAATAAAAGTAGCCTGAGTCACGTAACTGCCAGTGAAAGTCCCGTCAAAATCAGTCGAGTCGTTTCAAAGATTAGCCGGAACAGACAGACAGATAAAAATTCTAAAAACTGTATTTTTCTTATAAGTACCGTATATAATTTCATATGCATTTAGTAAACAGCTGTTATTTTGACATTACAAACAGACACTTCAATTTTATATATCTGTATAGATAAGGCGAGTACTGCCGCGAGCTAAATCTAGCTTATAACATCCATAAGAATGCAAAAATGTTAGTCTTCTGAAGCAGTTAAGTGATTTTCCGCTCTAAAACCGCGCTTTATAAGACTTCGTATAGAAACAGCTTGCGCCCACTAATTGTAAGATTTGTACAAGAATTTACTGCAAAGTACTCCGGTAATTATATAAGGTGCATATCAGTCGTAGCCTGCGACTTTACGTGTATATTTTCTATCTATACAGATAAATAAAATTGAAGTGTCTGTGTGTAATGTCAAAATAACAGCTTTATACTAAATGCATATGGAATATACGGTATTTATAAAAAAAACACAATTTAAAAAATTTTTGTCTGTCTGTCTGTTTGTTCCGGCTAATCTTCGAAACGGCTGGACCAATTTTTAAGGGACTTTCACTGGCAGATAGCTGATATTATAAGGAGTGACTTAGGCTACTTTTATTTTAGAAAAAGAATTAGGGTTTTGATCAAAAACATTAAAACGTACCTAGGGACGAACCCGAGCGAAGCGAGGGTAAGTCACTAGTAATATTATATAGAGGTAGCGCAACCTGTTGAACATTTTTATAACTAATAGTAGCCTATGAGATATTCCAGATCGTTTTCTATATGTGTACTAAAATTCATCCGTATCTGCCCAGCCGTTTCAGCGCGAAGGAGTGACAGACAAACAAACACACATTCATAACTATGCAAGCCAAGCCGCAGTAAAAGCTAGTGCTATATATAACCTGTTATGTAAATATGAAAAATTTAATTATAAATATTCAATTCAAACGTGTGTTTCAGCTGGAATGCTTCGAGTACGAATGGTCTTTAGAAGGCCTGGGAATGAATAAATGCGATACAAGATTTTAGCTGTGACTTTACACGAGTAAAAATTGCTTTAAAATATTTTTTCTCAATCTATCTATACTAATATTATAAAGAGGATAGATTTGATTGTTTGTTTGTTTGCACCGAATAGGCTCCGAAACTACTGAACAGATTAAGATGAAATTTGGTAAGAAGATAGTTTGAGACCCTGGGAAGGATATAGGATAGTTTTTATCCCGGAAATCATCCCTTAAGGGGGTGAAAATGAGGATGAAAGTTTGTATGAGTAATCAACCTAGGGACGAAACCGAGCGAAGCGAGGGTGAGTCGCTAGTATTATATATGTATAATAAAATTCTGAGTTGAATATGTACATTAAATATTTGGAAAATCTTATTGAAATAGTCATTATTATCGATACAGAGGCCGAATCTATAGTTTTTAGAATTTATGTCTGTCTGTCTGTGAACGCATCACAAGAAAACTGGACAGATTTTGATGAAATTTGGTATGATGATAGCTGGTTATCCGGATCAACATATAGAATACTTTTTACTGCGAGAAAACATCTCATCTCTGAGAAATCTATACTAAACGTTAAAACGTAAGCAGGGACGAACCCGAACGAAGCGAGGGTCAGTCGCTAGTTTAATTATATAAATCTATATATTAATACGTGAGGAGAAAACTTTGAATGCTATTTTAAGCATATTGCATGTACGGAGGAGTATGAGCTCTGGCATAGTTAAAGTTTATATAGAGAAGGACTGGAGAAAGCTACAATTTATTGACTTTCTTTTACCCGCGGATCTGCTCGCGTATTTTATGTATATAATTACTTCACTGCTAAAAGATGTAGTATAATGTTAGGTAACCTTTATCAATATTATACGAGTAAATACGTAATATGAAGATGAAAAGTTTGTTTGTCTGTACGTGTAAATCTCTGAATGTATGGGCCCGTTTCAAAATTCTTTTAGATTTTTTAGGTTATCTATATTATTTAAAAAAAAAACCTCAATATCGATCAAACTTGGCGACACGTTTGGCTCAGTTTGTAGTGACCCTACTTGCTGTGCCAGCGGTCGCGGGTTCGAGTCCCGCTGGGAGTATTCATTTGTGACATGAACACGAATGCTTGTAATCCAGTCATGGGTGTTTATATTTATAATATGTACATATATTTAAAGTTATATATGTGTAGTGTATCAACTATCTGGTATCATAACACGAGCCTCGTAGCTTACCATGGAACTAGATGGTGCTGTGTGTTAATGTACCAACATATTCAAAAATTTTAAATATTCGTTCAAAAGTCAAAACGAACATACAAAAAAATATTTTTTATTATTAGTTAAGATATTTTAAGCCTGCCCGTTTCATACAATGTTTGGTTTTATAATAATTCTTTTTGAAATATTTTAAAAGGAAAATGTGTTTCATTGCGAGACCTCGGTGTTTTAAAAAAACATATAATTATTTAAATTTAACATTCCCATATTTCAATGTACTCTGCCTGCCACATAATCGAAAGCACTGTTTTGAATAAAGCTTACTCTGGAAGTTGGGTCTAGCGCAATTAAGTTTACTTGACCATCTATACTAATATTATAAAGAGTTTGTTTGTTTGTACCGAATAAGCTCCGAAACTATTGGACTGATTTAGATTAAATTTGGTAAGAAGATATTTTGAGACGGTGAGAAGGATATAGGATAGTTTTTATCCCGGAAATCATCCCATAAAGGGGTGGAAATGGGGATGTAAATTTGTATGAGAATCAAATTAGGGACGAACCCGAGTAAAGCGGATGTGAATCGTTAGTTTTAAGTTTACTTGATCATTTTATATAAAACTTTGCAACGTGTGTCTAAAGAACTAACTAAAGACTATTGGATTAATAACATTCCCCCCCCCCCCCCCCCCCCCCATCTAACGACGATCCCCCCTGAAAATGCCACTGATTACATACAGGGGGAAGGGGGGGGGGCTCTATATAATCAGTAGCATCTTCTATTAAAGTCTAGGTTGAAGTTAAGAGATGAATATAGAAGATTTCTCTCATCGGTCTAGTATGGAGAGAACACTACAGATAAATATCTAGAAGATAATAATACTAAAAGAAGACCTGTCTCTCTGAGTGAAAATTTTACCAGGCAGGGTGCTCCTGATATTTCTCCGTTTGTAGACGAAACCATGAAATCAATCGTTTAAATTGATAGCGGTGGACGGGGAGGAAGAGAATGACATTTTATAAAATAATTATTGACCCTAATGTGATGGTAGGGTGATAATAAGGCAATGTCGAAGGGGTCGATCCTGTGATGTGTGTGTGTGTGTGTCGATTCCGTTGGGTTTTAGACTGGCTTTTACATCAGCTGAGTCTTACATAACCACCTGTATGTATGCAGGTGATATGCCTAAATGCATTTCCCAACATTAAAAAAAAGGGGTTGTAATCTCACCGACTTCAGTAATCCTAGCTGTTACTGATTATATCGTGACAGAAAAACCCAGTTACTATTATATATTTTGACGACACGTCTGGCTCAGTTTGTAGTGACCCTACTTGCTGTGCCAGCGGTCGCGGGTTCGAGTCCCGCTGGGGGCATTCATTTGTGTGATGAGAACGAATGTCTGTACTCCAGTCGTGGGTGTTTATATTTATAATATGTATGTATTTAAAGTTATATATGTGTAGTGTATCAACTATCCGGTATCCATAACCCAAACCTCGAAGCTTACCATGGAACTAGTGTTGTGTGTTAATGTACCAACATATTTATTATTATTTATTTTAGCCCGACCCGGGACTCAAACGCAGAACCTCTCGATTCAGGCGTACATGCTAGACCACTAGACCAATAAGACGGTATAGAAGCTAATAAGTGAGAGATCAAAGCTATTTAAAATACAGAAATAATCCTTACGACAATATACATAAAGAGTATTAAGAACAAACAGAAGCTGTAATCACTGAGAACGTTACAAGGCAAAGTGCCAAAACAAGTTAGAATTCAAAGGCATTTAGCGAGAGGGTCCTGTTATCTCGCATCATATAAAAGTATCTTACCACGCAATAAAATGTTGGTAAATTCTTTTATTTCTTCAAATATTTTCTTATAAATGTTTATTTAAATATATATTTTTGTGTATGTATGTACGTGTAAGTTACACCTTTTTGTTGATTTTTGTATGTTTGTTTGTTCGTTCGTTCGTTTATTCATTCATTTATTTATTTATAACTAGCGACTTACCCTCGCTTCGCTCAGGTTCGCTCAGGTCGCTTCGCTCGTCTCTAGGTACGTTTTAATTTTCTTGAGCAAAACCTTAATTATTTTTCTAAAATAAAAGTAGCCTAAGTTACTCCTTATAATATCAGCTATCTGCCGGTGAAAGTCCTGTTAAAATTGCTCCAGCCGTTTTGGAGATTAGCCGGAACAAACAGACAGACAGACAAAAATTTTCAAAATTGTGTTTTTCTTATAAGTACCGTATATAATTCCATACGCATTTAGTATAAAGATGTTATTTTGACATTACACACAGACACTTCAATTTTATTTATCTGTATAGATAATAATAAATACAGTAAACAAAGTACCTAACTAAAAAATCTTTGGGTTACGAAATATGGAAGGCTATACAGGGTTACTATACAGGCAATTTAGTTCACAGATTGATGACCTTTTTCTATTTTTTCTTAACATTAGGAAATGCATTTACGCATATTACCTGTATATATATATATATATATATATATATATATATATATATATATATATATATATATATATATATACAGGTGGTAATGTGGGACTCACCGGCTTGAAAAACCAGTGCTATCCACTAACCTGAACAACCTTCCCCATCTTGATGGGTCGTCGCAGGTTCACTTACACACTCAACCACATTTCCCTGACGGCTGCCTGCCGAGGCAGACCACATCAATTAAGGGGTTGCTCCCACAGTTCACTCTGCTGTTAGAGAAGTACCAGGAGCAACCTGCACGGTACACTGCCTAATGAGGTAAGCCGCCTTCAGCGGTGTTTCTGGGCTTCACGCCGGGCTAGATTGCCGGACGCTAATGAGCTCCTCTACCATAACAAGGTGACATCCGAGCATGAGGATATCGGGGGAGATAGAGAACCTGAAGTAAAACATAGGTGTGTATAATTAGTGATGTATTCAGCCCTTTTTTTTAATGTCCCACTGCTGGGCATGGGCCTCCCTTCAATACGAGGGGGATCAGACCATAGTCCACCACGCTGGCCAAGTGCGGGCGGACTTCATATGTCTTTCGAAAACTCGCTAGGTTCTCTCAGACATGCAGGTTTCCTCACGATGTTTTCCTGATTTTATATAAAATTATAAATTCAAAAGGCCCCTAAGAACGTATCCGAG
Source organism: Fabriciana adippe (assembly GCA_905404265.1). NCBI lineage: Eukaryota > Metazoa > Arthropoda > Insecta > Lepidoptera > Nymphalidae > Fabriciana > Fabriciana adippe. The sequence continues at coordinate 9,580,389 of FR990003.1, forward strand.
CGAAGCGAGGTTAAGTCACTAGAAATTTAAAACGCACCTTTGAATTGAGGTGTAAATTTTAACTGTCAATATTTATACAAGAATAATCCTTATTCTAATCATTTTGGAGTTAGAATTGCTTGTTAATGAGTGGTATAAACCCTCGCAGTACTAATTGGTCTTATGGGAACGTTTCTAAAGCCGGGGCTTATCGATTTTAATGATATTTATTTTTGATAGATATTAAATACCAATTGATAGGCGTACATATTCGTATTTTAGTCGCTATTTGAAGACATAAGTATATAATATATATACGTATTTTGGTATAGATTTTATTTTATTTATTTATTTAATTCATAATAATAAAAGGGCGTTAGTCATCAATCTGTACATTAAATATTTGTTTGGAAAATCTTATTAAAAAGTCATTACATCGATGCAGAGGCCAAATCTATAGTTTTTGGATTTTTTATCTGTCTGTCTATCCATCTGTCTGTCTGTGAACGCATCACGAGAAAACGACTGGACAGAGTTTAATGTTTGGTATGATGATAGCTGGGTATCCGGGTCAACATATAGGATAGGTACTTTTACTGCGGGAAAATATCTCATCTCTAAGAAATCTATACTAAACGTTAAAACGTTCCTAAGGACAAACTTAAGAGGGGGAGCGAGGGTGAGTTGCTAGTTTTTACATATTTTCCTCTCTTTTTATCAGTTAACAAAATATACTTATCTGTAGCAAGGATACTTTTATTACAGGGCTGATTTAATTTGGGCTCCTGTTTCCCACTGATGCGAACTAATTTTATATATTTTTATTATAACTGCCTCGGAAGTCTAGTGGTTAGAATGTACGGCCACAGATTCGAATGTCCTGGGTTCGAGTCCCGGGTCAGGCCAAGTTCAGTTATTGAGTATTTATGTCAATGAAAATCTCAGTAACTGCCCCGAGTTGGGAAATTGGCGGCGTTTCACCCTCGGAGAGCATGTAAAGCCGTCGATTCTACGCCTTAACTCTCACCGGTCGTGTCGAATAGTCGTCCCACCGGAGTATGAGAGTGACAGGAATAGAGAGTGCACTTGTGTCTGCGCGTACATTTGTGCACCATAATATCTCTTGAGTTGGCTAGTCTCAGAGACAGGCCACCGCGACCGAAATCAAGACATTATTATACATTAAGAAAGGTTATAACCCATCAAGCATCACGCTGCCACACTTAGGAGCGGAGCAACTACACATTAAAAAAGTTATATATAGTTGAATTAGTATCTATATATGTAACTTTGTATGTACGTTTATTTACATTTAGGTTAAGTAATGTACACTTTTATGCACCATTTCCACTCTTTTCTTTTATTTTCCGTATCCTCTCTATAGGTTGCCTGTAAGAGATCGCTTTTAGTGATAAAGCCGCCTTTGCACATTTCTTTAACTCTATTTTTTTTTCTGTGTGTACCATTTTACTGTGCAATAATGTGTTTAAATAAAATCTATACCTACAGATAAATAAAATTGGAGTGTTTGTTTGTAATATTAAAATAACCGCTTTTTACTAAATGCATATGGATGTATACACGGTACATATACCAAAACAACATTTTTTACAATTTTTGTCTGTCTGTCTGTTTGTTCCGGCTAATCTCCGAAACGGCTGAATCGATTTTGACGGGACTTTTACTGGCAGATAGCTGGTGTTATAAGGAGTAACTTAGGCTAATTTTATTTTAGAAAAGAAATCAGGGTTCCGTGAAAAAAATTAAAACCGATAAAATTGTGAACAAAATCCGCAAAGCGAGGGTAAATCGCTATATTATAATTTAAATGAATATCTTAGGAGTAGCAAGCTACTATTTATGTATAAACATAGCTAACCGTGAAAACGTACCTAGGGACGAACGCGAGCGAAGCGAGCGTGAGTCGCTAGTAATAAAATAAAAAAGCTCCGCGAGCGAGACCGCGGGCAAAAGCTTGTATTGTGTAAGAAAAGATAAGTTATATCACTGATAGCACGCGTAAAGAGGTCGCAATGACCGACCACAGTACTCCCAGAGCTGGTCTAATTTTTCAAGTTAAATTAACTCTGCGTGTCTGAATAATTGAGCAGCGGCGCGCTTCGGAGCTCGAGGCAGTGGATATGTAGTCTAGGGGATGGTTGTATATATTCTTTATTATACTAAACAATTCAAAGAAAAAAAGTGCGTGTGTACAGGATTTTAGAAAATTTAGAAGTGAAACTTTATTGGCGGTTTATATTTTAAATTAAAATATATATATATATATATATATATATATATATATATATATATATATATCTTGGAACATTACCACACAGCACCATCTAGTTCCATGGTAAGCTACGAGGCTTGTGTTCTGGATACCAGATAGTTGATAAATTACACATACATAACTTTAAATACATACATATTATAAATATAAATACCCATGACTGGAGTACAAACATTTGTGCTCATCACACAAATGATTGCCCCCAGCGGGACTCGAACCCGCGACCGCTGGCACAGCAAGTAGAGTCACTAAAAACTGAGCCAAACGTGTCGTCAAAGATTGATTCTTAAGATTAATAAATTAATAAAAAGGGTTCAATGTCAAAGATTGAGGTAAAAAGTGAGATATGTAAGTATTTAAAGCATTTAGGTATAACTTTTGAAAAAAATACATTTTTTTCAATTTTTGCGTTTGATATTTACACCATTATTTGTCGACTTTCTCTATACAGATAACCATTTCAATTGAAATTCCCTGTGTGTTACTTTTATTATAACCTTTTTTTTTCGTAGCCGTGAGATATTCTGGCACCATAAAAACTAATATAACTTTTCCAGCCTTGCGTTTATATCCGTACTAAAAATCACATTAACTCGTCGTTGTACTGTTTCGGCGTGATAAAAGATAAATAAACACAGTTAATACTTTCTTTTTTTTATTTGACGTAAGTAATAACTTTATTTACAATGAAGTAAATTACAGGTATACTTAATTATATATACAAAACAAATGTACACTTAGTTATTACTGTACAAGTCATGTCCGCGAATAGTGGCAAGAATGCTAGCCGCATGTCCCCGTTGTATGGCAATGTTGATTCTTTGGGCGAGAAAATGCGCCATCTTCCTTTATATACTTTCTTAGATTTACGCGAACTGAACAAAGATAGCTGAAAGTCTTGCAATTTTAAACAATCCAATTATATACACGCATACGCCTTAATTAGAGAAGAAATCCGGTCTTCATGGGTCTTTATAAATTCAATTTAAAGGTGACTCTAATACTGCAGAAAAGGGGCTTTACCCATATATCTAACTACATATGTTTCACTAGCGACTCACCCTCGCTTCGCTTCGGGTTCGTCCCTAGACAAAAAAACCCTATCCCACGGGAACCGTACATTTTTCCGGGATAATATATAGCATATAGCCTTCCTCAGTTAAAGAGCTATCCGATGCAAAAATAATTTTTCAAATTGGATTATTAGTTCCTGAGATTAGCGCGTTCAATCAAACAAACAAATAAACAAACAAACTCTTCAGCTTTATAATATTAGTATAGATTTAAAGAATTTTCAAAAATCCAAATAATTCCAAGTAAGGTTAACGAAATAAATCTATACATGTTAAAACCATCAAACAGATAAAAATAGCGTACCTAGGACATGTGTTAAGGCTTCTGTTACCAACAGCTGTAGACAGTTATGATGGGTACATTTGCGGATAAGAGAAGTGTTGGTAGAAGGAAGATGTCCTGCTTCAGCAACGGGATAAAGAGGTTTAAAAATCTCTTCAGTCTAGTCCTGAAAAAGAAAATTTAGGAGGATTAGAGGAAAAGGCAGACTTTCAGTGATGGACCTCTCCATTACTGAAATTCGGCCTCTTTGAAGAAAGAAAGCGTGTTAATAATTAAAACAGAAGATTGTATACTTTGCGATGTGGGCTCTGGGACTATAAAATAGCAAAGGCAGGTTACATTTAAGTGCGGCTTTTATTTAGTCAATTGGGTTTCTGAAACAGTCTCATTTGTCATAGAATAACCCCAGGGTTCATGAACTATCGGGAAAGGGTTATAGCATGTTTTTCTTTTATTTATTTTTTACTAGGGACTTAACATAGCTTCCCTCGGGTGCATTTTTATTTATTTATTGAAACTAGTGATCGCCGCGCGGTTGAAAATCAACCATAATTCATCTATACATATTATAAAATTCTAACTAAGCCGAATCTGTACATTAAATATTTTTTGGAAAATCTTATTGAAATAGACTTTATTATCGATACAGAAGTCAAACCTATAGTTTTTAGAATTTTTGTCTGTCTGTCTGTCTGTCTATCTGTCTGTCTGTCTGTTACCGTATCACGGGAAAACCACTGAACAGATTTTGATGAAATTCGGTATGATGATAACTGGTTATCCGGGTCAACATATAGGATACTTTTTACTGCGGGAAAATATCTCATCTCTGAGCTAAACGTTAAAACGTAACTAGGGACGAACCCGAGCGAAGCGAGGGTGAGTTTCTAGTTAAGTTATATATTTATTGTCTTGCGTATATTACAATATTAATCTATTCTCAATTTGACCGCAGACTTTAACAATAAACAAAAGAGTATATATGCGTGTGTGTCAAATACATGGTAGTGTGTGTAATGTTTTTTTATTGATTTAATGTATTTTTTATGCATAATTTTAAAAAAATATCAGCATTCTGCACTCCTTCTCTATATAAACTATAAGTGTGGGAAATTTCATATTACTCCGTCCGCGCAATTTTCGTAAAAACGGGTACAAAGATTTTGCTTCACGTATTAATATATATTTCAGTACATATATAGCAAAAACAGATATAAACGATAATAATTATTGCAGAAGTTAATAAACTGTGTCGTAATTATTAACGCCTTTCACGAGCAAAATTAAAGAAAAAATATGTACGTGCATTCAAAAACTAATCTATACTAATATTATAAAGCTGAAGTGTTTGTTTGTTTGTTTGTTTGGTTGAACGCGCTAATCTCAGGAACTACTAATCCGATTTGAAAAATTCTTTTTGCATTAGATAGCCCTTTAACTGAGGAAGGCTATAGGCTATATATTATCCCGGAAAAATGTAAGGTTCCCGTGGGATAGATTTGTTTTTGCCTAGGGACGAACCCGAAGCGAAGCGAGGGTGAGTCGCTAGTAAAAAATAATATTTATAAGAAAAAAAACAAAAATATAAACAAACTTTTTAGCTATATTAAATCAGTTTATAAAAAAAAATAAGTAAAGCAACAAAGGAATATGTGTGTGTGTGTGTGCATGTGTGCATGCGTATTTGCGTTTGTGTGATTATCTATACTAATATTATAAAGAGTAATAATTTGATTTTTTGTTTATTTGTTTGTACTGAATAGGCTTCGAAACTACTGGACTGATTTAGATGAAATTTTGTAAGAAGATAGTTTGAGACCCTGGGAAGGACATAGGATATTTTTTATCCCGAAAATCATCCCTTAAAGGAGTGAAAATGGGGATGAAATTATGTATGGTGAAGCAATCTAGGGAAGAACCCAAACGAAGCGAGGGTGAGTCGCTAGTGTATTTATAATAATAGTTTAATATGGAAATAGTAGAATACATCCACACCGCCTCGATGTCCAGCGTTCCACAACAGTGCGATTTTTAAGTCATTTTCTGCCCCGCACAACCACTCTGTGGAACCAACTGTCGCCGGCGGTCTTTCCGAACCGTTACGACCTGGCAACCTTCAAGAAGAGAGCGTAGGTATTCATTCCTGAAAGACCGGCAACGCATCTGCAAGCCCTGCAGTGTAGCGGATGTCCATGGGCGGAGGTGGTCACTTCCCATCAGGTGAGCCTCTTGTCCGTTTGCCCCCTTTGTCCCATAAAAAAAACATATCTTCAATGATAAATTCTGCGAGTTTCTGAGCAAAGTCAGGTCAGATCCCTAGTTGGTATTAAAGAAAACCGAGGCACATTATTTCGAGGGCAAATTTAATATCGTATATAAACAAAATCTCGCAAAATATATTGTTCTTTCCTTTTTCTGTCGCCAGAGAAAATGTCGGCTGAGAGCAGGGTTGCCACTTTGTGTTTATTATTATAATTTACATATATGAAAATTAATGTATTCAGCTTTTTTTAACATCCCACTGCTGGGAGTGGTTGCCCAGTGGTAACGGGCTCGCTTGGGACACCGAGTGAAGCGGGTTCAAATCCCGGGTCTCACACCTCTGATATTTTCACGTGCGAATCATTTCTAACACGATTACCACTTGTCTTACGGTGAAGGAAAACATCGTGAGGAAACCTGCATGTCTGAGAGAACCTAGCAAGTTTTCGAAAGACGTGTGAAGTCCGCCAACCCGCTTTTGGCCAGCGTGGTGGACTATGGCCTGATCCCCCACGTATTGAAGGGAGGCCCGCGCCCAGCAGTGAGATGTTAAAAAGGTCCGAATACTGCTGGGAGTAGGCCTCCCTTCAATATAGGGGGATCAGGCCATAGTCCACAAAGTCAAGCGGGTTAACTGCGTATTGGCGGACTTAGCATATCCTTCGAAAACTTGCTAGGTTTTCTTAGACATACAGGTTTCTTCACACTGTCTTCCTCCACCGTAAGACAAGTGGTATTCATAGGTGCGAGACCCGGTATTTGAACCCGCTTGAATCGGTTTCCCAAGCGTTCGTTACCACTGGGCTACCAGTGCCTATAATATATGAAGAATAATACAATTATTAATTTTATATGTGTGTATGCCTGTTACTATTTTACTACTATTTACTATTATAAAAGCTGCACGGATTTTGATGAAATTAAGTATACATATATACTGTTACCTGGAGTAATATATATGTTTCTTTTATGTATTTAAGGACTCACCTGAGGGAAGTTAGCGTATTACAGGGTAGGATTTATACCACTACCTCACCATCCATATCTCTATCCTATTTTGTTGACTTATCTATACAGATAAATAAAATTGAAGTGTCTGTTTGTAATGTCAAAACAACAGCATTATACTAAATGCATATGGAATTATATACTATACTTATAAGAAAAAACACAATTTTTAAAATTTTTGTCTGTCTGTCTGTCTGTTTATTCTGGCTAATCTCCGAAACGGCTAGACTGATTTTAACGGCACTTCCATTGACAAATAACTGATGTCATAAGGAGTAACTTAGGCTACTTTTGTTTTAGAAAAAGAATTAGGGTGTCGCTCAAAAAAATTAAAACCTACCTAGGGACACACCCGAGCGAAGCGAAGGTAAGTTGCTAGTAGCTAGTATATATATATATATATATATATATATATATATATATATATATATATATATATAATCCCCTAAAAATACCATAGCCCAATTATGATTCTTGAAATGAGATTCTTTGAAAAACTCACGCTTGACCAACATTTTTATTATATTGCTGTAGTCTTATTTCAAAATAAAACTAGGTTTCATTCAGTTTATTTAAAGTTAAAGCTCAACATGCCTAACTTTCAGAGGAAGTTTCAGTTTTTTCAATCGAGCTTTTCCTAAAGGCTTGGTATATAGTGTCATATAACGTAATGTAAATATTTTGAGGACACATTTGACTCAGTTTGTACTGTGTACTTGCTGTGCCAGCGGTCGCGGGTTCGAGTCCCGCTGGGGGCATTCATTTGTGTGGTGAATACGAATATTTGTACTCCAGTCATGGGTGTTTATATTTATAATACGTATGTATTTAAAGTTATATAAGTGTAGTGTATCAACTATCTGATATCCATATCCATAACACAGGCCTCGTAGCTTACCATGGAACTAGATGGTGCTGTGTGTTAATGTACCAACATATTTATTAATTTTAGGATTCGAAACATCGGGAACCAAAAGCTAAATAGAAATAAAACCAGGCATAAAATACCAACATCTAGTCGTCCGTTAATGAGACAAAGGAAGAATTACATATTTGCCCGACGATCGGAGATAAGAAGAAGAAAGATATAATAGTTTTCGATAATATTTGTCGGTCGATTATTGTCAGTTTGTCATAATTCATAACTCTCTGTTTGTAAAAGGAATACAGCTAACTTCATCATGTCGCTTCCAGGTAACTTCATCATGTCGTTTTTTGGCTGTCGGTGTGCGCATCGTAAAAATTTAACTCTCATAGTTTTTTCCAAACGTACCAAAAGAAGTATAACTTTAAAAATTAAATTAATCCTATTAAAAAGTGTAGTAAACACAGCCCTGAAGTCCGAAGGGGATAAATCATAGTAATGCGACAGTCTACAGCCGGGCGACGGGCGCGAGCCGGGCGCGAGACGGGCGGGTGACGGGCGGGTGACGGGCGGGTGACGGGCGGGTGACGGGCGGGTGACGGGCGGGTGACGGGCGGGTGACGGTAACGCGACGGGAGCGTGACGATGCGTACATTTTATATTATTCACAGCTATATTAATTATTGCTGCGTAATGAAAAACACAACCTTTATATAAATAGACAAGGACAGAACAGTTAAGCCTCTTTTTCTCCTCTGTTTGTCAAACGATTTTTTTTTGTACTTATTAAAAACATTTTGGTAGGTAACAGTTTTTTTTACCGGTGGTAACGCGCTCGTTTGGAAAAACCATGTGAAGTGGGTTCAAATCCCGGTCTCGTGTCCCGGTCTAAAGTATATCAAATAATACTTTTTTAAATTTACGTGAATATTTGATGTTTGAAGTAAATTATTTTTCGGATTATAGCGCGTGTGGTACCGTCTTTAGAAGTTAAGTTGTTAATTATCTGTGAAATGTTGCGTCGACCCACCGCCAGAGGCGCTGGTCGACAGTGTGGCTGAGTTTGGTTTCGCCGGGCGGTCAGGATTTCCCGCGCTCGCGCCTATGTTAATGTTTTTGGTTGCTTTAAGACTCTTTCCTGTTATAATATTATTGTTTTCCATGTGTGTAGAAGTGTACACATTAAAATATATTTGTAGCAGTGAGTTTTTGTGAACCCCAACGGCACCTACCCGTGCTATAGGATTTTTTTTTGTTTTGATTTTTATTTAGATTCTTTGTACACGACGCGTTCGTTTTTTAAGTTGTACGAATCAAAGTAATAGCAACATAAAATAAATATATTCATTTGTAGCAACCTCAATTAGAATTGTTTATTACTAGCGACTTCCCGTCGCGTCGCTTCGCTTGGTTGCATCACTAGGTACGCGAATTTTGTTCATAATTTCATATGTTTTATTAGTTTTAAAACCCGAATTCTTTTTCTAAAATAAAAGTAGCCTAAGCTACTCCTTATAACAAAAGCTATCTGCCAGTGAAAGTCCCGTCAAAATCGGTCCAGCCGTTTCGGAGATTAGCCGGAACAAACAGACAGACAGACAGACAGACAGACAGACAAAAATTGTAAAAAATGTTGTTTTGATATATGTACCGTGTATACATCCATATGCGTTTAGTAAAAAGCGGTTATTTTAATATTACAAACAGACACTCCAATTTTATTTATCTGTATAGATAAATATTTATAACCATAACAGAAGCGTAGTTACTAATAATAAATGAAAGAGACGTTAAAATTTCAAAAGAATTTGGATTCAAAGTGGTTTTAACTCCGTCTATTTCTTCTTTGAATTCATCACAAAAGGCTTATTCATTTTCAGAAGACCTTTGCCGTCTACTTTGCAAAATTCAATAGAAAATCGGGTGTCGGAAATTAATGAGCTGAATTTAACACCTGGGGGCAAGAGATGTCATTTTACAACCGAAAAAGTAGAATTCTGAAATATATATGGGAATGAAGTTTTATGTACTTATGACTGAACCATTGAATATGTATTTTTTTTAAATCTATAGTGACGGTGTCCTTTTTTGCATTTTCATTTGGTTCGATTCCCGGTTCAGGTAAGCTTTTTTTTTAAAAAAATGCAGTCATTATTATTTTTAAAAATAAAGAAGTGTTTCCTTTGAGTAAATCTTGATAACTTCAATATTTAAGGTACTTTTCTTCCATGTCCCGTCGATTTGTTCCACCTGTATATAAATTGGTAAAAACAAAACAATTCAGTACCTTTTTCTCAAATACGAAAAATTGTCTAAAATGCGAAAAGATATTTTTATTTAAAACTAGCGGTTCGCTCTCGGTTCTCTCAGATTTACCTCTAAAAAAAACAAAAACAAATCTATCCCACGGGGACCGTACATTTTATCGGGATAAAAATTAACCTATATGTTATTCCAGACTATAATCTATCTCTGTGCCAAATTTCATCCAGATCCGTTCAGCCGTTCTGGCATTATTGAGTAACAAACATACATCCGTCTAAACTTTGACATCCTACTAATATTATAAATGCGAAAGTTTGTGAGGAGGTCTGTATGTATAGATATTAGATAGATAGATGTATGCATGTTTATTACTATTTCACGCAAAAACTACTGAATGGATTCTAATGAAACTTTACAATAATATAGCTCATACATCAAAATAACACATAGGCTACTTTTTACTCCGGAAAAATATATTCCCGTGGGATAGATTTGTTTTTGTTTAGTAACGAATCCGAAATGAAGCGAGGGTGAGTCGCTAGTCTATACTAATATTATAAATGTGAAAGTTTGTGAGTATGGATGTTTGTTACTCAATCACGCCAGAACGGCTGAACAGATCTAGATGAAATTTGGCACAGAGATAGGTTTTAGTCAGGAATAACACATAGGCTACTTTTTATCCCGGAAAAATTTCCTAGAAGAGGATGAGTCGCTAGTTTATAATATTAGTAAGATGTCATATATTCGCGTAAATCTGAAGAAAATTTTCTCACACATTTAAAGGTCTAAACTCTAAAGTGCTACAATATTGCTCCTTGCAGGTGTCCAATTGAATCATTTTACCCGACTGGTCGTGAAGGAAGGTCATGTTTTCCGAGTGTACGTTTTTATGCTCATTTCTGTACGTTATTCTACTTCGATATCACACTACTATAATAAATGTAATAGTTTGTAGATTTGTTTGTTTTGTTTGTCTGTTTGTTTGTTTGTTACTCTTTCACGCTGAAACGGCTGGACTTATTTGGATGGAATTTAGTACACAAATAGACTATGAACTGGAGTAACACATAGGGTACTGTTTGTAATGAAATTCGTTGCAAGCGTTGCCTGTATACAATATTACATAAAAACTTAAAAAAAAACATTCTTCTAGACCCTAAAAAGTAAAAAAAAAAATTACTGAATATGGGGTTTTCATTTACTACAGATATCTAAATAAATATTTTTGAGGTCGATGCCAGCCGGCGAAGCCCAAGTTTTTGAAAAATTGCTTAATATAGAAAAGTTGCTTAAGTACGCACTCGAGCGAAGCCAGGATAAGATATTTGTAGTGTTATACTTTATCAAGAGTATTCATGTAAGAAAGTTCCATTTTGTGAAAAATATTGTCGAGCAAAGTCGTGGGCAGATACTAGTTAAATACAAAGAATAACGTCGCTTGATATATAAGGGGCATTACCAAGACCAGATAAATGTGCCGGAGATCAGAATGAGCTCACTTATCTGTCAAGATCCTATATAAACTTGATAATATAATGCTTACATTTGCTTTAAGTTGGTTTGGTTACTTGATACGACTTGGAATAATGACGTACTGGGTTTGAGACCCGTGTCGGTTAAAAGGGTATTGAGAGTTTTGTTTAAATAAAAACTTAAAAAAAAAAACCGACTTCCAGGCAATGAAAAGTACACACACACACAAGTTCGAAAATATCTGATTAGGTATCTGTTCTAAATGAAAACCCCTGTTTAGTTATTTTGTACTTTTCAGTGCCCGGAAGTCGGTTTTCATTTTTTTTTTTAAGTTTTTATTTTTCCATTTTTAGTGTAGACGTAATAAGCAAGTAATTTGTAAGAAGAAAGATTTTTAATAAAAACATATTCGATTAAGCCATTTATTAAAAAACCGCTTGACCGATTTCGATAAAATTTATATGGGACCACCGGGGAAGAATACCCTTTGAAACAAAAAAAAATATTTCCAAATCGGTTCAGCCGTCTTCGAGTAATCCGTGAACATACATAAAAAAAGAACAAAAAAGATTCCGACGAATTGAGAACCTCATCCTTTTTGGAAGTCGGTTAATGAGAAAATGTCCCGATCGATTTCAGCGACCTCACTGAGATTACAGGAGATATTATAGAGCAGTGTGTAAGGGAGAGATATATATACACAAGTGCACTCTCTATCTTTGTCACTCTCATATTTTAGTAATGATGAAGTATATGTTTATAAAAAATTAACTCTACTGCGTTAGAAACGAACTAAAAAGACGTTAGAACTAGGAGGAACAAGTTGACGAAGAAAAATATTATGTAGTACCAGCGACTCACTCTCGCTTCGCTCGGGTTCGCCCCTAGGTTGCTTCTCAATACAAACTTTCATCCCTATTTCTACCCCTTAAAGAATGATTTCCGGGATAAAAACTATCCTATATCCTTCCCATGGTCTCAAACTATCTTCTTACCAAACATATAAATAGGTTCAGTAGTTTTGGAGCTCATTAGATATAGATAGATTGATCTGAAGTAATATAATATGTGAGGCAACTAGAGAGGCACACGAGCGAAGCCAGAGTAAGTCGCTAGTTAAATATTAAACCCTTATTTAAATAGGTGGTGATACGACTCGCACTTGACCGAATTTTAATTTTTTAATAACTATTGCAAGAGTATATAGTGAGGAATGTCAGAAAGACCTCTATTTATCCATTTTCTACTCAAAAAAGCTCTAAGAATGATTAAAAAAACATGGTTAATTCGGGAAAGATGTGGCATTATTTGTGAGGAAGTCTTCAACGCTGCGGCCATTTCTTTGTCGAACTTTTAGATAAAGATTGCGGCTCGGAAACATTACTGAAAGGTTTTTTAGCCCCAACCCTTTGTTTGTACTTTTTTGCAACATTTTTTGTATACAGTTTTCTTATTTCTATACTAGCGATGTACCCTCGCCTCGTTCGGTTTCGTCCCTAGGTAAGTAACGCTTAATATGGAATGTATTTAGCCCTTTTTAACTCACTGCTGGGGGTGGGCCTCCCTTCAATACGAGGGGGATCAGGCCATAGTCCACCACGCTGGCCAAGTGCGGGCGGACTGAGCATGTCTTTCGAAAACTTGCTAGGTTCTCTCCGACATGCAGGTTTCCTCACGATGTTTTCCTTCACCGTAAGGCAAGTGGTGATCATGTTAGAAATGATTCGCACATGAAAATATCAGAGCGAGACCCAGGATTTGAACCCGCTTCAATTAGCTTATTACTCTTTGGTTATTAGTACTAATCGCACCTACTGTATATGCTTATATACATATAATGAATTATATTCTATACAGATAAATAAAATTAAAGTGTATGTTTGTAATGTCAAAATAACAGCTTTATACTAAATGCGTTTGAAAGTATATACGGTATTATAAGAGAAACACAACTTTTGAAATTTTGTCTGTCTGTTTTGTTTGTTCCGGTCAATCTCCAAAATAGCTGGACTGATTTTGATGAAATTTTCAGGTAATTTTTAGATTATCTGTGAAGTTTGGTACCGATGGGAAGTTTGAACGCGGGCGAAGCAAAGTGGGTTTTGCTAGTAGTTTAGAAAAATACACTAAAAATTCAGGTCAATAAAATATTTTTTTATACTTTGTATAAAATACTTACCCAGTCGAATAAGAACAAAGAACTCAAAACTTTTAAACATTTCCACAATGAACGTGACTGAAAGTAGTTTTTCATTCGCACAATTTCTAAAAGAAATAAACAAAATATTATATTTAGATTCTTAAAACAAGCATTTTTCAATAAATCTATACTTTGTTTGTTTGTTCGTTTATTTGTTTGAACGCGCTAATCTCAGGAACTACTGATCCGATTTGAAAAATTCTTTTTGCATTAGATAGCCCGTTAACTGAGGAAGGCTATAGGCTATATATCATTCCGGAAAAATGTATGGTTCCCGTGGGATAGATTTGTTTTTGTCTAGGGACGAACCCGAAGCGAAGCAAGGGTGAGTCGCTAGTCCTACGTATTTAAGATCAATTTTAAGAAAAGTATGTTTATATTTTAGTGGAAATTCAAACTTAAAATGAAATTATCTATACTAATATTATAAAGAGGTAAAGTTTGTGAGTTTGTGAGGTTGTAGGGTAATCTATGGATCTACTGAACCGATTTAGATGAAAAGTAAGAATATAGTTTAAGACGCTGGAAAGGATATAGGATACTTTTTATCCTGGAATTCAACCCTTAAGAGGGTGAAAATGGGGATGAAAGTTTGTATGGGGAATCAAGCTAGGAACGAAACCGAGCGAAGCGAGGTTCTCCCATACAACAAACGTGATTTTTTTGCTCGTTTTTGCTCGATATTGATAACGGCAACACGTAGACGCTTGAAATATTTACAGAATATTTAGTTATATATTCACATTAAAAATAAATAATTAAATTAAAATAAAACAAATATTTAAGTGGGTCTCCCAAACAACAGACATGATTTTTTCATCGTTTTTATACGTAGATAATGGTACGGGACCCTTCGCGCGAGTCAGACTCGCACTTGGCCGGTTTTATTTATTTATTAATTTATTTAATTAAAAAATAAATAACAAACATACACACATATAAACTTTTCTATAAAATAGTATGTGTGTTTGTATTTTTGTTACTTTTCACGCTGTAATGGTTGGACGATTATAGATGAAATTGGGTATATATATATATATATATATATATATATATATATATATATATATAATATATAGTCTGGTAGGTATTTGGCACCTAGACATGCTCTCGAGCGAAGGGTAAGTCCCTAGCATGAAAATAATGATATCGACGTTATGCCTGATAATGATTAGAAAAGTCGGTCAAGTGCGAATCGGATTCGTACACAAAGGGTTCCGTACCATCGTACATGTACTTTTTAATATGACTTTTACTCTATGTATGTAGTATATTAACATAATCGATTACGAACGTTAAAAAAAAGTTTCTTGTATTTTTTTAATAAATACATATGTACTTTGTGAAAATTACAACTCTGTACCTATTACGGTTCATGAGTTACAGCCCTTTGACAGATGGATGGACGGACGGACGGACAGCTTAGGTATAGTAATAGGGTTCCGTTGGCACTTTTCGGGTACGGAACCCTAAAAACGTGAAAATAATTCATGCGACAATACACCTTCATTTTCGACAACAAATAGTACTTAAAATATTCTTCAATCTAAATACGTGTTCCATCGTTCATATCTGAGAATGCATCGAAAGGTGCATACAAATTGACACACAGCAAAATCGACTCTACATCTTGGTATTAAGGTTGCATTTGTTTAAGCTCTGTGATTACAAATTGGTAGGCAGTGTAAGAGTGCAATGAGTGAACCCTTTTTCAGAAATTGCGCTGAAAAGCTTTGCAAATGGGTTTACGTTGGGGGAGTTTTGAAGCCGCGATCGTGTTCCGTTTCAGTTTTGAATGGCTTTCAAAACTACTTGTGGTAAGTC
This sequence comes from Fabriciana adippe, assembly GCA_905404265.1. Classification (NCBI taxonomy): domain Eukaryota; kingdom Metazoa; phylum Arthropoda; class Insecta; order Lepidoptera; family Nymphalidae; genus Fabriciana; species Fabriciana adippe. Next base: position 9,595,917 of record FR990003.1, read on the forward strand.
GGAGGTTCGATTACTAGCTTTTTAACCAACTTCAAAAAAGAGTATTAGATTTGACGGCACGTTTGGTTCAGTTTGTAGTGACCCTACTTGCTGTGCCAGCGCTCGCGGGTTCGAGTCTCGCTGGGGACATTCATTTGTATGATGACTACGAATGCTTGTACTTCAGTCACGGGTGTTTATATTTATAATATGTATGTATTTTAAGATATATGTGTGTAGTGTATCAACTATCTAGTATCTATAACACAAGCCAAGCTTACCATGGAACTAGATGGTGCTGTGTGTTAATGTCCCAACATATTTATTTATTTATTTGAGTTGTGGTTTTTTAGTGTTATGCGATATTTTACTAATTGAAAAAAGATTTCTATAGTTTTTCTATAGAATAAATTTCATATAATGTATACATATAATAAAATCGTAACTAAGCCGAATCTGTACATTAAATATTTTTTGGAAAATCTGATTAAAATAGACATTATTATCGATATAGAGCCCGAATCTATAGTTTTTAGAATTTTTGTCTGTCTGTCTGTTACCGCATCACAGAAAAACCATTGGAGGGATTTTGATGAAATTTGGTATGGTGATAGCTGGTTATCTGGGTCAGTGTATGGAATAAAATAAAGAATACTTTTTACAGCGGGAAAATATCTAATTTCTGAGAAATCTATACTAAACGTTAAAACGTAAGAAAGGACGAACCCGAGCGTGGCGTAGCATAGTGGCAAGGTATAAGGCAGGCATATAATAAGGCTACTAGCAGAGTGATAACTAAAACCAAGTGGAGTAGGTTCAAAACCTAGCACCTCTGATTTTCATAGGCGAATTCTTTTCGAAAAGAAAATATCGTAAATAAACTTGTATGTCTAATAAAATTAGTTTTTAAAAGAAGTGTTAAGTCCACCGAGCATTAGGCCAGCGTGGTGGACTATGGCTTGATCCCCTTCGCATGAAGGGTTCCGTGCCCAACATGCCATATGCGGGTGGTCTTCCTATGTCTTTAGAAAAGTAATATGGTTCTCTCAGACATACAAGTAGCTAGTAGCTTAAAAATGATTCACACACAAAAGTTAGAGATGCAAGAACCAGATTTGAACCCGCTACATGTGGTTGTTAAAGCGCACGTGTTACCAATGTGCTACTGCCACTAATAACGATAAGTAGTATAAATAAAAATTTACCAGCAAACTGTGGTGGTGCAACAAGCGTACTTTGAGAATCTCTGCCTTATAGGAACGAAGCTATTTTAGATACTAAGTATTCTAGACTAAAATTAACCCCAAGGAATTTGCTCAAAGGCATTTTAGAGGTTACTTCTGCACTGTTCTAAGAGCATTCTTCGGGAACTGTTTTAGTGCTAACATTATACTTAAAAATAAAATTGCATTGTTTTTACCCGATAGAAGCCAAAAAGCCTGTATGTATGTATGTATGTATTTATGTATGTCTGTTCGTACCTATGTTCTCTCGTATTCACTAAACGGCTTAACCGATTTTGATAGTTATACGTTGTTAGAGTTGTCTTAATAAAAATTATATCTATATACCCTATGATATTCGGATTATCAATCTAATATCAAAAAGAATCTAACAATGTAAAAATCATCTTTGGTCCACGTGTTTGGTCTCTACAAACGTACATACATAGGCTGATAAACACATTACCCACCTTTACGTTGCGCAGTCGGGTAAAAAATAATCTAAAACCAAGGAAGCTTCAGAATTATAAGACTGGAAATATTTTATTATTTTTTATGTATCTATTAAGACAGAAAGTACATTTATTGAGCAAACTCTAAAATTTAAACGCCATATTTCATTGAATTTTACTGCCACTACAGTGGTGTCTACGTGACGGTACTTTAAAGCAGTCAGTAAATAATATATTCTAGTTACATTCCCACAATGTGCCTCTACTCTCTAGGACGTGGCCATTTTCTTCTTTATTATTATTTCAATCAGTTATATAATGTTATGTTCAAGTTTGAACCGGACTATGGATAGAAGGTAGTGGTAGCCCAGTGGTAACGCGTTCGCTTGGGAAACCGAGTGAAGCGGGTTCAAATCCCGGGTCTCGCACCTCTGATATTTTCATGTGCGAATCATTTCTAAAATGATTACCACTTGCCTTACGGTGAAGGAAAACATCGTGAGGAAACCTGCATGTATGAGAAAACCTAGCAAGTTTTCGGAAGACGTGTGAAATCCGCTAACCCGCACTTGGCCAGTGTGGTGGACTATGCCCAGATCCCTCTCGTTGAAGGGAGGCCCACCCCCAGCAATGGGACGTTAAAGGGGCTGAATACATTAGTAAAAGAACTTACATACTTTACCTCTTTGTATTATTACTAGCGGCTTACCCTTGCTTCACTCGGGTGCGTTCCTAGGTACGTTTCAAATTTTTTGAGCTGAACCTTAATTATTTTTCTAAAATAAAAGTAGCCTAAAGTAACTTCTTATAACATCAGCTATCAGCCAGTGAAAGTCTCGTGAAAATCGATCCAGCCGTTTCGGAGATTAGCTAGAACAATCTGACAAACAGAAAGACAAACATTTAAAAAATTGAGTTTTTCTTATAAGTACCGTATATAATTTCATACGCATTAAGTATAAAGCTGTTATTTTGACATTACATACAGACACATCAATTTTATTTATCTGTATAGATAATCTTTATAATATAGACTAGCGACTCACCCTCGCTCCGCTTGGGTTCGTCTCTACTTATGTTTTAAAGTTTAGTATAGATTTCTCAAAGATGACATATTTTTCCGCAGTAAAAAGTATTCTATATGTTGACCCGGATAACCAGCTATCATCATACCAAATTTCATCAAAATCCCTCCAGTGGTTTTTCCGTGATGCGATAACAGACAGACAGACAAACAGACAGACAAACAAAAATACTAAAAACTATAGATTCGGTCTCTGTATCGATAATAATACCTATTTCAATAAGATTTTACAAAAAATATTTAATGTACAGATTCGGCTTAGTTACAATTTTATTATATGTATAGATTATAAACTCAAAAGATAGCTAGGGACGCACCCGAGCGAAGCCAGGGTTCACCCCTAGTATCCTAAAAGCTTGTTTCGAATAAACATTATCGCATTTAGTAACTAAAGCTGAATGGGATTTGAAATGAATGTCCGATGACAATGTATTATGAGATAAGGGATGAAGAGGGTCGGAATCTATTGTTATATTGAACTATTGAAATAATATTAGGTATTTATAATGATAGCCCAGTGGTAGCCCAGTGGTTGCGCTCGCTTGGGAAATAAAGTGGAGCGGGTTCAAATCCCGGGTGTCGTACCTCTGATATTTTCATTTGCGAATCATTTCCAACATGATTACCACTTGTTTTACGGTGAAGGAAAACGTGACGACACGTTTGGGTCAGTTTGTAGTGACTGTACTTGCTGTACCAGAAGTCGCTAGTTCGAGTCCCGCTGGGTGCGTACATTTGTGTGATGAGCACGAATGTTTATACTCCAGTAATGGGTGTTTATATTTATAATATGTATGTATTTAAAGTTATATATGTGTAGTGTATCAACTATCCGGTATCCATAACACAGACCTCGTAGCTTACCATGGAACTAGATTGTGCTGTGTGTTAATGTACCAACATGATAAAAAAAAATGCAACAGATATAGCACGCCAGTAGTTCTATATTTTCCATATTTTTTTATTTAGAGTAGTACTTCCGCCCAAAAGTAGACTTTCATACTAACATTAGTAAGATTATTAAAAAACTCAGATTTAGATAAATTTACATATATTACATATGTATGTCTAGTTTTTATGAGTCACATCGTCAATTTGCCAACTCCAGGCTGTTACTGAAAATCTTAACAATTCTACTCGGCCTGAGTCGGGAATCAAACCTACGAATCTCCGACCTATAATACTAGCCCGTAGACTAAAGACATTGGCAAGACAGTGGCAAGAAAAATAAGATATATAGATTCTTTATAAGACTCTTATATAAGCTGACTATATCCCAAATATCCCAATATATCAAAAATGTCACAAAACGAGTAAAACCAAGGAAAAATCTATACAGATAAATAAAATTAATGTGTCTGTTCGTAATGTCAAAATAACAGCTTTATACTAAATGCATATGGAATTATATACGGTACTTATAACAAAAACACAATTAAAAAAAAAATTGTCTTTCGGTCTGTTTGTTCCAGCTAATCTTCGAAACATCTGCACTAATTTTAACGAGACTTTCACTGGCAGATAGCTGATGTTATAAGGAGTAACTTGAGCTAATTTAATTTTATAAAAGGAATTAGGGTTCCGTTTAAAATAAATTAAAACGTACCTAGGGAGTCTGTCGGTCTGTTTGTTTCACCTAATCTTCGAAACAGCTGCACTAATTTTAACGAGACTTTCACTGGCAGATAGCTGATGTTATAAGGAGTAACTTAGGCTAATTTAATTTTAGAAAAAGAATTAGGGTTCCGCTTAAAAAAATTGAAACGTACCTAGGGACGAATCCGAGCGAAACAGGGGTATGGCGCTAGTTTGTGTAGAAATACTTTCTAAGCCCTTGAGTACTTTGACTATCGTTTTGGCACAAAAGCAAAATAGTTGTTCGAGTTAAGTTTAAATTTACGGGCTCTACAATTGTTTCTGTAATAAATCTCGCCGTTTGGAGTAAATGATGCTTGAGATTAGTGCGAATGTAACGAATGGTTCAGTGGTAGAACTACCTGCTATTGATTAATGGGTTCGATTTGCATACGTAGAAGTATATATTGTTAGTTATTGTATACTAGCGACTCACCCTCGCTTCACTTCGGGTTGGTTCCTAGACAAAAACAAATTTATCCCACGGGAATCGTACATTTTTCCGGGATGATATATAGCCTATAGCCTTCCTTGGTGAACGGGCTATCTAATGCAAAAAGGATTTTTCAAATCGGATTAGTAGTTCCTGAGATTAGCGCGTTCAACCAAACAAACAAACAAACTCTTTAGCTTTATAATATTAGTATAGATTAATGTGAAAGTTTGTTTGTTTGTACGTCTGTTCTTTCACTCTGAAACAGATGGATAATTTTGGATGAAATTCAGTACATGGATTGTCTTTAACCTAGATATAGGTCACTGTTAGGTACCTAGGATGCAAGCAAGTGTAACGAGGGTAAGTCGCTATTATAGTATCTATACAGATAAATAAAATTGGAGTGTCTGTTTGTAATATTAAAATAACCTCTTTTTACTAAATGCATATGGATGTATACACGGTACATATACCAAAACAACATTTTTTACAATTTTTGTCTGTATGTTTGTTTGTTCCGGCTAATCTCTGAAACGGCTGGGCCGATTTTGAAAGGACTTTCACTGGCAGATAGCTGATGTAATAAGGAGTAACTTAGCCCACTTTTATTTTAGAAAAAAAAGTAGGGTCCCACGAGAAAAAATTAAAACCAAATTAATTAGTTAATTTTGTTTTGGGAAGCAACCTAGGGACGAACCCGAGCGAAGCGAGGGTGAGTCGCTAGTATATAATATATGTAAAACAAACAAACAAAACATCCAGTTTTTGGTTTTTCTAAGAACATCTAACATAATAAAGCATCCAAAGATGACCTCTGCATTTCATCTCAAATCGAGGGTCATTCAAGTCGGCTAACACAAGATGATATTCTTATATAATAATCGATACTGCTAATATAAAACTAATAAAATCGGTCAAGTGCGAGTTAAATACCTAAATTTTAGAGTTCCATACTATCATATATCTTAGTCTTTGGTCTTGGCTAGTATATGACTAAAGATTCGGAGATACTGGGTTCGAGTTCCAAGTCAAGCCAAGTATTAGGCTTCTCTGTCAAGATTTTCTTATTAGCAGTCCGAAGTTGGGAGGTTGGCGGTGTGGCACACACGTGCTACGCTTGTTCAATGGTCGGGTTGAATTGTAGTTCCATCTGAATTTGAGATTGAAAGGAATAGAGAATGCACTTGTATTTGGTATATATAAATAAATAAATAAATATGTTGGTACATTAACACACAGCACCATCTAGTTCCATGGTAAGCTACGAGGCTTGTGTTATGGATACCAGATAGTTGATACACTACACATATATAACTTTAAATACATACATATTATAAATATAAACACCCATGACTGGAGTACAAACATTCGTGCTCATCACACAAATGAATGCCCCCAGCGGGACTCGAACCCGCGACCGCTGGCACAGCAAGTAGGGTCACTACAAACTGGGCCAAAGGTGTCGTCAAATTATTTTTTATCTCTTTCCTTTTTATCTCTTTAACCGTCATATGGGAGACAACTTTACTCAACCCGTGAGGGATGAAAAATAAACCGAAAAATCAACATGCTCTGCCTCGGTAGCGGGATGTACACACCGTCAATTTCTCAACTATGAGCCCTTACTGAATGTTTCATAACAGCTCTCAAAGACTATTTAAACTTGACCCAGGACTTGAACCTACTCGGGGGAGGATGATGCGTTGCTAAAAGTGATCCCGGTGCATCGTCCTGTCGACTCGTTTGGCAGTAGTGGTACAATTTGGGGGGTTTGACTAAATTTGTTAGGAGGGCTCGACTTCGGTCGGGTAACGCTGTCAGGGTCGCGGTCGAATGCGCAAGCGATCCCGTGGCCCTGTCTTTTGCAATAGGGATCACAATGCAATGCAATAGGGTTTTAGTGGGTAGTCTGTCACGCTTCTCGTGGCAGGAGCCCCACATACCCCGCGCGCCCCCCGCGTGATGGCACCCGTAAAGGGGGTTCCCCACGAATCAAAAAAAAAAAGGACTTGAACCCAGGACCACTCGCAACCGCTAGACCAAGGCAGGTTTATTATATAGAAAAGCTGTCAATCGTTTCTTCGGTAATAAATAACTCCAGCATCATACCATCTGGTCTCGTGTTAAATAATTATTAATGTGCCTTCACACAGACTGACGTTTTCTAATTTACGATCGAAATTTCCTGAAATTGCGAGTTGCTTGTGCGTAATTAATTTATTTAGTAGACTTGCTCTACTTCATTTGTTCCCGAACTAATTTATATTATATCGCGTGATTTTCATAATACTTTGTTAGATTTACGTTAATATTAATAATAATAATAATAATGAACACTTTATTGCACACCACACAAGAAATATATGTAAGTATGTATTCAGCCCTTTTTAACGTCCCACTGCTGGGGGTGGGCCTCCCTTCAATACGAGGGGATCAGGACGTAGTCCAGGACGTAGTCCACCACACTTTTTGACAACTTGCTAGGTTTTCTCAGACATGCAGGTTTTCCTTCACCGTAAGGCAAGTGGTAATAATGTTAGAAATGATTCAAGAAATCTATAAACAAGTGAAATATATAACAGAAAAAGATGTACAACAGGCGGCCTTATCGCTAGAAGAGATCTCTTCCAGGCAACCTTAGGGTAGAGGAATCAGTATATAAAATGGTTGGCGGTAAACTTGCATAAATACATACATACATATACATATACATATATACATACAAACAATAAAACGCAAAAAATAATAATATTATATATTTTTAAACGAATTTAGCTTTCCGGGTATTTTCTTGGGTTTATTTTGTTTTTGGTTTCTGATATTTTGCATGATTTACAGCAAACATGGTCATGGGATACCTACTACCTACCCGTAAAGTTATACAATTACTAGCGACTCATCCTCGCTTCGCTCGGGTTCGTCCCTAGTTACGTTTTAAGGTTTAGCATAGTTTTTTAAATATAACATATTTTCCGGCACTAAAAAGTATCCTATATGTTGACCCGGATAACCAGCTATCATCATACCGAATTTCATCAAAATCTGTCCAGTGGTTTTCTTGTAATGCGCTCTCAGACAGACAGACAAAAATTTCAAAAAACTATAGATTCGGCCTCTGTATCGATAATAATGACTATTTCAATAAGATTTGCCAAAAAATATTTAATGTACAGATTCGACTCAGAATCTTATTATATGTATAGATTTAGAAGGAAAGAGAAATGGCACCGAAGTTCCCTGCTATGTTAAATATTTTAATTAATAATTCTAATTGGGGTTGCTGTAATACAATTTGAAATTAATTAATTTTGGCTGCTACTATTACACTCGTATAATTTTAAATCCATTCATTTGTAACGCGAAGGACAAAATCATTTAGATTCTTGTTCCGAAAATATGCGGAAAAATTCGAAAAGATAGTTTTATTTTAAACTAGCGACTCACCCTCGCTTCGCTCGCGTTTGTCCCTATGTTGCTTCCCAAAACAAAATTAATTAATTAATTTGATTTTAATTTTTTTTCATGGGACCCTATTTTTTTTCTAAAATAAAAGTAAGCCTAAGTTACTCCTTATTACATCAGCTATCTGCCAGTGAAAGTCCCGACAAAATCGGTTCAGCCATTTCAGAGATTAGCCGGAACAAACAGACAGACAGACAGATAGACAAAAATTGTAAAAAATGTTGTTTTGGTATATGTACCGTGTATACATCCATATGCATTTAGTAAAAAGCGGTTATTTTAATATTACAAACAGACTCTCCAATTTTATTTATCTGTATAGATGTTTTAATACCTAATGTTCCTCATTCCATTCTGAACAGTGTTCTGTCTCTATCCCACTTATGGCAATTTACTATTAACTTTCTCTGTCATCTATATATATAAAAGGCAAAAGTGATTGACTGATGTATCAACACACAGGACAAACCCTTAAGGCTAGCAAATTAAAATTACGCACACGTATTCCTCATATGACGACGGCATCCACTAAGGAAGGATTTTTCAAAATTCAACCCCCAAGGCGGTGAAATAGGGGATAAAAGTTTGTATGAAACTTTTTATTCCTTAGACATATTTCATGAAATTTCGTATGAATTGAGTACGGCAAAAATAATAAGTAACGTATTTCAGTGTTTTCTAAAATCCAACCCCTAAGACGTTAAAATAGGGGATGAAAGTTTGTATGAAACCTACCTTTCTAGAGGGTTTTTTTGTAGTTTTAGCGCGAGTGAAGTTGCGGATTCTGCTAGTCTGCTTATAAGCGTGGTTCAGGTGTGCTATTTTGATTAACAGATATTTATCTCTGCCAACTTCGCAACAATATGTATATATTTCTTTATAACTGCTACGGTGGTGTAGTGGCTAGCATATACGGCTGCAGATCTGGAGGTCCTGAATTCAAGCCTCGGTTTGGGCCAAGTCTAGTTATTTAGTCTTTCTGTTAATAAAGTCCCAGTTACTGTCTGGAGTAGTGAAGTTGGCATTGTATGCACCCCCGTGCGGAGTCATCGCATGCAAAGCTGGTGGTCCTGCGCCTGATCTGTCACCGCGAGTGTCGAACCATTGGAATCTATTGAACTTAAAACGCCATGTCTTTTGAAAACTACTTAGATTAACTCAGACATGCAGGTATCCTCACGATGTTTCATCATCTTTCTTCACTGTTAAACGTATATTACAATCATATTGAAAATGATTCGCACATGAAAATATTAGAGGTTTTGAACCCGGGGTTTGAACCCGCTTCACTTCGTTTTGCAAGCGAACGCGTTACCACTGGGCTACCACTGCCTTAGGCATTTCAGTTAACATTTCTAATTACTTTAAAACAAAAGTATGTATAAACTTTTGCAAGTAAAACAAATTTATACTCTTAAAAATGTTCTTTTATGAAACATTTTCATTTGAAGTTTCTTAGGCGGATGGCGCTGTAGTAAAATAAACTCTAGTCATGTGTCTGTCTGTCACTACATTTAATTTTAAGAAAAATAAAAAACTCGTCTAATTTTATAATAATTAATAGCGACTGACCCTCGCTTCGCGTCAGGTTCGTCCCTAGACAAAAACAAATCTATCCCACGGGAACCGTACATTTTTCCGGGATAATATATAGCCTAACCTTCCTCAGTTAACGGGCTATCTAATGCAAAAAGAATTTTTCAAATCCGATTAGTAGTTTCTGAGATTAGCGCGTTGGACCAAACAAACAAACAAACAAACTCTCCAGCTTTATACGAGTAATATTAGTATAGATTACTTTTATGAACATTACGAAGTTGAATTTTTGAATTAATCATTCAAATCGGATGAAAATACATTATCATGTAATAGAAAGATCGGTCAAGTGCGAGTTGAATTCTCACACGAAGGGTCCCGTACTATCATTCATGTACTTTTTATTAATATGACTTTTACTCTATGTAGGTATGTAGTTTATTAATTTTGATGATCGATTACGAACGTTAAACATATCTTTCTTGTATTTTTTTTATTTTTTCTTAATTTTTATTATTTGTTGTTATAGCGGCAATAAAAATACACATTCTGTGAAAATTTCAACTCTCTACTTATTACGGTTCATGAGATATAGCCCTCTGACAGACGGACGGACAGCTGAGGCTTAGTGTTAGGGCTCCGTTGGCATTCTAAGTGTACGGAACCTGAAAAACAGTAGAATTGTGAACTTCTTTGCTTAGAGTTGGCTGAAAAGTTATATTGTCCCATCACTATCTTCACGCTTAAAAGAACCATAGTGATGTATATCGCATGTCTCTTTGATTATTTTGATAAATTGCGAGTGTCGCTACGCAACAAACAGACAAACTACTTTATTGTATACATACGTATATAAACATTAGTTTGCTAAACACTCTTCAGTTATATGTATGGGGTGTAATTTTTTGTTTTTCGTGTTTCGACGACACGTTTGACTCAGTTTGCAGTGACCCTACTTGCTGTGCCAGCGGTCGCAGGTTCGAGTCCCGTTAGGGGCATTCATTTGTGCGATGAGCACGAATGTTTTACTCCAGTTATGGATGTTTATGTTTATAATATGTATGTATTTAAAGTTATATATGTGTAGTGTATCAACTATCTGGTATCCATAACACAAGCCTCGTAGCTTACCATGGAGCTAGATGGTGCTCTGTGTTATTGTACCAACATATTTATATTTAATTTAACTACATAATTGTCTCGTGCTTCACATGAGATACATACATATCTATCATCTAAGTGTCTCTGAGTAAAATGACTGCGGCATACAGACAAACAGCCATAAGGACAGACGAACATGAAGACGAAGTTATAAAGGTATGATTATTACATTTTGCCTACGGAACTTTTAAAATCTATACATATAACAAAATTCTAAGTGAGTCGAATCTGTACATTAAATATTTTGTATAAAATCTTATTGAAATAGTCATTATTATCGATACAGAGGCCGAATCTATAGTTTTTAGAATTTTTGTCTGTCTGTCTGTTTGGGAACGTATCACGAGAAAACCACGGGACAGATTTTAATGAAATTTGGTATGATGATAGATGGGTATCCGGGTCAACATATAGGATACTTTTTACTGCGGGAAAATATCTCATCTCTGAGAAATCTATACTAACCGTTAAAACGTACTTAGGGACGAACCCGAGCGGAGCGAGGGTGAATCGCTAGTGTTTAATAAATGTTTTAAATAAAAGTCATCTTTTCAGATTTTTTCCGCGGATATATTTTGATTTTTGGTTCCGGACATGGTCACGGCAGAGACCTAATGTAAACGTCTAAAAACTTTTTTGTTTTTCTATTTATATTTAAATCATTGTATAATTGGTAGGTAGATACTGTCTGTAACAATTATAAAATAACTTAAAATATTCGAGAAACTTGAGAGAGTATTATCTATACTAATATGTATTATAAACTTGGTATCCTGAATAAGGTGAAACGGTACTTCACGCCTGAACAGCGTCTAGCTCTCTATCAGGCTCAGGTGCGCTCAGCCATGGAGTACTGCTGTCACCTCTGGGATGGCTCTGCCAAGTACCAACTCGATGCATTAGACTCAATAGATCGCCGCGCCCGCCGTATAATAGGTGATCAATCACTAACGCAGGTGAAAATGCTCAGTTTGCAACATCGACGCAATGTCGCCTGTCTATCGATCTTCTATCGGATTTACTTTGGGGAGTGCTCGCAGGAACTTCACAACCTTGTGCCTCCTTCACCGTTTTACCACAGAACTGCAAGAAGCCGTGAGCGCTGGCATCCTTACGTAGTAGAAATCCAACCAACTCGCACGAAACGCTTTAGTTCAACGTTTCTGAATCGAACTGCTAAGGTGTGGAACACCCTTCCAGCATCCGTGTTTCCTGCCACCTACAATATAAGTACCTTCAAGGCAAGAGTGAATAGGCATCTTATAGGCAAGCGCGCTCCAACCTAGACCTCATCAGTGCTTTTCAGCGTTGATTGTCGTCAAGCGCAAGCCTATCTACCAATAAAAAAAAAAAAAAAAAAAAGTGAAAGTTTGTGAGTATGGATGTTTGTTACTCAATCACGCCAGAACGGTTGAACGGATCTGGATAAAATTTGGCACAGAGATAGTTTATAGTCTGGAATAACACATAGGCTCCTTTTCATTTCAGAAAAATGTACGATTCCCATGGGATAGGTTTATTTTTGTTCTCCTAGAAGCGAACCCGAGCGAAGCGAGGGCAAGCCTTTAGTATTAACTAAATGGATAAAATTGACACAAAATCAGCCCATCCATATCTTCATAAGAATAAATGGTAGTTTCCAAACTCATAAAGCCCTTATTTTTCTGTTGGAAGTTTCAAAGTAACTTGGTCCTCTTCGAAATAGCTATATTAATTTTAATGTTTTCGCCATATTTTTTACTAGCTTTTACATGCGTCGTTTCTTATGTGTCGTGAAGAATATTCAGTCAGATACATAATTTAGTTCAACTAATTGGACTATTCTAGTGCGTGTTGTGTTTTCCAGTAATTACTAAACGTAAACGTACCAGTTCGATTTACTGTATTCAGTCCTTTTTTTTTAACGTCCCACTGCTGGGGGTGGGCCTCCCTTCAGTACGAGGGGGATCAGGTCATAGTCCACCACGCTGGCCAAGTGCGGGTTTGCGGACTTCACACGTCTTTCGAAAACTTGCTAGGTTCTCTCAGACATGCAGGTTTCCTCACGATATTTTCCTTCATCGTAAGGCAAGTGGTAATCATGTTTGAAATGATTCACACGTGAAATATCAGAGGTGCGAGACCCGGGATTTGAACCCGCTTCACTCGGTTTCCCAAGCGAGCGCGTTACCACTGGGCTACCACTGCCTTTAGTGCGTGTTGTGTTTTTCAGTAATTACTAAACGGACCAGTTTTGAAAAGTTCATTTTAAATTATATCCTACCCGCGGCTCGCCCTCGCTTCGCTCGGGTTCGTCCCTAGCTCGCTTCCCAACACAAATTTTCTTATTTTTTCTTATTTTTTTTTAATGTAAGAACGGATCGGAGATTATCCGGGACAAACAGACCGACAAAAATTTTAAAAATTGTTTTATTCTTATATGTAGCGTATATACTTTCATATGCATTTAGTTAAAAGCTGTTATTTTGACATTACACACAGACACTTCAATTTTATTTATCTGTATAGATTTATTGAGATAGAGATTAGTTATGCTAGATATGCGGAGAGCGGAGAAAGTTATTAATTTCTCCTCCCAAGAACAGATACATCGTCAAAATAAAGCAATTAAAACAACCATTAAAAACTCCAATCAACGGATCTTTTGACATAACATATATATGTTTGTGAAAAGCGTGAATATTGTGACATCTTATTTGCTCAACGATAATTAGGTCTAGATTTTGACGGAGCTGTTCCTAGCGCCGCGACTCGCCACCCCATCCAATTAACGAATGCCGCAAATTGCTTAACCTTTCTCACAAATATAAACTTTATATTAATATTGTAAAGTCGAAAATGATTTTTATCATCATCCCCTATACTTAAATAAGGGGTTTTTATGAAAATATTCCCAGTAATAATCTTATGTAGAGAAAATTTAACTCTATTGCTTTATAATAAGGTTGAAATTGCAAATTTGCCAGTAATTACATACGTCCATACGATTGTACAATGATTTGAGATGACACAAACGAAATTGATCCCTAATCTTATAAGATAAAATTCAAATTCCAAGTAAAGACGCTGCTATCTTAAATTTTATGCAGATGTTACGTTCGTAATACATTGCAAAAACAACTCTATATTTAAGGTTATAAGGTCTAAAATATGTTGAGGTGGGTTTTAAAGATGGCAGTACGCAAGCGCGGCTCACTTAAGATGCTGGGGCTCATTTCAGATGTCAGTCTCGCGAAGGCTGCCGCACGGAGCGGACGTGGCACTACTCGCCCCGCGACAACCACCTGTTATACGCACAAAAATAAACACAATAAAATCGTAAATTTTGAATTAAAATTGCAATAATTAGTTATAATTTTTTAATCTACATCCGACGGTTGAGGTAATTTTTTTTATAATAAAAAAAAATGGTGCAGGACCTCGTATTTAGCTTTGGTTCTAAGTTTATTGATTTTTAGTCTATAATTATTATATTATTTTTATTCTGTCATCGATTTCTCGTTCTGTGATATTTTCTATACTACGCCTTTGCCCACGGATTTACTCATGAATATAATATTTTAAATATTTTAAAACATTTATTACTGAAACAAGCAGATAAAAAAAAGGTAATTGAATTAAAAAATGAAATTACAATGTATAATCTGTACTTTAATATTATAAATGTGAAAGTTTGTGAGTATGGATGTATGTCTGTTACTCTTTCACGCTAGAATGGCTGAACGAATCTGGATGAAATTTGGCACAGAGATAGATTATAGTCTGGAATAACACATAAGCTACTTTTTATCCCGAAAAAATGTACTATTCCCGTGGGATAGGTTGGTTTTTGTATTCCTAGAGGCGACCACGAGCGAAGCGATGGTGAGCCGCCAGTTTCTATATAAAAAAAATGTATTTCTAAAGCTTGTTGCGAATTTACGAAATAAAATTTCACATCGCACTAAAATATTTCATTATCCTTTGTTAGGACAAAGACTAATAGATTTTATTATTATTAAATATTGAATTTTTGATACATGATTTTGTCTGTCTGTCTGTTTCACTAAAAATATTTTTTTGGAGGCATATTTTCAACAAAAACTTGCATCTTGCCCAGATTTCATTTTACAGTTTTTTTTTTAATTTTCAGTTTTTTCAAGTTTTCCGAAATTCTAAAATGTTTCATTTATTAATAAGAGCAATAAGTATTAACTTTAAAAGTTAATAAGATTATATTACACAGGTACTAACGTTGGCCCGCGGCTTTTATCAATAAATAGGCTATTTGCAAATTTTGCATCTTATACGCTTCGCTCGAGTGCGTCCCTAGATATGTTTTAATTTTTTTGAGCGGAAATCTAATTCTTTTTCTAAAATAAAAGTAGCCTAAGTTACTCCTTATAACATCAGGTATCTGCCAGCGAAAGTCCCGTCAAAATCAGTTCAGCCGTTTCGGAGATTGGCTGGAAAAAACAGTAAGACAGACACAAAAAAAAAAAAAAAAATTGTCTTTCTTATAAGTACCGTATATAATTCCATATGCATTTAGTATAAAGCTGTTATTTTGACATTACACACAGACACTACAATTTTACTTATCTGTATAGATATACACTAGCGACTCAGTCATCCTTATTTCGTCCCTAGGTACGTTTTAACGGTTATTATGGCATAGATACACTATATATTAGTATTATATACAGAGATATGATGACTTTTATATCCCTTACTTGAGAAATGGTTGATTCCCCATACAAACTTTCATCCCCCTTTTCACCCCCTTAAGGGATGATTTCCGGGATAAAACTATCCTATGTCCTTACCAAGGTCTCTAACTACCACCATATCAAATTTCATCTAAATCGGTTCAGCGGTTTTTAGTTTATCCATTACATACAAACTCACACAGTTACAATGTTACAAACTTTACTTTACTTAATTTCAATAAGATTTTCCAAAAAATATTAAATGTACATATTCGACTTAGTTAGAATTTTATTATATGTATAAGTTATAATGTATTATTATAAAAAAATAATTAATTGGGCTGTTGGTTCTAGAAATAAGTGCGTTCATACAAGCAAACTTTTCAGCTTTATATATTGTATGTATGTATGTATGTAGTCAGTACTTTTTAACGTCCCACTACTGGGGGTGGGCCTCCCTACAATACGAGGGGGATCAGGCCATAGTCCACCACGCTGACCAAGTGCGGGCGGACTTCACACGTCTTTCGAAAACTTGCTAGGTTCTCTCAGACATGCAGGTTTACTCACGATGTTTTCCTTCACCGTAAGGCAAGTGGTAATCATGTTAGAAATGATTCACACATGAAAATATCAGAATTCAGAGGTGCGAGACCCGGGATTTGAACCCGCTTCACTCGGTTTCCCAAGCGAGCGCGTTACCACTGGGCTACCACTACCTTTATAGTATATTAGTGAAATAAAAAAATAAATTATAAAAATAATAAAAAAAAACCAACTGCGTAAAAAACGGATTAAAAAGATGAGAACAAGTTGACGAAAGAACATAGTATTATGCAGTCGGGTTTTGTATTTTTTTTTTATTTAGAGCATTTTAGTTCTAGCCAGTTGGACGTTTGAAGTTTTATTTAATAACTAGCGACTCATCCTTTCTCCGCTCGGGTTCGTCCCTATTTACGTTTTAACGTTTAGTATAGATTTCGCAGAGATGGGATATTTTCCCGCAGTAAAAAGTATCCTATATGTTGACCCGGATAACCAGCTATCATCATACCAAATTTCATCAGAATCTGTCTAGTGGTTTTCTCGTGATTCTTTCTCAGACAGACAGATAGACAACATTGTCTAAAAAAAAATTCCGGACAAGTGCGAGTCGTCCTCGCCCACAGAGGGTTCCGTACAAATTTGTAGGAAATCTGTTTAACTTTAATTTTCAACTTTTTTTATTTATTGGAATTTTTCCTTTATTGGTGTTGTAAGACCTTGCTTTTTGGCAAATTTCGTGATTCTAGGTCAACGGGAACTACCACATAGGTTTTCGACCAAAAACCTATAGGGTACTTCCGGTTGATCTAGAATTGTCAATTTTGGTTAAAAGCAAGGTCTTACAGCACAAGTAAAGGTAAAATTTCAAAAAAAAAAAAAATTGAAAATTAAGGTAAATTTTGGTACTTACAAGTTTTCGCGAAAATCTAAATTTGTCCATATCTTTTTATCGTGTTGACTCAGGACCTTGATTTTTATACACCTAATAGGGACTATAGACCTCAGTATCTGGTATAAATTTCAACTTGCTAGGTCCACCCGTTCCTGAGAAAATTGGTAGTGACACACGGACAGACAGACGGACAGACGGACAAGAGAGTGATCTTATAACGGTTCCTTTTTTCACCTTTTGAGGTACGAAACTCTAAAAACGCAATTTTCATTTTCTGAAAAACGCCGAGTACTTTAATTAATTATTATTAGATTGAATTAAAATGAGAAAAAGTATGGAAAAATTGTGATTCTTGAAAAGCTTTAGCACATTTTATTACAATTTAAAACTCATTTCACTTCAAAACTCTATTAAACATCGCCTTTTGTCAAACAAGTTAAGTTTAAACTTAAATGTTGAGTTCGTAAGGTTTTCATACTACTGTTATAATTAAAGTTTTTGTGTGTATGTCTGTTAGTCCTTTACTACAAAACGGCTGGACGGATTTGGATGAAATTTCATACACAGATAGATTATGAGCTGGAGTAACATATAGGCTATAGTTAGACATCTAAAAGCGTACCTAAACAAAGCCAGGATCAGTCGCTAGTGGAATGTAAATTTAAAAATCTACGATACTTTACGAATTTATGTATTGGGTATTTCATATCTATTTAATCTAATTAATAACAAAGTTTTTATATGTGTACTAGTGACTTACCTTCTCTTCGCTCGGGTGCATCCCTAGGTACGTTTTAATTTTCTTGATCGAAACCCTAATTCTTTTTCTAAAATAAAAGTAGCCTAAGTTACTCCTTATAATATCAGCTATCTGCCAGTGAAAGTCCCGTTAAAATCGATACAACCATTTCAGAGATTACCCGGAACAAACAGACAGACAGACAGACAAAAATTGTAAAAAATGTTGTTTTGGTATATGTACCGTGTATACATCCATATGCATTTAGTAAAAAGCGGTCATTTTAATCATTACAAACAGACACTCCAATTTTATTTATCTGTATAGATTTTTATTATTTATTTTTTTCATATACATACGTAACCATAATATATGCTTTAAGGAAAGGAAGACGTCCTTGTTTTGTTATCAAGCAGTCAAGCGAAGCGAATGCGGGCCGTATAGTAATTACAAAAGGCTTCTCAGTACGCATCCGAGTTAGAGGGTAAGTTAGTAGTCTATATAGATAAATAAAATTGAAGTGTCTGTGTGTAATGTCAAAATAACAGCTTTATACTAAATGCATATGGAATTATATACGGTACTTATAACAAAAACTCAATTTTATAAAATTCTTATCTGTCGTGTCTGTTTGTTCCGGTTAATCTCCGAAACGGCTGGACCGATGTTGACGGGACTTCCACTGGCAGATAGCTGATGTTATAAGGAGTAACTTAGGCTACTTTTATTTTAGAAAAAGAATTAGGATTTTGCTCAAAAAAATTAAAACGTACCTAGGGACGAACCCGGGCGAAGCGAGGGTGAGTTACCTTATTTTTTGGAAAAAGTAAACGATATGTATGACAAAATCATGAATAGTAGCATAAATTGCAAATCATGCTCCTATTTTCGACTTAAACGTTGTTTTTGACACGCTCCCTCTATATAATACTTTAGTCTGCGTCGAATTAAAAAATACAAGTTTTCTAAAAAGTAATTTTCGAAGCTTTATTTTGGAAACGATATCCAGAATAAAAGTTGTAATACTTTCTTAGATGTACGCGAATATTTGACATTTTAAATAAAACTATCCTTTCGGATTATTTCACGGATTTATTTTGATTTTTAGTTCGGTTTTAGTAGTTCGTTAGTAGTTTTTATTTTTAGAAGGTACTCTGGTGCCTTTTTTAAATTTTCAAAATCATTTTTGTAAATTGTGGGTAGGCACTGTCTGTAATAAGTACCTATATATGCCTTTGAGACGTCTAACACCTTAGTCTCTCCCGTGACCATGTGCGCTGTAAAGCATTCGAAACGTTGGGAACCAAAAATCAAAATAAATCTGCGAAATAATCCGAAAAGATTAATTATTTAAAAGAACAAAAGTTCTTTAATTTGCTTCCCAATTTCCGACCGACTAGGCAGCTGCAGATGTTAGTGCAGCGGTTCCCAAATTTTTTTGGCTACGGAACCCTAATTGATCGTAATTTTTTTAACGGATCCCCATTTTGATAATAACTAACTTGGGTTGTAGTTGGAATTCTTTTTTGACGACACGTATGGTTTAGTTTGTAGTGACCCTAGTTGCTGTGCCAGCGGTCGCGGGTTCGAGTGCCGCTGGTCATTCATTTGTGTGATGAGCACGAATGTCTGTACTCCAGTCATGGGTGTTTATATTTATAATAATAATAATAATAAATTCATTTATTTCAAGTATCAATGACTCATTATTGTTAGTTTACATAGAAAAAATTACTTATTCTAATGTTAGTAAATGTAATTTATGAAATTATTAATTATTACGTTTTATGTATTTGACCGCGTACATGACTCACTGGTGGCTTCCCGTGGGAAATAGCGCAACAGTGGTTCATGTACAAACAGTCAAATCTCTTCGCAATCATATTAAGAATGCTGTTGGAGCTGGCCCGAATCCTGCGCACCAGAGACGCACATCGCTTACGCATTGTTGTGTAAAAACAGTCCACCCTAGCCTCGGCAAACATAGTTGATGCACTACAAAAACGGGGCAGTCCCAACAGCACTCTAAATGCATTATTATACTGGACACGAAGAGCGCTATAGGATTTTTGAGTGTATCTGGCCCACAAGCTGCACGTATAAAAGGCGGTACAATATGCTCTAAAAAGAGTGATTTTAACTTCTTTCGTACAACGTGCAAACCTGCGAGCCAGCATATTCGCTCTAACCGACAACGCCCTTCGCTCCCTCTCCAAATCGTCATCGTCTTTGAGTCCGGGCGTCAAATAATGACCTAGATATTTGAATGAATATACTCGTTTCAATGGTGTATCATATAGTAAGATAGAAGGTATTTTGTCTTGACTTTTACCCCTCCCGGACTCAAACACCATGATTTCACTTTTCTTGACATTGTAAACAAGCCCATGACTCAATGCATACTTCTCACACATGGCTACAAGCCTCCGCAGGCCACAAGGTGACGCGCTTAAAAGCGCCATGTCGTCCGCATAGCTGATATTATTTATGCATATGTTATCTATATGACATCCTACCCTAGCCCTGCTGAGCTCAACAATAAGATGGTTTATATACAGGTTGAAAAGCGTAGGTGACGTCAATCCTCCCTGTCTCACCCCGCATTCCAAGCCGTACGGACGTGATAGCGCCCCTGCCCATCTCACACTGTTGACTTGGTTCCCGTACCAATATTTAAAATGGTTAATGACTGATACTGGCATTCGAGCTTCATACATTTTTTGCCATAGTATATCGTAGGAAACCAAGTCAAAAGCTTTGGAAAGGTCTAGAAAGCAGCAATAGACCGACGTGTTGCGCTTTGTGTAGTAGTGAACAGCATGCTTAAGGCACAGTATTGCACTTTCCGTCGATAGTCCCGGCCGAAATCCAAATTGATTATCGTGTATCTTAATATGATTGTTCAACTGTGCGTTAAGCATGCTATCCAGCACCTTCGAAATAACAGTAGCTAATGATATAGGCCTGTAATTATTTATGTCCGACAAGTCACCCGTTTTATTTTTGACAATGGGCACAACTATAGTTCGTATCATCTCCCTAGGCATATAACTATGATTAATACAACAGTTAAATAATAAAGATAACACTCTAGGTAAGTGAGGACCTGCATATTTGAGATGCTCAATGCTGAGACCGTCATGACCAGGGGATTTACCTCGTGTCATGGATTTTACACAAAGAGCTATATCCTCAGCCTCGAACTTAATACCTGGTTCTCTTCCTGCCTCGACACCAAGTGATGTCTTTGACGGACCTAGGGGTGATTTAACATAAAAATGGTCCACAAATAAATTGGCTATCTCCCTCGGGTCTGACACTCCACCGACGCACACGGGCAGTCCGGGTTTATGACAAAGCTTATTTGTGTCTTTCCAGAATGCACGAAAATCTTTTTTAGAATGGTGTGACGCTAAGATGTCCATTTTGATTTGTGTTTCGTGATCTTGACACCATTTAAGTCGCGATTTAAAAATCTTTCTGGTCTCACACATGTCTTTATAAATTTCTCCCGAAGTGGGTCTACCCCACCAATTCCACATTAGAAACTTATCCCTGGCATGCCCGTGAGCCTCAGCTACGTGTCTATTCCAACCTACTACCACTTTTTTCCTCACACGTTTGCTGCTTTCTCGACCTATTACAGCAGCTTCAGTCAGAGCTTGAACAATGCTAGAAAATAATTTGTCGATAATAAAGTTATGAGAGGGGTCGCTACACATTTGTTCACAACAGAAATTAAGTTCAGGTGGACAAACTATGAGTTGTAATCTTTTATGACTTTCATTTTGATACATATCTATATCTTGCTGTGGTCTTTCCCCCCATATAACTTTATTATTACAAACATTACTATCATACTTTTTTGAAAGTATCACATTTAAGTTACAAGTTATAACCATTGGTAAATGGTCAGACCACATGACGTCATACACTACAGAAATGTTCGTTATAGTGTTTAAAGCAGCTTTAGTCACCACACAATGGTCTAGCCATCGCTTCGAACCGTGAGCCTCACTCAAAAAAGTGTATGTACCGGATAATAGCCCTAATTTATCTACGTCAACACATGACCACTCTTGTTCTATACAAAAGTCCATAAGTGCATGATAGAAATATTCTTTGGGATGTGCATTATAGTCTCCCAACATATATACACAGTCAACATTATAATTATCTATGATAGCACTTACCGAACTCAAAACATCTGTAAATTCCGTTATGTTCTTAAACACATCTACAGGCATGTAAACACTGACCACTACAAACATTTTATCGTTCGATATTATTTTTATAGCACAAAGACGCGGGTTTCCACAGTCAATCACACTAACATGTTGAAATATACTCCGGCGCCATAATAGCGCGACTCCTCCGTGCGGACGGCCGTGCAGCACACCGGCAGTTACATCAACTGCCGATACCCCGGTTGAGCTGAAGTCATCACTAATGCTGTCTAAAAAGGATAGTTCGTCTGGTAGTAACCAAGTTTCTTGTAGCGCTATTATATCACAAGTCTTACAAAGATCCTGAATGTTTTTATAGGAGCGTTTTACATTTTTACAATTAAAAGTGGCTAGTTTATTCATTATTTATGATGTTTTTGTACCGACAGCCTCCAAAGCCCGTTTCGGCCGAAAGTGTATAAATTTTCTAAAGACGATACCTTGCGGCCATAGTTTTTCGTCAAGGTACATCGGTAATTTTGAAGCAGAAACAAAAAATTTATAAGCACTGTGCTCGCACTGGCGTTTAATTGTTATTTTTCCCAAAGAAACAATGTCTTTCGTTTTCCTTTGTATATAGTTAATTATATCCTTCTCCGATGTGTTTATGTTAACGTTCGTAATAAATACTGGTACCTTCTTATCAGCCGCTTTAAACTTCTCATCCATCTCAGTCTCGGCTCTTCCCGTTTTACCATTTAGACGATAATTAGGTATTTTTTTATTATTTTTACGCACAATGTTTACCCACGCGTCATCGCCTTGTTCATACGTACATAATATGTATGTATTTAAAGTTATATATGTGTAGTGTATCAACTATCTGGTATCCATAACACAGGCCTCGTAGCTTACCATGGAACTAGATGGTGCTGACCGACATATTTATTTATTTATTTCTTGTTTAATCTTGGAAGAACAAATTATAAATGAAAAACATTAATACTTATAATAATATTTATTGTACCAAAAATATAATCTAACTATTTAATGAGATGAACGTAATTTTTTTACGTATTTATTTACTAGCGCTTTATTTACTCTCGCTTCGCCCGGGTACGTTTTGTTTGATCGGAACCCTCATTCTTTTTCTTAAATAAAGATAGCCTAAGTTTCTCTTTATAACATCAGTGAAAGTCCCATCAAAATAAGTCTAGCCGCCTCGGAGATTAGCCGGAAAAAACAGACAGACGTACGAAATTTTTAAAAAAATCTGTTTTTCTTATATAATATCATATGCATTTAGTAAAAAGCTGTAATTTTGACATTACAAACAGACACTTCAATTTCATTTATCTGTATAGATGTATAGACAATAGCACTCCAATTAGGCTTCATGTTTGACAACGTCTTATTTAACCTTCGGACGGAACTCGAAACATCTGTGACCCTTCCACGGAACCCTGGGCTTCCGCATACCACCATTTGGGAACCGCTGTTATAGAGCGCACAAGTACGTGCAAATAGTTCCCTCGCTATTCCTTTTACACGACCTGTGAATCATATCAAGAAAACGTCCACTATGCACTTGGCCCGACTCGGAACTTGAACCCTGGACCTTCAGATATATATTTACATGCAAATCTAGACCTATTAATAGCATTTCGAAATGAATTTCTAACTACCTTGGAAATCAAACTTGAAACTTGTTTTGATTCGAACTCCATTGGAACTAAATAATTGGTTGACTCCAGAATTTTAAGTGGCACTCGTTTTATAGCGACTTCGGCTTCAGCGCTAATATACTAGGCTCTGAAACTCAGTTTCAATCCAAATATATACTTACTGACTAGCGACTCGCCCTCGCTTCTCTCGGGTTTATCCCTAGCTTGGATATAGTAAAATGGATATAGTATGTTATCCTTAAGAGATAGACATATGCCATCGCGGACTTTTTTGTAGAACTTTTTAAGGTGTATAATACTGTAGTACATTATTTTGATCTATCTCGTAAGGTTCAGCCAGCGTTTGCAATGTAAGCGTAAAAAAATGTATTTACATCACATTAGAAACCTCTAAAATTATCAGTGTTTCTCTATATAATGCATGTATTATACATATAAACTTTCCTCTTAAATCACTCTATTTATTAAAAAAAACCGCATCAAAATCTGTTGCGTAGTTTCAAAGATCTAAGCATATATAGGGGCAGATAGACAGCGGGAAGCGACTTTGTTTTATAATATGTAGTGATGTAGGATAGCATAGGAAAAGCCAACATCATATTTCAAAACCTATATATTTTAACTTATAGTTTATAGTTAGATTTAGTTACAATTTATTGTATTCAGCCCTTTTTTTTAACGTCCCACTGCTGGGGGTGGGCCTCCCTTCAATACGAGGGGGATCAGGCCATAGTCCACCACGCTGGCCAAGTGCGGGCGGACTGAGCATGTCTTTCGAAAACTTGCTAGGTTCTCTCAGACATGTAGGTTTCCTCAGGAATTTTCCTTCACCGTAAGACAAGTGGTAATCATGTTAGAAATGATTCGCACATGAAAATATCAAAGGCGAGACCCGAGATTTGAACCCGCTTCACTCGCTTTTCCAAGCGAGCGCGTTACCACTGGGCTACCACTGCCTTTAAATATTTAAATATAATTTATTAGAAAATATTTATTCCAAACAATTTCTTTGCTCCAGTTAAAAATCATGGATCGCATCCTTCCTGTGAACTCCCCGCCGACCAATCCCGTATTCTGTTTATTTCTTCTTTCCATTTTTAATTGTATTTTTATATTTTTTTGGCATGACCAATCTTTTCATTTTTAACTGCCTGATTTATAAAGGTATCATAATTTGTGTGTTCGTGTCGTCAGTGTAGCCAGTATAATCAATTAATAACTGTTTTATTAAACACTAGAGACTCACCCTCGCTTCGCTCGGGTTCGTCCCTAGCTTGCTTCCCCATACAAACTTTCATCCGCACTTTCACCCCCTTAAGGGATGATTTCCGGGATAAAAACTATCCTATATCCTTCCCAGGGTCTCAAACTATCTTCTTACCAAATTTCATCTTAATCGGTTCAGTAGTTTCGGAGCCTATTCGATGCAAACAAACAAACAAACAAACAATCAATCAAACCTTTCCTCTTTATAATATTAGTATAGACTAGCGACTCACCGTCGCTCCGCTCGGGTTCGTCCCTACTTACGTTTTAATATTTTGTACAGATTTCTCAGAGATGAGATATTCCCCACAGTAAAAAGTATTCTATACGTTGACCCTGATAACCAGCTATCGTCATACCCATCAAAATCTGTTCAGTGGTTTTCTCGTGATGCGATCATAGACAGACAGACAGACAGACAAAAATTCTAAAAACTAACATTCTGTCTCTGTATCGATAATAGTGACTATTTCAATAAGATTTTGCAAAAAATAATTAATGTACAGATTCGATTCAGTTAGATTTTTATTATATGTATAGAATAGTTATTTTATTATATGTATGTATATAATTATTATATGTATGTATGTACTTATAGATTAAAATAGCGAAACCTTACACTAATTTATTGTATATGCAAAAGTGGGTTTGTTATTATAGTCTAAAGTCGAGTTTTAGCCTTACCTGAAAGAAACTTACTTTGGTACTTTTTAGGGTTCCGTACCCAAAGGGTAAAACATTTGTCTGTCTCTCTGGCCGTCTGTCACCAGGCTGTATCTCATGAACCGTGATAGTTAGACAGTTGAAATTTTCACAGATGATGTATTTCTGTTGCCGCTATAACAACAAATACTAAAAAACATAATAAAATAAACATTTAAGGGGGCTTCCATACAACAGACATGATTTTTGCCGTTTTTATAGATAACCATTATTCGACTGGCACTTGGTCAGTTTTTCCAACTGCTCACACATATTTTCTTCTAAAATTCGAAAATTTGTATGTATATTTGTTACTCTTCACTAAACTTGCTTGATCGATTTTAATGGAATTTAATACAGTGTACACAATACACGTAGGTTTCTGTTCAGGAAGAACCAAAAGAACAGAAGTTAACTTGTCGCTTTTTAAAGAAATAAACAAAGTCGATTCAGAATTGACGAAGATAGAGTATTTTTTTTAAATCAATCAAAAATATTAAGTAAATCGGATTACTTGTTCACGAGCTCAGATTAAAAAGGATAAGACAGACGGAGCGTACGCCACATAGCGATTGAAGCAGAAAATGGTATTATAATTATAATTTTACTGGCGACTCACCCTCACTTTCTTCGGGTTCGTCCCTAGCTTGCTTCCCAATACAAACTTTCATCCCCATTTTCACACTCTTAAAGGATGATTTCCGGGATAAAAAGTACCTTATGTCCTTCCCAGGGTCTCAAACTATCTTCTTACCAAATTTCATCTAAATCAATTTAGTAGATCCAGAGATTACCCCCTACAACCTAACAAACTCACAAACTTTACCTCTTTATAATATTAATATAGTTAGAGCTGTTTTATAATACCACTACCTACATATCCTCACTTCACTCGGATGCCTTCCTAGTCTATCTAACAGTAACACCTGTTATTCCAGCTTGATCTGTGCTTTTGATTTCATTCAAATCCGTCCAGTCGTTTGTATTCAGCCCTTTTTAACGTCCCACTGCTGGGGGTGGGCCTCCCTTCAATACGAGGGGGATCAGGCCATAGTCCACCACGCTGGCCAAGTGCGGGTTGATGGACTTCACATGTTTTTCGAAAACTTGCTAGGTTCTAACAGACAAGCAGGTTTCCTCACGATGTTTTCCTTCACCGTTAGGACAAGCGGCAACCACAGCAAAATATCAAAGGTGCGAGAGCTGGTATTTGAACTGGCTTCACTCGGTTTCCCAAGGGAGCGCGTAAACACTGGGCTACCACTGCCAGTCGTTTAGGAGCAGCGAAAAGGAGTGACAAACGTACAAACAGAATAACTCCGTAACTGGAACTTTCTTAACAGAAAGTTTTAACATTAAACTTGGCCGGGACTCGAACCAAGTCCCTCCGAATCTCCAGCCATACATAATAGCTACTACACAACCGAGACAATTATATAATAGTACTAGTGGCTCACCCTTGCTTTGCTCGGGTTCGTCGTTGGGTACGTTTTACATACATATTTAAAATAGTTATTAACCAGCGTTAGCCGTATAAATAACTAGCGACTCACCCTCGCTTCGCTTCGGGTTCGTCTATAGACAAAAACAAATCTATCCCACGGGAACTGTACATTTTTCCGGGACGATATATAGCCTATAGCCTTCCTCAGTTAACGGGCTATCTAATGCAAAAAGAATTTTTCAAATCGGATTATTAGCTCCTGAGATTAGCGCGTTCAAACAAACAAACAAACAAACTCTTCAGCTTTATAATATTAGTATAGATATATTTTTTTGAATTTTTCTGATGTAATACTTAACCATAGACAAAATTACGTTTAGCTGTCATTTGCGTTTTGTTATTCCATGTCAGATGCTTTTTTGTTATACCACGTTTTAAAGGGACTTGTATTTTCTTTGACGTTTTATGTCACGTCACACGGGAACGCGGTTAACACGGGAACCCAATACAAACTTTCATCCCCATTTTCACACACTTAAAGGATGATTTCCGGGATAAAAAGTATCCTATGCCCGTCTCCTGGTTCTAAGCTACCTCCCCACCGATTTTCAGCAAAATCGGTTCAGCTGTTCTTGAGTTATAAATAGTGTAACTAACACGACTTTCTTTTATATATAGTATATATATATACATATATATACATATATATATATATATATATATATATATATATATATATATAGTATAGATATCACGACAAACAAACCATTTTCATATTAGATAACAAAATTTAACATTCAAATAACTATCCGGACCACCGGATATACATAAATAAACATAAATTTTAATAAATCTCTGTAACGTTTGCGAGGAATTCTAATTTGTCGCCTCAAAGCTGCGTCAGATTTAATAAATTCACATTTTTAGCTTTCATAGTAGCGGAAAGTTTTTTGTAGAGGTCGTGGGTTCGATTATGTACATTTAAGAATCTTTGGAAGCAAGCAATTGACGAACCCGAGCGAAGCGAGGTTGAATCGGTAGTTATTAGATGTTCTTTTTTAGAATTATATTAATTATTAAGGAGCATTATTTTTTAAAACGTTATTGTCTCATGTTAAAACTAGCGACTCACCTCGCTTCGCTCGGGTTCGTCCCTAACTTGGATATAGTAACATGGATATAGTTTTTTTTAAGTATTAAAATTTAAAACCTTCCATGGACCTTAAGGAACATACAAAAAAATAAATTAGCAGAATTGGTCCAACCATTCTTGAGTTACGCGCTTACAAACATTCATTTTTATTTATATAGATAGATGTTCACAGAATATCTATTATTATAGCGGATGAGTTAGATCTAGACAAATAAAATAAAAAAAATTACATAAATCAAAAATTAAAGTACTTTTGTTTATCGTAGAAACGGAATCCAAGAGTCACACCGGAAGGCGCGAGATGTACCATGCGGGTTGCTCCTGGTACTTCACTGATAGCAGAATGGACCGTTGGAGCAACCCCATGGTTGTTTTGGTTGATTGCGTAAGCGATCCTGCGACGCCCCATTAAGACGGGGGAGGTTTTATTGGGTTTTAGTGGGTAGTACTGGCTTTGCCGGTGAGTTCCACACCTCGTGCCTAAATGCATTTCCCAACGTTAAAAAAAAGGGTATTAGTGGGTATTACTGACCTTTCTAGGGGATGAGTCCTACATAACCACCTGTATACATACAGGTGGTATGCGTAAGTTTCCCAACGTTAAAAAAGGGGGAAAAATAATTTCAAAACCTTCAAAAAAATGATTTTGAACTAAAATAATAGTTGTGTGTACAGTGTTTAACAACATAAGAATTTTATTTTTATTGAATGTAAACTGTAAGTACATAGGTAACTTATAATTTATAATTTAGGAACAATTGAGGGACACGTGAAGTAACTATCGGTGGTTGACGTAGACTAAAGACTCATTCGAGTGAATGAGTGTATGAACAACATGATATACATACAAGTATCTATCCACCGCTAGGTACAACTCTATGTGTCTTGTACATACAGAACCCCTACAAGGAAACCCGACGCGCACTTGACAGATGAACCGTAATTTCCCGCAGAGAAATTTGCATCATAATATTATTTGCTTTAGCCATATTTCATAAACGTGACTTTCCTTAGGACGTGATCTAACGTTTCAATTTCCTTTACGAAATTGATATTTATTTATTTACTAGCGACTCACCCTTGCTTCGCTCGGGTTCGTCCCTAGGTTGCTTCTCGAAATAAAATTAATGTATTATTTTGCTTTTGATTTTTTTTTCGTGGGACCCTATTTTGTTTTTAAAACAAAAGTAGCCTAAGTTACTCCTTATTTCATCAGCTATCTGCCAGTGAAAGTCCCGTCAAAATCGGTCCAGCCATTTCAGAGATTAACCAGAACAAACAGACGGACAGACAAAAATTGTAAAAAATGTTGTTTTGGTATATGTACCGTGTATACATCCATATACATTTAGTAAAAAGCGATTATTTTAATATTACAAACAGACACTCCAATTTTATTTATACAGACTAGATACTTACCCTTACTTTACTTCGGTGCATCCCTACGTGTGTACTTATAATATAACTGGCGACCTTTCCTTCGCTAGGGCGCGTCCCTAGGTTGCTTCCCCATACAAATATTCATCCCCATTTTCACCTCAATGAGGGATGAGTTCCGGGATAAACACTCTATGTCCTTCCCAGGGCCTCCAACTATCTTGTTACTAAATTTCATCTAAATTAGATCAGTAGTTTCGGAGCTCATTCGATACAAACAAACAAACAAAAAAATCTCTCCTCTTTATAATCTATACTATAATATTATAAAGCTGAAGAGTTTGTTTGTTTGTTTGTTTGGTTGAACGCGCTAATCTCAAGAACTACTAATAAGATTTGAAAAATTCTTTTTGCATTAGACAGCCCGTTAACTGAGGAAGGCTATAGGCTATATATCATCTCGGGAAAATGTACAGTTCCCGTGGGATAACTTTGTTTTTATTTAGGGAAGAACCCGAAGCGAAGCGAGGGTGAGTCGCTAGTATTAGTATACATGTTGAATCGCGTAAATATGAGAAGGTTACTAAAAACGTATTAAAAATCTCGACCCCTTAATGATTCTATATGCGATGCAAAGATCCTATTTCAATCCCCTGGCTTCCAGTTTCAAAGAAAACCGTCTAATTGCATCGCTAGGGATGGATTTATGAAAGGTTATATAAATGGTTTTTCAAAACAAATTTTGCCCACGGTTTCGCTCGCATGAACCGGTAGGAATAAAAGATGACGTATGTCCGTTCCTTGGATGTAATATATATTTGACGACACGTTTGGCTCAGTTTGTAGTGACCCTACTTGCTGTGCCAGTGGTCGTGGTTTCGAGTCCCGCTGGGGGCATTCATTTGTGTGATGAGCATGAATATTTGTACTCCAGTCATGGGTGTTTATATTTATAATATGTATATATGTATTTAAAGTTATATATGTGTAGTGTATCAACTATCTGGTATCCATAACCCAAGCCTCGTAGCTTACCATGGAACTAGATGGTTGGGGTTTTGGTTTGAAGACGTTCTACACTCTCCACTCTTAGACAATACGTTTCTATATATTCAGTACTTCAACGTGTCCTAAATCTAGAATACTATCAAAGTAAGCCCGCCCGAAGGCACCGGATATTGTCGTGAGCGCGTCGTTACAAGACAACGTCACACACTATACTAACATCCGGCTGCCAAAGAGAATCTATAGTGAATTTTAATGGAGATTTAGTATTTGTACTAAAACAACATATAACTAGTGTATTCAGCCCTTTTTAACGTCCCACTGATGGGGGTGGACCTCCCTTCAATACGAGGGGGATCGGGCCATAGTCCACCACGCTGGCCAACAGAGAGACTTCACATGTCTTTCGAAAACTTGCTAGGTTCTCTCAGACATGCAGGTTGCCTCACGATGTTTTCCTTCACCGTAAGGCAAGTGGTAATCATGTTAGAAATGATTCATTCGCACATGAAAATATCAGAGGTTTGAACCGGGAACCGGGATTTGAACCCGCTTCACTCGGTTTCCCAAGCGAGCGCGTTACCACTGGGCTACCACTGCCTACGAAATAACTAGTGCGTGGGTGTAATTTCTTCTGATCGATTATATTGGTCACGGCGGCATATTATGCCAATCAGACAATAGGTGTGAATATTCCTATAGAAACAAAATTTCATACAACCTCGCAACGATAAGTATAATCTATACAGATAAATAAAATTGTAGTGTCTGTTCATATGGAATTATATACGGTACTTATAAGAAAAACACAATTTTAAAAATTTTTGTCTGTCTGTTTGTTCCGGCTAATCTCCGAAACGGCTGGACCAATTTTAACGGGACTTTCACTGGCGGATAGCTGATATTATAAGGAGTAACTCAGGCTACTTTTATTTTAGAAAAAGAATTAGGGTTTCGCTCAAAAAAATGAAAACGTACCTAGGGACGAACCCGAGCGAAGCGAGGATGAGTCGCTAGTTAGTAACATATAATCGAACTAAGTGTGCGATGAGACGCTAGTTCATTTTATGAAAAGTTTTAATTTTAACTCAGGAATGTTCAAAATTACTTCTCACCCGCGTCAAAGTGGTGTGAGGATTAATTACCTCTATGATATATTATGCTTTGTAAATGAATTGCCCGTTAACATTTTCCATGCAGAGAAATTTCATATATTTTCACTCTACCCTCGCTTCACTCGTCCCCAGGTGTTTTTGTCACTTGGTACAAAATTAACAGCTTTTCTTTATATATTAACTAGCGACTCATCCTCGCTTCGCTTTGAGTTCGTCCCTAGAAAAAACAAATCTATCCCACGGGAACCGTACATTTTTCCGGGATGATATATAGCCTATAGCCTTCCTCAGTTAACGGGCTATCTAATGCAAAAAGAATTTTTCAAATCGGAATAGTAGTTCTTGAGATTAGCGCGTTCAACCAAATAAACAAACAAAGAAACAAACTCTTCAGCTTTATAATATTAGTATAGATTAACTAGCGACTCAACCACGCTTCGCTCGAGTTCGTCCCTAGCTTGGATATAGTATGTTATCCTTAAAAGTTAGACATATGCCATCGCGGACTTTTTTATAGACCTTTTTAAGGTGTACAATACTGTAGTACATTGTTTTGATCTATATCGTAGGGTTCAGCCAGCGTTTGCAATGTAAGCGCAAAAAAATGTGTTTATTTACGACATCACATTAGAAACCTCTGAAATTATCAGTGTTTCTCTACTATATTATGCATGTATTATACATATAAACCTTCGTCTTGAATCACTCTATCTATTAAAAAAACCGCATCAAAACCCGTTGCGTAGTTTTAAAGATCTAAGCATATATAGGGACAGACAGCGGGAAACGACTTTGTTTTATACTATGTATTGACTAGCGACTCGCCCTCACTTCCCTCGAGTTCGTCCCTAGGTACGTTTTAACGATTAGTATGGAATAGATAGACTATATTATATATATATATATATATATATATATATATATATATGTATGTATATGTGTAGGTATATGACTTGTTGTGGCTTGTATTACAGCCTGTTTTTCCTTGGTAATAAGATCATCTCCCGCGGTAAAAAGTAGCCTATTCTCCATCTCTCCAATTATCTCTACAAAAAAATCACGCTAATTTTGACGTGAAAAAAGGACAAATAAACAAACAAACAAACAAAGTCAAATTCTATATCGTAGTATAAAGAAAGTGTCAAATCTACAAATTTTAAGGTAGCTTTCAAAATAAAGCAGTAGTAAGGAAAAAGAAAAATGTGATTTTTACGTTTTTCCGTGAAATTTTTCCAATTTTTCTCTTCGTCAGAACCTTTCTCGGACTTCATGGAATATTTAAAAAAAAAAATATAGCCGAATTGGTCCAGCCGTTCTCGAGTTTTGCGCTTAGCAACACATTTAGCCTTTCATTTTTATTCGTCATTCATGCCATTTCGTTCGTCCCTATATATGTTTGGGTTCTTTTTTAACGGTTAATATGGAATAGATACACTATATATTATATACTAGCGACTCACCCTGGCTTCGCTCGGGTTCGCTCCTAGGTTGCTTCTTAAAACAAAATTAATTAATTTGGTTTTAATTTTTTTTCGTGGGACCCTTTTTTTTCTAAAATAAAAGTAGCCTAAGTTACTCCTTATTTGAAAGTCCGCCAGTGAAAGTCTTGTCAAAATCGGTCCAGCCATTTCAGAGATTAGCCAGAACAAACAGACAGACAGACAGACAGACAGACAGCCAAAAATTGAAAAAAATGTTGTTTTGGTATATGTACCGTGTATACATCCATATGTATTTAGTAAAAAGCGGTTATTTTAATATTACAAACAGACACTCCAATTTTATTTATCTGTATAGATCTGTATAGATTATATACAAAAGTATGATATACGTATTTATGATGAGTTGTTGTGGGTTGTATTATAACGTGTTTTCCCGTGGGAATGAGATAATCTCCCGCGGTAAAAAGTATCCTATGTCACTCTCCAGCCCTCTAACTATCTCCACACAAAAAATCACGTCAATCCGTCAATCTGTTTCGAAGTTAAAGAAGGACAGACAAATAAACAAACACACTTTTAAATTTATAATAATAAATTATTATTATTATTAATTACTAGTCAAAAACAAATCTATCCCACGGGAATCGCACATTTTTCCGGGATGATATATAGCCTATATCTTCCTCAGTTAACGTGCTATCTAATGCAAATTTATTTATTTAGGATTAGTAGTTTCTGAGATTAGCGCGTTCAACCAAATAAACAAACAAACAAAAAACTCTTCAGCTTTATAATATTAGTATAGATTAAGTATGGATATAATATATGCATATTTGGCATATTTGTCAGTGCAATTTATTGTAAATTTTATTATGAATAGTCTATGTGTTACTCCAGCTCATAGTCTATCTGTGCACTAAATTTCATACAAATCAGTTCAGCCGTTTTAGCTTGAAAGAGTAACAGACATACATACACAAATCTTTGCGCAATAGTTTGTCCTATATGTTAATCCTGTGCCCCTTTCAATTACACTACTCTATCCCCAAGTAAAAGTCTTATAAAAACCGATAACTTGCTATATTTCATCTTCTTTATTAAATTTTTAAACCAATAAACATACTTCACCTGTTCTGGAGATTAACTAATATAAGATAGTCGACAGACAGATATAGAGAGTGGTAGCCCAGTGGTAATGAGCTCGCTGAGTGAAGGGGGTTCATATCCTGACCTGCATGTCTGAGAGAACTTTTTGAAAGATATGTGAAGTCCGCCCGCATTTGGCCAGTATGGTGGACTATGGCCTGATCTCTCACGTAATGAAGGGAGGCCCACCCCCAGCTCTGTGACGTTAAAAGGGCTGAATACATACATACAATTCAGATAGTCAGTTCAAAATCATTAATAAAGCAAACAATAAAATTTTATTCGTACAAAAACGAGCAAAACCTACAAAAATACTAAAAAAACACAGCGCCTGATGAAATATTGAAGCAGAAATCACATTACGCACATTCGATTGAAAGCCAATAAACGACAATCAGAGTAGGCGCAGTGAAATAACAAATGAAACTCATTGAGATGAAACAGAATAGAACTATGCACGTAATATATGAGGCAGACGTATCGATTACCGCTATATATACATTTTAGGAGCGAACCAATACAAAAGTAACATATTGTGGTGTGGTTAAGTTCTTTATGAAGTCTGGGGTCGAGGTCATGGGTTTGATATTACTAGCCAAAAATGAAATTACTTCGCCCTTCTAGATATAACTTTTTTAAATCTATGTATATACAGCCTTAGTGCTTTAACGACTAATACTTATTGTATTTTATAATAGAGAGTTGTTTTCCTCTATCTTAAGAACACAGCCTTATTTCTAAAACTAGCGCTTCACCCTTGTTTCGCTTCGGGTTCATCCCTAGACAAAAACAAATCTATCCCACGGAAACCGTACATTTTCCGGGATGATATATAGCCTATAGCCTTTCTCCGATAACGGGCCATCCAATGCAAAGAATTTTTCAAATCGTATTAGTATTTCCTGAGATTAGCTCGTTCAATCAAACAAACAAACAAACAAACTCCTCAGCTTTATAATATTATAGTATAGATTTACATACATTGGACAGAAAAGAAAGAAGTACTCTATTGAAACTTCTAGCGCTATTTCGATAAAATTGGACAGTTTCTACTATTTATTGTTTTACTTAAACGTGTATTTAGTTCTTATATTATAGATTTTTATTATGACGCTTGCATATTCACAGTTTCTTTGGTCTTATGTACACAGTAAAGATGCGGAGCTCCTAGGTTTGAGTCCCAGGTCAGGTTTTCTGTCAATAAAATCTAAAATCTCTGCTTATCTATACTTTATATTATAAAGCTAAAGAGTTTGTTTGTTTGTTTGTTTGGTTGAACGCGCTAATCTCAGGAACTACTAATCCGATTTGAAAAATTCTTTTTGCATGAGATAACCCGTTAACTAAGGAAGGCTATAGGCTATATATCATCCCGGAAAATAGTACGGTTCCCGTGGGATAGATCTGTTTTTATCTAGTTTTATAATAAAAGCAAGAATATCAATAAATAAAACGTCTTTTACACATTAACTGAAGTAGTAACAAAATGTGCTGTGTCTACAATTATTATTATAGCAAAGAGCCATTGACATTAATATTCAAAATTGCTATAATTTATTTACAGGCGCGTCTAATTAAAACAAAAGCTCGAGTTGCTAGCCGCAGGGTACAAATGGAAAGACAGGCCGTTATTTTTTTTTATATTTTAAGTGTTTTTGTTCTGTAAAGTTGTAGAACTCTTAACAATTTGGATAAAAATAAAAGTGAAATAAAAAGTTTAGTACTTACTGCGAAAAGAGAGCAATCTACGCTTGCTATTATGTTTGTTTTGTTGTCAATGTGTATTAAGTGGAACTTTTCACTCTAAAACATGGAGTTACTATTTTTTCAGTGTTATTATATCTTTTATTTCTAAATGACAAGGATATAAATACAGAAAAAATATTTATAACTCGCGACTCACTCACACTCCGTTCGGGTTCGTTCCTAAGTACGTTTTAACGATTAGTATAGATTTCTCAGTGATGAGATATTTTCCCGCAGTAAAAAGTATCCTATATGTTGACCCGGATAACCAGCTATCATCATACCAAATTTTATCAAAATCTTTCTAGTGGTTTTCTCGTGATGCGTTCCCAGACAGACAAAGATTCTAAAAACTAAAGATTCGGCCTCTGTATCGATAATTCATAATTATTTTTCAATTAGATTAGATACATATAGGATACTTTTTACTGCGGGAAAATATCTCATCTTTGAGAAATCTGAAATAAAATCTGTACTAAACGTTAATAAAACAATGGGCGTACACTGTGCATATAAAACAGATTAACTATAAAGCGATACACGTTTAAATATTATAAAAATGACTAGCTGACTCGGCAAACGTTGTTTTGCCATATAAATAATTTCCTATTACTAAAATGGCTATTAAAAAATAAGGGTTGATCGTAGAAGGGTGAAAATTGAGGATTGTATGTATTTTTGTATGTTGTATCATAAAAAAATAGAAATTAAAAATTTTGTCTAAAAAATAAAAAAAAAAATTTAGGGGTGGACTACCCCTAACATTTAGGGGGATGAAAAATAGATGTTGGCCGATTCTCATAGATACCGGATAAGCACAAAAAATTTCATCAAAATCGGTCAAGCCGTTTCGGAGGAGTATGGCAACGAAAACTGTGACACGAGAATTTTATATATTAGATTAATTACAAAACGTCCCAAGCACAATAAAATGTAATTTTCGCTACATAAAATTATCCTGTCTGGAACACATCGATAATGACGTCATCCGCAATACGCTCTCGGGTGTGAGTAAGAACGTAGTAAATGCAAAATGTACATATGTAAAAATCTACCATATATTTTAGGGGTCTTTAGTAATTTAAAGAACCTGTAATTTTATTTTTATCCACTCACTAGCGACTCACTCTCGCTCCGCTCGGGTTCGTCCGTACCTTCGGTTTAATATTTAGTACAGATTCATTTTGAACGTGACTTGTCTTAACGGTGAAGGAAAACATCGTGAGGAAACTTGCATGTCTGAGAGAACCTAGCAAGTTTTCGAAAGACATGTGAAGTCCCCCCGCACTTGGCCAGCGTGGTGGACTATGGCCTGATCCCCCTCGTATTGAAGGGAGGCCCACCCCCAGCAGTGGGACGTAAAAAAAAGGGCTGAATACATTATTATTCTATGCTATTATGTATCTCGTTGGATATTAGAAAATTGGAAAAAAAGTTACAACTTACAATAGAACTCGGCTTAGTTAGGGTCTGAGCGAATTCGGGACAGGTTACGTTTTTATTGACAGTATTGGTTTTTCTCACCTATTGGTTTCTCATAACCACCCTTAAAAAAGGGTCTGATCGAAACGCTTTCTAAACGTTGATTCTCCTCATAACGACCCTTAAAAAAGGGTCTGATCGAAACGCTAACTTTAGTGTCAAGTAAAAGGCAATTGTCGGATTTTCCATCCGATCAGCAAAATAACAAGGTTTTACACTGTTACGTTTTGTTTCCATATCGCGTTATCGCTTCGATACAATTTGGTCGAAAACAGAACTTAAAGGCTTACTGGTATTCTAACTAACTTTGACGACACGTTTGGCTCAGTTTGTAGTGACCCTACTTGCTGTGCCAGTGGTCGCGGGTTCGAGTCCCGCTAGGGGCATTCATTTGTGTGATGAACACGAATGTTTGTACTCCAGTCATGGGTGTTTATATTTATAATATGTATGTATTTGAAGTTATATATGTGTAGTGTATCAACTATCTGGTATCCATAATACAGGCCTCGTAGCTTACCATGGAACTAGATGGTGCTGTGTGTTAATGTACCGACATATTTTTATTTTATTATTTACTTTTATGTAATTTTATATAGGCATATCACCATAAGAGCCAGCAGCGACCGCTGGCACAGCAAGTAGAGTCACTACAAACTGAGCCAAACGTGTCGTCACATAAAAGTCTAGCCATAACGATGAAAAATTTCTCTTTCAAGCCAATTGAAACTAGTGTGACTTTTTTTTAGTAAAAAGTGATACTTTCTTAGATTTACATGAATATGTGACAAAATAATCCTTTCGGATTTTTTCGAATTTCGTAGTTTTATTTTTTCTCTATTTCCTCCAAATTATTGTATAATTTTGTGGGTAAATACCGTCTGTACCAACTTGTACATAATAACTTATAAGACGACTAAACTCTTAAGTCTCTCCCGTGACCATATTTGCTGTAAAGCATTTGAAACGTCGGGAAACAAAATCTATACAGATAAATAAAATTGGAGTGTCTATTTGTAATATTAAAATAACCGCTTTTTACTAAATGCATATGGATGTAAACACGGTACATATACCAAAACAACATTTTTTTACCATTTTTTGTCTGTCTATTTGTCTGTTTGTTCCGGCTAATCTCCGAAATGGCTGGACCAATTTTAACGGGACTTTCACTGACAGATAGCTGATATTATAAGAAGTAACTTAAGGTACTTTTATTTTAGAAGACGAATTAGGGTTTCGCTCAAAAAAATTAAAACGTACCTA
The DNA here is from genome assembly GCA_905404265.1 of Fabriciana adippe. NCBI lineage: Eukaryota > Metazoa > Arthropoda > Insecta > Lepidoptera > Nymphalidae > Fabriciana > Fabriciana adippe. Next base: position 9,634,745 of record FR990003.1, read on the forward strand.
CTTAGAGACGCATCCGAGCGAAGCGAGGGTAAGTCGCTAGTCTAAAATAAAACTGTGACAAAATCTGAAACGATAGTTTCATTCAAAATAGTAAAAAATATGTATGTATTTAATAATATACTAGCTACTTACCCTCGCTTCACCTGATAGCGTAAATAGGTGTGTTTTTGCCATTTATTTTATTGTTTTATTTAAAACCAATAAATTTATTTATTTATTTATATTTATTGGTCCACAAAACAGATGAGAATCAAACACGTGTAAAATAACAATTACTTACAAAATTAATACACAGGATTGCATTTTTCTAGATGCAGACACAGCATGCATATACAGACAAAACTTAATATTACTAAGATATCTATATATATAAAAATCAATTGCTGTTCGTTAGTCTCGCTAAAACTCAAAAACGACTGAACCGATTTGAATATTTCTTTTTTTGTTTTGTTGGGGGTGTGTCAGGGGTGGTTTAAATATAAAAAAAAAATACGAAAACAAAAAAAAAACAGCTGGAAAATCAAAAAGTTCTGAACTGTTTATTTTGTATGGGAATGACTAACCGTTAAAACGTACCTAGGGACGAACCTAAGCGAAGCGAGGGTGAGTCGCCAATTACTTAATATTATTTAAAAAGCGGACGCCGAAATAACAACAAAACGGCCAGTTCTTCATTTCATTTAAAGTTATTATGATTTCTAATAGTAAATATATTTGTATACTGCCTCGGTGGTGTAGTGGCTAGCATGTACGGCTGCACATCCTAAGGTCCTGGGTTCGAGTCCCGGGTCGGGCCAAGTTTAGTTATTGAGTCTTTCTGTATAGTAAGCCTCAGTAACAGCCCGGAGTTGGGAAGTTGGCGGTGTTTCACCCCCGTGTCTCGGAGAGCACGTAAAGCCGTCGGTCCTGCGCCTTAACTCTCACCGGTCGTGTCGAGTAGTCGTCCCACCGGAGTATGAGAGTGACAGGAATAGATAGTGCACTTGTGTCTGCGCGTACATTTGTGCACTATAATATCTCCTGCGCAGTTGGCTAGTCTCAATGAGATTGGCCGCCGTGGCCGGAATCGGTCAGGAGGACATTATTATTATATTTGTATAAGAATAAAATGTAACCATAGCATTCGGTGGTAATGCAGCATCCTATTAATGAAAGAATTTTCAGAATCGGATCAGTAGTTTCACAGATTATCCCTGGCATACTTTACAAGCTTTGTCTTTTTTGAAGTAAAACTTCTTTACGCCCGCTTGACTTGGGGGGTAAGCTGGTGAATGCGTTACGAGAGCATTACGAAAAGTGTGATTGGGCGAGGCGAACGTTCGTTGCCATGGTAACCGTTGTCATTGTCTGACAAGTAATATATAATATTATATTCTTTCCTTAAATGATATTCTATAAATATATGATTGTAATATGCCTAATATGCGTTATTTTTAGTATCTCATCTATCCTAATTATTTAAAACATAAATTGGATTTCATAAAGAGTACCGATAACCTACAGAAGTTTTAGTTCTTGCGCGTGTACACATTCATACACGCACTCTTTAATTTTATTAATATTAGTGTTGAACTACGTCTTTGTTTGAAATCGGTTAAGAGTATTAACGTACCGACGCGAGAGCGCCGGAAATTGAAACTAGGAGCGACATATTGCAATGTCACGAACAATTTCATGGTGTTTATGTGATTTTATACTTTACTCGCGTTTTACAGTGAAAAATAATATGTTCATTGATATCAATCTAATGAATTCTGTTTCTAATAATTCAGCCATTTTTAAACGTCCCTCTGTTGGAGGTGGGCCTTTCAATGTGAGTGGGATCAGGCCATAGTCCACCACGCTGGCCAAGTGCGGGTGGACTGAGCATTCGAAAACTTGCTAGGTTCTCTCAGACATGCAGGTTTTCTTTTATAGTATTATGTAAGTATTTAGCTCTTTTTAACGTTCCATTGCTGAGCACGGGCCTGCCTTCAGTACGAGGGGGATCAGTCTATAGTCCACTACGCTGGCCAAGTGCGGGTGGAATTCACATGTCTTTTGAAAACTTGCTAGGTTCTCTCAGACATGCAGGTTTCCTCACGATGTTTTCCTTCACCGTTAAGACAAGTGGTAATCGTGTTGGAAATGATTCGCACATGAAAATATTAGAGGTGCGAGACCTGGGATTTGAACCCGCTTCACTCGGTTTCCCGAGCGAGCGAGTTACCACTGGGCTGCAACTGCCTTTATTTTTTTTTTCTTTTATATTGGTAACAAATTAATACAAACTTTTAATTTCGGGGTACAGCTTAGTCCAGTAAAAATTGTTGGTAACTGAATGTTTAGGGTTCCGTAGCCAAATAGCTAAAACGAAACACTTATAATTTCGTCACGTCCGTCTGTCACAATCCTTTTACTCGGAGACCATTAGAGTTACGTCGCTGAAATTTAGTAAGTCAGTTAGAGCATCAAAGTGCAGTATTAGCAAACTTATTTCATACGTATGTATGTATAGATTCGCATATATATATATATTTAAATGCATAAACGTGATAAAGTAAGTACACCGCCCACCGTTTTATGAAAATTTACTCCTTCTGCTCAAGGTTGCCTGAAAGAGATCGCTTCCAGCGATAAGGTCGCCTAATGTGCAACTTTTGTGTTTTTTTTCTCTTTGTATTTTTAATTTTTGGTGTGGAATAAAGAATATTATCATTATTATTATTTATGCGGTCAAGAAACTGAATATTCTAAATGAGTAAATATTGTATTTTACTTTTGAAGTAGGTACATACGTTTGTATTAATGGTAGTGACCTCTATACAGAACCCTCGGCGTATAGACCAGACTCTCACTTGTCCGGTTCTTATTAAACTAGGAAAGGTAGACTTGACTTAAAAGTACCCTTAGTTACTTTAAGAAAGAGATGGTATGGTTACCGTTTTGTTTTATTCAACTTGGCGGAAACGCTGCCGTGCGCCGAGAATCAGAATAAAAAAATCTATATAAAACTTTGAAGATAAAACTCATTTCAAACAGATTGGCCCGAGTTATTGAAATTTTTAAATTTTTCCTTTAAGAATTCAATTCAAAAGACATTTTAAAATTGTCACAAAAGGTTTTTTTAGTGAACGCGATATTGTAGTCAGGTTTTGGCGCTGACCCAACGCCAGGGTTTCTAGTGGTTATAGATAAATCTTAATAAATAAAACAACTACCCGTAGAGAAGTTCATATATTTCTACTATCGATATCGCTAATACAAAGTTAACAAAATATATTAAGACTAGCGACTCACCCTCACCTTGCTGGGGTTCGTCCCTAGGTTGTTTTCCTATACAAACTTTCATCCCGATTTTCACCCCCTTAAGGGATGATTTCCGGGATAAAAACTATCCTATATGCTTTCCAGGATCTCAAACTATCTTCTTACCAAATTTCATCTAAATCGATTTAGTAGCTCCAGGGATTACCCCCTACAACGTCACAAACTCACAAATTTTACCTCTTTATAATACGAGTATTACGGTTTAAGAATTTATTTCTCAAAAAAAAAAAGAATACAATTCACTTAAGTATTTGAGAAAACAAGATACATCTTAATCTATACTAATATAATATTATAAAGCTGAAGAGTTTGTTTGTTTGTTTGGTTGAACGCGCTAATCTCAGGAACTACAAATCCGATTTGAAAAATTCTTTTTGCATTAGATAGCCCGTTAACTGAGGAAGGCTATAGGCTATATATCATCTCGGGAAAATGTACGGTTCCCGTGGGATAGATTTGTTTTTGTCAAGGGACGAACCCGAAGCGAAGCGAGGGTGAGTCGCTAGTAGTAAATACAAGCATACAGACGGTACACAAAAGTGTAGAACTATAGAAAATAAATTCATCGATTACAATAATGTGGATATACAAAAGTATCATGCATCAATACGTATTGCTTTTGCGATTGCAATTAGATAGCAATTTATGTAAACGCTTATTAGTTCGTTGATTTTTGAATAAAAAAATATTTATATCAAGATATTAAACAATGATTGCACAATAAAAATAGTAGGAAAGTATAGATAACATACTAGCGACTCGGGTTTTCACGGTTAGCTATGTTTATACATAAATAGTAGCTTGCTACTCCTGAGATATTCATTTAAGTTATATAGCGATTTACCCTCGCTTTGCTCGAGTGCGTAGGTACGCCGTACGCGGATTTTGTTCACATTTTCAAGGGTTTTAATTTGTTTTCGCGGAACCCTGATTCTTTTTCTAAAATAAAAGTAGCCTAAATTACTCCTTATAATATCAGCTATCTGCCAGTGAAAATCCCGTTAAAATCGGTCCAGCCGTTTCGGAGATTAGTCGGAACAAACATACAGACAGACAGAGAGACAAAAATTGTAAAAAAAATTTTTGGTATATGTACCGTGTATCCATCCATATGCATTTAGTAAAAAGCGGTTATTTTAATATTACAAACAGACACTTCAATTTTATTTATCTGTATAGATAATATCATATAAAAGAACATCTGAACTAGAACACCTATACTAGAAAATATGGATGAATCTACAGGCATTTTGTTAAAGAATATTTATCTTTGTACAAATGAAAATGAAATCTGGGCAATTTTGTTGGCAAGAGTCGATGCTGTAGTGTGGGGTGACGTTGGCCGGCGACCAGCGAGCAACACACGTTTTCAAGTAAATTGGTAAAATTAGTTCAATCTATACTAATATTATAAAGAGGAAGGATTTGTTTGTTTGTTTGTTTGCAACGAATAGGCTCCGTAACTACTGAACCGATTAAGATGAAATTTGATAAGATGATAGTTTGAGATGGGAAGGATATAGGATAGTTTTTATCCCGGAAATCATCCCTTAAGGAGGTGAAAATGCGAATGAAAGTTTGTATGGGTAAGCAAGCTAGGGACGAACCCGTGCGAAACGTGGGTGAGTCGCAAGTAAATAAATAAATAAATATGTTGGTACATTAACACACAGCACCATCTAGTTCCATGGTAAGCTACGAGGCTTGTGTTATGGATACCAGATGGTTGATACACTACACATATATAACTTTAAATACATACATATTATAAATATAAACACCCATGACTGGAGTACAAACATTCGTGCTTATTACACAAATGAATGCCCCCATCGGGACTCGAACCCGCGACCGCTGCCACAGTAAGTAGTGTGACTACAAACTGAGCCAAACGTGTCGTCGAGTTTATTTTCCACTGGTTAGTTAAATATTTTAACTAGGTTCAAAAAAGATTTTAACTGTTTTGGTGTGCGTGCGTGTGTGTGTTACGCGTTATGTTCGTCGATTGCAAACCGATTTTTGTACTTGTTTTTTTTATGATTGTATCTCAATGGAGATTGTCTATTATCTAAAAAATAAATACTCGTGTTAGTGGTAGCCCAGTGGTAACGCGCTCGCTTGGGAAACCGAGTGAAGTGGGTTCAAATCCCAGGTTCCGCATCTGTTATATTCACATGTGTGAATAATTTCCAACATATTTGCACCTGTCTTACAGGAAAACATCGTAAGGAAACCTGCATGTCTGAGGGAACCCAGCAAGTTGTCTGCAGATATGCTCAGTCCGCCCGCACTTGGCCAGCGTGGTGGACTATGGCCTGATTCCCCTCGTATTGCAGGAAAGCCCACCCCCAGCAGTGGGACGTTGAAAAGGGGTGAATACTAAAACGAAACTCTTAAGTTCTTACTTTTGCGTCATTTAAACTCGGTGTTTTCAAAATTATTTATTATTATTATATTTTTTTATTTTGAAATTTTAATATCACCATCGGATACTGTTTTTTGGTCTTCCTTTCCTTAAAGGATTTGTCACCAAAGTATTATTAAATACACGAACAGTCCTTATTTTCCTTCCCCCTATTATTTTAAGGGAAGTAAATTAACAGAGCTAATTAATAAAAAAAAAAAAAACAACTTCAAAACTTCCCTCTTTAGTCTTAATGGTAATTATGCACGTAACAATTGTAAATTGTCTGTGCTACGTGGGCTTTTAATTCAGCAGGTATAAGGTAATTGTTCAAGTTGTTCCGTACGTTTTTTGTGTATAGTTCCTTTAGTAAAATGAATATATATTTTTTTAATACTCTATGCAATTATCTCATGTATGAGCTGGCTTTACATAATTCATTGTTTTAAACTTCAACAAGCATTTATGTTAATGCCGGTAAATACTATGAATCCGATAAAGTATGCGGCTTCTTACTTAAACGGCTAGAGCGGTAGGGCATTAGATGCTAATTACTAATTTTACTTAACGTTAGTAATTAATAACATAATTATCACTTGCCTTACGGTGAAGGAAAACATCTTGAGGAAACCTGCATGTCTGAGAAAACCTAGCAAGTTTTCGAAAGACATGTGAAGTCCGCCAATCCGCATTTGGCCAACGTGGTGGACTATGGTCTGATTCCCCTCGTATTGAAGGGAGGCCCGTGCCCAACAGTGGGACGTTAAAAAGGGCTGAATACAATTAATAAGTTATTTACGCAAAAATAACAATTTATCTAGTAGTTTGTTTTAATAACAATTATATAAGCTTTGGTCTCATTATTTACACTTTTTATAGAACTAGTAAAGTCACTTTTCGTCCTTATTTGAGTATATAAAATTCTTTGGTATATTAAAAACTAACCTACTCGTTAAAAAATAACCTGAAAAGTGATCAGAATACCTCTTTCTTTCTGAAGTCGGTCAAAAATAGGTTGTGCAGAGTAAAATTGGAAAATAAGAGCATACGAATGCTGTTTTTACTTTTTCCATTGCAGAACCCTAAAATTGACTTAAAAAACTATTGGTTTATTTTTCAACCGTCAAAAGTTCATTAATTTTTATACAGCAATACATTTTATTCAGAAATTCCGATGAAAGCCTTACATAAATTTCGGTATTGAAACGCACAATTAATCGTAGAAGTGGGGCAATTAAAGCGCTTGCCGATACAGAGAAACTCAAACGTGGGGCCGCTTCGTTGGTATTAACTGGAACGACATTTGACAATATAGCCATCATACTATTATAATAAATACAGAATTGCCTCGATAGTCTAGTGGACAGCATATACAGCTGTTTATCCGGAGGTCCTGGGTATGAGTTTAGTTATTGAGTTTTTCTGTTAAGTATTGATAACAGCTCGAAATTGGCGGTGTTTCACTCCTGTTTCGAGACGTAAAGCCGTCGATCCTGCTCCTTAACTCTCACCGGTCGTGTCGAAGTATTGTCCCATTGGACTTTGAGACTGGTGGGAATAGGGAGTGCACGTTGTGTCTGCACGTACACTTGGGCACTATAATATCTCCTGCGCAGTTTGCTAGTCATAGTAAAATTTGCCGCTGTGGCCGAAATTGATGAGGAGGTCATCACCATATATGTGAATGTTGCTTATTTTTTTTTAAAGACGTTTATTTATTTATTTATTTATTTCAATATACATGAACAGCTTAGATTACTTAATTTGTAATGTTACAATTTATAGTGAAGTACTTTTTGTAAGCTATAATATATTATATAATGCAAAATGAACTCTAATACTAAGGTTTAGCTAGCAAAATACGATGAAACGCTACCCTCCGTACTAGTTTAACTGTATGACGGTAGGCTTATATTTGTTACTTTGTCACTTTGAAATTGATGGAAAGATTTGGTTAAAAAGTGCTCTTTGAACAGTGAAACTTTAGTTGGGAGGAACACATAAGCTATTATTAAGTACCTAGAGCGAAGTAATCGTAAATCGCTAGTATTCTAACATCTCATATATCCTTCTAAAGGGTATAGAATAATATTTACTTTCTAACTAAAAACGTGTCAAAATTTCAAAATTACTTAAAAAGTAATTACATCACTAAGAGAAGAGCAATATACTTTATCAATTTATATAGGGTTACCTTTAAGATATCTATATATATAAAAGGCAAAACTGATTGACTGATGTTTCAACGTCAGGCCAAACCCTTAAGGCTAGAAAATTTAAATTTCGCACACGTATTCCTCATATGACGAAGGCATCTACTAAGGAAGGATTTTTCAAAATTCATCCCCTAAGGGGGTGAAATAGGGGATAAAAGTTTGTATGAAACTTTATTTCTTGGACATATTTGCATGAAATTTCGTATTTTTCGTAGTTTGATCGCGAGCGAAACCGCAGGTTCTGCTAGTTTAAAATAAATATAATAATAAGCCCTAATATCCAATCAGAGTATATAGTTATGCAAATTAGAAGTGCTCTCCAGAAAGTCTAAAAAGTACTGACATTAATAATATTCACAATTCAATCTCATCAATCCCATACAAAAAATACATTTTCAAGAATAAGTTTTTTTTTCTAAAAACCTGCTGCTATTATATCTTCTTCCTTCTAACTAAAGTACTTAAAACTGTACATATAAGACAGTGAAATATCATATTTGAATCTACATAATTTGAATATAAGGTCACCTGCTTTGCATTCAGCTAGCCTGGACTTTGGCCTAATCTCTCACATTAATTCTCACAAGAGCAGTGTTAGTTTACTGGTTACGCGTTCACTTGGAAAACCAAGTAAAGCAAGTTTGAACCTCAGTAGTCCTCTGATATTTTTATGTATGAATTATATTTAATATGATTACCACTTGTCTTATGATGAAGGAACACTTTGTGAAAAAACCTACATGTCTGAGAGAATCTGTTTTTGAGAGAATTGTGGAGTTAGCGAACTTCCGCTAACCCACACTGAGACAGTGTGGTGGTCTATGGTCTGATATTGAGAGAGGTCTAGCATTGAGAATATACTACTGGTACTGGTACTTTTAGTATTATTTGTAATATTATATGTGTACTGGAACCCGAAAAAAAATTATTACTAAAGTTAAAAAAAAAACGGGCTGTATACAATGTCATATATTCACCCCTTTTTAATGTTCCACTGCTGGGCACGGGTCTCTCTTCAATACGAGGAGGATTAGGCCATGGTCCACCACGCTGACCAAGCGCGGGCGGACTTCACATGTCTTTCTCGAAAACTTGCTAGGTTCTCTCAGACATGCAGGTTTCCTCACGATGTTTTCCTTCACCGTAAGACAAGCGGTAATCATGTTGAAAATAATTGGCACATGAAAATATCAGAGGTGCGAGACCCTGGATTTGAACCCGCTTCACTCGGTTTCCCAAGCGAGCGCATTACCGCTGGGCTACCACTGCCATTATATATTATATTAATATTATGTACTTGACTACTAAATTTCCTTTAAATCCATCTAGTCGTTGCAGTGTCAAGGAGTAATAAGCATACACACAAACACACTTACAAGTTTTCCCATATATATTAGTAATGTATGTATGTGTGTATTCAACCCTTTTTAACGTACCACTGCTGGGCACTGGCTTCCCTTCAACATATTAGTAGTATAATGTACTATTTGTTTATTGAAAAAAAAATACGATTATAAAAAAGCGACCCACCTAATTGATTTCCCCTGCCTCGATTTTTCTTTCCACTTCGCTTTTCATATAACATGATTTATACACCGTTCTCGCGTTTTTTACTTAAAATCTATACAGTTTGGGAAAAAAAATGTATAGGATTTTTTCATAGCCATTTTTGGCACAAGACCAAATTTTATTGCTTTCCGTCAGATTTTTGGCTGGAGCTGAATATAGGCTCATTTTGGGCAGTAATTACTTAATAGGCTTATATTTAAAGTTATATCAACTTGTGTTAACCGACTTCCAAAGAAGCAGGTTATGTGTTGCGGCAGTGGTAGCCCAGCGGTAACGCGTTTGGAAAAGTAATGAAGCAGGTTCAAATCCCGGGTCTCGCACCTCTGATATTTTCATGTGCGAATCATTTCTAACATGATTACCACTTGTCTTACGGTGAAGGAAAACATCGTGAGGAAAGCGGCATGTTTGAGAGAACCTAGCAAGTTTTCGAAAGACATGCTCAGTCCGCCCGCACTTGGCCAGCGTGGTTGACTATGGCCTGATCCCCCTCGTATTGAAGGAAGGCCCGTGCCCAGTAGTGGGACGTAAAAAGGGCTGAATAGAATAGAAATAGGTTATGTATTTGTCTGAAATGAAGTCAAGAAATAAAGTGATGCTATTATTTATGATTCAGAATATACATAAATAATACTAGCAACTTATCTTCGCTTCGCTCAGTTTCGTCCCTATGTACGTTTTAACGGTTAGTATGGAATAGATAGACTATATAGGTATTATACATAAGTATGATGAATTGTTGTGGGTTGTATTATAACGTGTATTCCCGTGGGAATGAGATAATCTCCCGCGGTATCCTATGTCACTCTCCAGCCCTCCAACTATCTCCACATAAAAAATCACGCCAATCCATCACTCTGTTTCGACGTGAAAGAAGGACAAACGAACAAACACACTTTCACATTTATATTATTAACTAGTAGAACCGCGGTTTCGCTCGCGTTAAAACTACAAAAAAAAAAACTCTAAAAAGATACTTTTCATACAAACTTTAAAATGCTAAAATACATATTTCTTTAATTGTATTGAAAAGCATTAATACCAAGTTTCAAGTAATTCCGATCATAAATAATATTTTTTTGAGTTGTATTATAACGTGTTTTCCCGTGGAAATGAGATAATCTTGCGCGGTAAAAAGTAGTCTATGTCACTCTCCAGCCCTCCAACTATCTCCACACAAAAAATCACGCCAATCCGTCACGCTGTTTCGACGTGAAAGAAGGACAAACAGACAAACCCTCTTCATAATATTAAATTACACATATTAAATTACATAATATTAAAACATTTATAATATTAAAGTATGGATTTGTAATTTTCAAAAAAAACCGTGCAGAGATCATGTCTGTAAAACTGTGGGCATCGGTAGATTACAAAGACTCATAAGTTAATATTTTTGTGTTATTTTTAATTTTTTGAGTTGATTTCTTCAATCCTGTCATTAATGACTTAAAAGAAGAGGAGGAATTTTACTTTGCGTGTATTTTTAGGGTTGCGTACCTCAAAAGGTTAAAAAGGAACCCTTATAAGATCACTCTCATGTCCGTCTGTCCGTCTGTTTGTCCGTGTGTCACTACCGATTTTCTCAGCAACGGATGGACCTAGCAAGTTGAAATTTATACCAGATACTGAGATCTATGGTCCCTATTAGGTGTATAAAAATCAAGGTCTTGAGTTAACACGATAAAAAGATATGGGCTAGATTTTCGCGAAAACTTGTAAGTATCAAAATTTACCTTAATTTTCAACTTTTTTATTTTTCGTAATTTTCGGGTTTTAGGTTAGGAAGTAAGTAGGAAGCCTATAGGCTATAGGTTTTAGGTCGAAAACCCATATGGTAGTTCCCGTTGACCTAGAATCACGCAACGAAATCGTTAGAGCCGTTTCCGAGATCGCTGGTATTAATAAATAAATAAATAAATAAACAAGAATTGCTCGTTTAAATATATTAGATATATAGATATTTTTTGCCAAAATTTATCTTTGCTTGAAAAATCAGCTCTTTTATTATTTTGAATCAACTCATCTAACGATTAGTTATTTTTATTTAGACTCCTATTAGTGAGTGCTAAAATTGTCTAAAGCGAAGCGAAGCGAAGTGAAGTGAAGTGCGATACATCAGTGTTACTTCTTGTGATAACTTAGAGCTTCAGTAGAAAACGTCAGATATGGGTAAGTACATAATATTTATATCCTTAACTAACTTTAATCCGCGACTCCCCTCGCGTAGTATATTTTTCTAATTATAGATAAGTGGGGTCAGGATCGAGGGTAGTATATGTCCGATTCCAGGATGTAATCTGTCCTTGCTAAATTTTATCAAAATCTATTCAGCGGTTTAAGCGTGAAATGGAATTTATCAAACAATGTGCTTGAAAATTGTACATATGTAAGTCTTTAAAAGGCCTACAGAAAAGTCCGCAATCGCATGTGTCTATCTCCTAAGGTATACATGCAACAACTATTTTCATTAAAATCAAACAAGCGACTTATCCTCGCTCCACTCGGGTTCGTCCCTACTTACATTTTAACGTTTAGTATAGATTTCTCAGAGATGAGATATTTTCCAGCAGTAAAAAGTATCCTATACACCAGGATAACCGGCTATCATCATACCTGTCATCAAAGACAGACAGACCGGCATAAATTCAAAAAAAACTATAGATTCGGCCTCTGTATCGATAGTAATGACTATTTCAATAAGATTTTCCAAAAAATATTTAATGTACAGATTCGACTCAGTTAGAATTTTATGATATGTATATAAAACGTACCTAATAATAATACTAAAACGAATTTACGTTAAAACAAACAGTAACATGGTAAAGACTTTGCTAAAAAAACTGGGACTTAGTTTGATCCCTGGAAATGGTACAGGATGATAATTTAATATACGACGTAAATGTGCTAAAAGTGTACAAATGGATTACGCCGTAATTAGAGGATTAGAAGGGTCGCTCTAGTGAGGGGGATGAAAGGGGAGGGGTTGATATATATTTTTGCCCTTAAATTTTCATATAATATAGAAGAGAAAGCTTAATTTTAACCGAATTCAAAACTGGAGTATACTTTGTTTCAATTTTAGTATGTACTTTTGACTTACCCTTAAAGTATCTCTTTGTTGTACGTTTTATTTTAAACCATTTAAGCAGCGTATACTGATTTGATTTTAATTAAAGTAAAAAAATAGCCTTCAGCACTTGGCGGTAATGTAGCTTGCTATTAGTGCAAGTATTATCGGAATCGGATCAGTAGTTTCAGAGATCACTCCCTAGATGCAAATTTACACACTTTACCTCTTTATAATATTAGTGTGCAAAATTAATCGACAGCAATTTCCTGTTCTTATTGTATTCAGCCCTTTTTAACGTCCCACTGCTGGGGGTGGGCCTCCCTTCAATATGCGGGGAATCAGGTCATAGTCCTCCACGCTGGCCAGTGCCGGTTGGCGGACTTCACATGTCTTTCAAAAACTTGCTAGGTTCTTACAGACATGCAGGTTTCCTCGCGATGTTTTCCTTCACCGTAAGGCAAGTGGTGATCATGTTAGAAATGATTCGCACATGAAAATATCAGAGGTGCGAGACCCGGGATTAGAACCCGCTTCAATCAGTTTCCCAAGCAAGCGCGTTACCACTGGACTACCATTGTTCTTATTACAATAATTGTATTTATGATTTTTGATTACCGACCAATCTCCTCCGTGTCATCTCCATTCTACGTGACATTGGCGAAGTAATCTGTGCTCAACTGGCATGATTTGAAGACATTGACAAAAGAATTGAATTGAATTGAATGATATTTGAGTTTAGTTTATTAAAAAAAATCGTAAAACAAAAGCATTTACCGGTTTCTTCCGATTTTCCCATTTTCCAGGCAATTTTTTTAGAATGTTCTTCCCTAAAACCTCACACTATTATAGCATTTAAGAAAAAATCTCCACATAGGTCGAGCCACTCGCAAATGATGTGTTTACCAACACACAGTATTTTATATTTTTAAAGTCACATTGTTATTGAAGTCTGACGACACGTTTGGCTCAGTTTGTAGTGACCCTTGCTGTGCCAACGGTCGCGGGTTCGATTCCCGCTGGGGGCATTCATTTGTGATGAGCACGAATGTTTATAATCAAGTCATGGGTGTTTATATTTATAATATGTACCTATTTAAAGTTATACATATATGTGTAGTGTATCAACTATCTGGTATCCATAACACAGGCCTCGTAGCTTACCATGGAACTACAGCTGTGTGTTAATGTACCAACATATTTATATTATAGTTTCTGAGCGAAGCTAGAGCGATTCGTTAGTTTATAATAAAGCTTGTATTTCAAAACTTTTTGATTGTGCTCTGAATGACAAAAGACCGTTGTTCCGATAACGTTGACATCTGACGAGAGACGTCAATTGTCTACAGAATACATAGAAATTGATTGAAAGCCGGGCTATTTCTTTGTTTTAATTGCAATATGTGAGAATAGAGACCCACCCTGGCTTTGGACAGAGTAAGGGTTAATAACAATATAATAATATGTTGGTACATTAACACACAGCACCATCTAGTTCCATGGTAAGCTACGAGGCCTGTGTTATGGGTACCAGATAGTTGATACACTACACATATATAACTTTAAATACATACATATTATAAATATAAACACCCATGACTAGAGTACAGACATTCTTTGGTATTATATTATGCTAATCATTTCCAACGACAATTTTTTTTAAATACAATTAGAAAAAAATATTCGCTTCTTATAGTCTTTAAAGTTGTATGCTTGATTTGTTTTATTATTTATTCTCAGATGAAATAGTTTATAGTTCATATTGTTTTTTTTTTTCATTTTAATTGTTTATTATTTTTTAGTTGTTTTGATTTTTATGTGTTTATTTTTTGTAATATTTTTTAGTCATGTAATTTTTTAAAATTACTACTTGCAATGGCTGTATTGTATTGTTTTCTAGTTTTTCTTTATATTTCATTATGCATGTAGATTTAGCCTGTAAGTGAGGTATACCATTTCTATTATAGATACTTAAGAGTGTACTTTAGATTAAGGATTAATCTATACTAATTTTATAAAGCTGAAGAGTTTGTTTGTTTGTTTGTTTGGTTGAACGCGCTAACCTCAGGTACTACTAATCCGATTTGAAAAATTCTTTTTGCATTAGATAGCCCATTAACTGAGGAAGGTTATAGGCTAAATATCATCCCAGAAAAATGTATGGTTCCCGTGGGATAGATTTGTTTTTTTCTAGGAACGAACCCGAAGCGAAGCGAGGGTGAGTCGCTAATATTGTATACAACGTTGGCTTCCTATTTAATAAATAAATAATAAATAAATAAATAAACATGATTACGGTAAAGGAAAATATCGTGAAGAAGCCTAAATGTCTGAGAACGACATGTGAATTCCACTCTTGGCCAGCGTGGTGGACTATGGCCTGATTATCCTCGTATTGAAGGGCAGCCCACCCCTAGCAGTGGGAGGTTAAAAAGGGACTGTATATATACAGGCAAGGATGTATTTTTGTATCATAATCTATCACATTTGTATCTCCGTCATGATGACTGAACGGATTTGGATGGAATTTATTAATTATTAGCAGAACCCGCGGCTTCGCTTGCGTTAAAACTACAAAAAAATGGAAAACGCTGAAATACGTAACTCATTATTTTTGGCGTACTCAATTCATACGAAATTTCATGCAAATATGTTCAAGGAATAAAAATTTCATACGAACTTTTATGCCATATTTCACTCCCTTGGGGGTTGAATTTTGAAAAGTCCTTACTTAGATGCCTTCGTCATATGAGGAATACGTGTGCGAAATTTCAATTTTCTAGCCTTAAGGGTTTGGCCTGTGCGCTGATACATCAGTCAATCACTTTTGCCTTTTATATATCTATACATATAATAAAATTCTAACTAAGCCGAATCTGTACATTAAATATTTTTTAGAAAATCTTATTGAAATAGATTATTATCGATGCAGGGGCCGTATCTATAGTTTTTGGAATTTTTGTCTCTCTGTCTGTTACCGCATCACAGAAAAACCACTGGAGGGATTTTGATGAAATTTGGTATGATGATAGCTGGTTATCCGGGTCAACATATAGGACACTTTTTGCTGCGGGAAAATATCTCATCTCTGAGAAATCTATACTAAGCTTTAAAACGTAAGTAGGGACGAACCCGAGCGGAGCGAGGGCGAGTCGCTAGTATACCTATATAGATTATATTCTCTGAGTTCATTCATAGATATAGCTTGAGTTAATTCTACACAATTTCATATTATGTAGACATCTTGTATAGAGGTTACGAGCTAAATAGAAACTATGGCAGAAATAAGCCATACATATTTATGAAGACAATATCAAGTGACGTGAAAGCGCATAATTCTTGACATAATGTCGGAGATTTTAATCTAGCAAAGTGACAATAAAATAAAATATTACGCTGATTACCTTGGTAATATTATCACTATATAGTATAAAACAAAGTCGCTTCCCGCTGTCTGTCTGTCCATATGCTTAGATCTTTAAAACTACGCAAAGGATTTTGATGCGGCTTTTTTTAATAGATAAAGTGATTCAAGAGGAAGGTTCATACGTATAATACATGCATTATATAGTACAGAAAAGCTGAGAAATTCAAAGATTTGTATTTCGTACTAACCGTTAAAATTTACCTAGGGACGAACCCGAGCGAAGCGAAGGTGAGTCGCTACTATAGTATAGTTACATAGATTACTAATCAATAATCATCTAATATATAAATATCTCGTGTCACGATGTTTGTGGTCGCATTCCTCCGAAACGTCTCGTCCTATTTTAATGATTTTTTTTGTATGGTAAGGTATGGTAGGGATGAGAATAGGTCGTAAAGTATTTTTCTCCCTCTTACCCCCACCCCCCTTTTTTAGTCGCGATCGAAATAGATATAGAATCGAAACGTCGGGTATCAAAAATTAAAATGAATCCGCGAAATAATCCGAAAAGATAGTTTTATTTAAAAAGTAGCCTAAGCTACTCCTTATAACATCAGCTATCTGCAAGTGAAAGTCCCGTCAAAATCGGTCCAGCCATTTTAGAGATTAGCCGGAACAGACAGACAGACAAAAATTGTAAAAAATGTTGTTTTGGTATACGTACCGTGTATACAACCATATGCATTTAGTAAAAAGCGGTTATTTTAATATTACAAACGGACACTCCAATTTTATTTATCTGTATAGATAAATCCATAAAACGAATCCAACTAGACAGATACAAATCAGTTACAAAACAATTTAGGCTTTATTCAGTAATTCTGAACACGTACCATGTCATATCTCATTATGAGCAGCGGCTGTAAATTCATCAGGTGTCCGTGGGATTGATATTTTAATCCCGCGGGAATATAGTTTACTAAACGGGATAAAGATCTAGGGCCTGCTTATTTAATCTCAGTGCTTTAGAGATTATTCAGATTAACTTAATGAAAGGGAAGATTGATTAATAATACTGTGGTTGGTAGATCTGTGTACATATAATAAAATTCTGAGTCGAATCTGTACATTAAATATTTTTTGGAAAATCTTATTGAAATAGTCATTATTATCGATACAGAAGCCGAATCTATAGTTTTTAAAATTTTTGTCTGTCTGTCTGTAAGGGAACGCAACACGAGAAAACCACTGGACAGATTTTGATGAAATTTGGTATGATGATAGCTGGGTATCCAGGTCAACATATAGGATATTTTTTACTGCGGGAAAATATCTCTGAGAAATTTATTTAACCCTTAAAACGTATCGTTAGTCAAAGTGTAAATCGCTACGAGTAGGGCAGAAAATTAAAAAGAAGCACCAGGCCTCATGTACCTAAGTGAGCCCATCAATATCAATACACATTATAAAACAAAGTCGCTTCCCGCTGTCTGTCCTTATGTATGCTTAGATCTTTAAAACTACGCAACGGATTTTGATGCGGGTTTTTTTAAAAGATAGAGTGATTCAAGAGGAAGGTTTATATGTATAATACATGCATAATATAGTAGAGAAACACTGATAATTTTAGAGGTTTCTAATGTGATGTCGTAAATAAACACATTTTTTTGCGCTTACATTGCAAACGCTGGCTGAACCTTACGAGTTAGATCAAAACAATGTACTACAGTATTGTACACCTTAAAAAGGTCTACAAAAAAGTCCGCGATGGCATATGTCTATTTCTTAAGGATAACATACTATATCCATTTTACTATATCCAAGCTAGGGACGAACCCGAGCGAAGCGAGGGTGAATCGATAGTATTATATAAGCAGTAATACTAACTGTACCAGAATATTACCAAAAAGTTGTTTGGAGCGACATATTTGTATACATTTCTTGTAATTTTCTTAGAAAGTTTGTTTCAAGTGTTTCGAAAAGTTTCATGTCTCTTATGAAAGTATCGTTCTTGTTGAAGAGGCTTCGTATCTATACTAATATTATAAATGTGAAAGTTTGTGAGTATGGACGTTTGTTACTCAATCACGCCAGAACGGCTGAACGGATCTAGATGAAATTTGGCACAGAGATAGATTATAGTCTGGAATAACACATAGGTTATTTTTTATCCCGGAAAAATGTACGGTTCCCGTGGGATAGTTTTGTTTTTGTTTTCCTAGCGAAGCGAGTCCATTTAATACATACGATTTGTGTGTATGTTTGTTACTCTATCACGCTGAAACGGCTGAATGAATTTGGATGAAGTTTCGTATAGAAATAGACTATGATATGGAGTAGCACATAGGCTACTTTTAGTTATAAAATTTTCCAGAAGATGGCGCTGCCTGTATTATGTAATATTGTTCACACAAAGAGATCGTAGGGATGCATCGAGTGAAGCTAGAGTTAGTCCCTAGATATACTGTGTACAGAATATAGACCCTAAAACAACAGTTATTAAAAATTTTATCCGTATGTCTGTTTGTCCGTACATATGTGCAGTTTACGCAAAAAGTACTGAATCGATTTTAGCAAAGTTTTGTGTAGTGAATAGTGATAGCATATTTCTCGGTTCAAGATTTAGAATACCTTTAACTACTGGAAAATCTTTCATTCCCACGGGAAAACACAAAAACTGGTTCTATTGAGTCGTCCTTAGAAAACATGTCTAACGCTGGCTAAATCTTAAGAGATACATCAAAACAATGTACTAGAAAATTGTAGTTCTTAAAAAGATCTACAGAAAAGTCCGGAATAGCATCTGTCTATCACCTAATATACGCTCACAATAACTATTTTTATCTTTATACGAGTAAAACGTACTTAAATAAATAAATAAATAAATATGTTGGTACATTAACACACAACACCATCTAGTTCCATGGTAAGCTACGATACTTGTGTTATGGATACCGGATAGTTGATACACTACACATATATAACTTTAAATACATACATATTATAAATATAAACACCCAAGACTGGAGTACAAAAATTCGTATTCACTACACAAATGTATGCCAGCGGGACTCGAACGCGCGACCGCTGGCACAGCAAGTAGGATCACTACAAACTGAGCCAAACTTGTCGTCATCTATATATTTATTTAAAACGTACTTAGGAAAGTCCGAGTGAAGCAAGGGTGAGTCGTTAGTATAATAAAATGAAAAAACGAGGTCAACATTGTATGTGTTGAATACTTGTTATTGAATAACGAGTTGAATTCTTTGGAATCTAACTTCAAATTTTTATTTTTTCTATAAATAACTCAGTCATTACTTGTTTATTGTAGTGGTTTGGTGGTCAGTATGTACGGCCGTAGGTCTGGAGGTCCTGGGTTTGAATCTCGAGTCAGGCCAATTATAGGGATTTTATGTCAAAAAAATTTGTTTTAAAAAATTGACACATGTTATTGTCTAATTTTAATCCATGGTTCTGCGGGGGTGATCAGTCACAGTGGCCACGCTGGCCACGTGTAGGGTGGATTTCACAGTTCACATGTCTTTCGACAACTTGCTAGGGTTCTCTCAGACATGGAGGTGTCCTCACGATGTTTTCCTTCACCGTAAGTAGAAATCAAGTTGAAAAAAAAAATCAGATGGGAATGTCCGTCCGGACTTCGGACAGACAAATAGACTGACAGACAAAAATTCTAAAAACTATATATTCGGCCTCTGTATCGATAATAATGTGTATTTCAATAAGATTTTCCAAAAAAATATTTAATGTACAGATTCGGCTTAGTTACAATTTTACCTATAGATATACAAGAATTGCTCATTTAATATTATAAGAGTACCTTAGCGACCGAGCTTCGCTCGGTGTTTTTAGCCAAAAGTACAATCTTCTGTTTTTTTAAACTAAAAACTTGAATAAATACAAAAAAAAACTTTGTATCCGACCCGGAATCGAACCCGGACACCGGTGATTCAATTTTACGCCTTGGCTGCTTGACAACGATGTTAATGCCCGACCAAGCGAAATTAGCGACCATATTTTGCGTGGAATAATGCGAAAGAAAACACGCGTTTACTAAGACATAAGACTAATCTAGATCGATTTTTCGCCCCCGAAAACGCCCACATACCAAATTTCAGCGAAATCGTTAGAGCCGTTTCCGAGATCGCCGGTATAAATAAATTATATACAAAAATTGCTCGTTTAAAGGTATTAGATATATTATATATAAGACTAGCGACTCACCCTCGCTTCGCTTCGGGTTCGTTCCTAGACAAAAACAAATCTATCCCACGGGAACCGTACATTTTTCCGGGATGATATATAGCCTATAGCCTTCATCAGTTCTATCTAATGCAAAAAGAATTTTTCAAATCAGATTAGTAGTTCCTGAGATTAGCGCGTTCAACCAAACAAACAAACAAACAAAATCTTCAGCTTTATAATATTAGTATAGATAAGTAGTGCCTTATAGGTATAAAAAAGCAATTCTTATACAACCAGAAATAACACAATCAAACTTCTCAAGAGAGCTGTTAAAACGAATAGTCGGTCTCCAATCGATGTTATAAAAATGCCTTTTATTTCTAAATAGAACCCTCAAGATATGTGTCTCCAAGGCTTACTATAGATGTATGGGCTCACTCAATTTGCTAAGAGTTTTTCAATTTCATCGGAATATTCAATATTGGATGTTATATAAAGATTTAGGGTTAAGTCGTCGAAATGTAATTATCTTTTAGAATGTTTAATAATATATACATATAGTGTAGCCCAGTGGTAACGCTTTCGCTTGGGAAACCAATGAAGCGGGTTCAAATCTCGGTCTCTCTAATATTCTCATGTGCGAATCATTTCCAACATGATGACCACTTGCCTTACGGTGAAGGAAAACATCGTGAGGAAACCTGTATGTCTGAGAGAACCTAGCAAGTTTTCGGAAGACGTGTGAAGTCCGCCAACCCGCACTTGGCCAGCGTGGTGGACTATGGCCTGATCCCCCTCGTATTGAAGGGCTGAATACAATACATACAATACATGTATACATACAGTGTAGCCCAGTGGTAATGTGCTGGCTTGGGAAACCAATGAAGCGGGTTCAAATCCCGGTCTCGCATCTTTGATATTCTTATGTGCGAATCATTTCTAACATGATTACCACTTGTCTTACGGTGAAGGAAAACATCGTGAGGAAACCTGCATGTCTGAGAGAACTTAGTAGGTTTTCGAAAGACGTGTATAACTTGCAATTGGCCAGCGTGGTACTCTTTGGCCTGATCCCATAATCATTGAAGTGAGGCCTACCCCCAGCAGTGGTACGTTAAAAAGGACTGAATATAGAATTTATCAAACAAAATTAATGAAAATCGATTCATAAATGATAATTTCTTAGATTCATGCGAATGCCAATGTGGTATCAATACATAGTATAAAACAAAGTCGCTTCCCGCTGTCTGTCTGTCCCTATTAGCTTAGATCTTTAAAACTACGCAACGGATTTTGATGCGGTTTTTTTTAATAGATAGAGTGATTCAAGAGGAATTAATACATGCATATTATAGTACAGAAGAGTTGAGAAATTCAAAGATTTGTATTTCATACTAACCGTTAAAACGTACCTAGAGATGACCCCGAGTGAAGCTAGGGTGAGTCGCTAGTTTTAAATAAAACCTATTTTTTGGGTGTTTTTTGCCGTTTATTTCACTTTTTGATTTCCGACGTTGCGACCATTTTTTTGACCAAGATGTAAAATAAAACAGCGATAAATCCAATAAATATTTTTATTATACAGAAAATATATAAAATACGATCGAATTTAGTACTTATTCGTTATACTTTCTTAGATATACGCGAATATTTGTTTGAAAACATTATTCAGACTTATCTGCACAGATAAATAAAATTGGAGTGTCTGTTTGTAATATCGCACACCTAGATCTAAACAGCGATTAACTCAAAAAAACACCTTTTTCAGAAAACGTGAAAAACTGATTACCGAATCCCTGTGTACTGCAGAAGTGTTCTGTGTTGATCAATGTTTTTTTAAATAAAAATAGATGAAAAATGTTATAGGAATCTTGTGTTTTAATTCATTTTTAGGCCTAAAAATTGGATTTTTGTAGTTGCTTCTGTATTGCTTAACAAATTGTAAGTTTATTTTTTGTTATTTGTAGTTGAACCTGTGTTGGTGAATCTAGTGTTTAGTTGACTCTCTTTTGAAGAGTCATTATAAATTTAAAAGGGACAGCATTTTGAATGTATTTATAATAATCTGACTAATAGAGGAGTCTGTGACCAAAAGTAGGAGTACAATGGCTGATTATTAGGTATTAGCAAGAAAACACTGAATTAAGCCCTCAATCAGATATTATTTTTCATTAATAATTAAAAATAAAACATTAAAAAAAAATAATTATATTTTGTAAGTGTCGTAGGTACTACGAATTCTTTCTGCTTTTTAAGATTTCCGAATACCCTAAAATGCATCAAAAAGCGATTGCCTTGATAGTTCGTCCATCTAATCTTTATAGTTTATATTGTAGCCGACATTTTTCTCTGAGACTTGTATGCTTAAGACTTTGGCTGTACCAAAATTTCGAAACACTTGCAATTTTTGATTTCCACATTTCTTGTTTATGTGCTCTTTATTTGCCCTTTTTTTGTTCTATCACGGACTCTTAAGAATCTTTTTTTCAGCAAGAACTGCATTCTGAGAGTCAAGCAGTACATGCGCACTATTATCTTTGGTATCCGAGAACTACTAGAGCTTGATGAATTACTAGAGCTGTTACTATTGGTGCTGGACGAAGAAAACGGTAAACTAGTACGAACGACTTAAGATGATGTCTTATTTTTATGAACAAATCCGAAATTGGGAATTTCATCTGAGACGTCAATGACGCTTTCATCACTTCAGATTGGTGAAATATAACAAGTTGGTGTACCAGTCTGCAGTTGTCTAGTTGTGCTCGGATTAGATTTATCAGCCACGGATATGCTCGATGATATCTTTATGTCGTCTTCTTGCTGATGCTTGTTTTCTAGTACCGTCTTCTCCTGTATTATTGGTTCAAACTCTTGTTGTAAAGGTCTAGTATATCGTTGCATATTTTCATATTGAGTCAGTAAGCAAGGGCCGATATTTCTTTGTCCCTGTGTGTTGAGCAAGGCTCAACTATATTTACTAAAAATAGTCCACGATTCATTATTTTCTTGAAAAAAAAATTAAATTAAGCAAATCAATCTGATCCGTTACACCACATCGATTTGAAAAACCTAATTACGTCTGCGATCTGATAAACTTCGATATAGTGAAATTTGATACAGCGTAGCCCATCAAAAAAGGTCTAACTTGAAAAATGTTTAATAAAAACATAATAAGCTTTGTAATTACTAGGATAAAAATAAAATAATATTAAGATGAAAAGGCTCTAATCACCGCTGGTAAAAAAGTTTATTTTAAATAGGGTTTTAAAGAAATATAAGAGTTTAAAAAATGACTCAACAAAAAAGAGTTAACTAAAAATTAAAAAATGTTTCAACAACACGGCAACAATTCTAAATAAAAACGAAAACTTTACTCACCTGCCTATGAATACTGGTTGAAGTCAAAATGTTGCTTTAATTTACTTAGCACTAACCATCAAAATGGGGACAAGTCAAATATAGTTTTTACAATTTTCTGGTTTACCTCAACAATATAGAATCAACTCAAAATAGCTCTAATTTGTTTATGACGGGCACATGCGTTTCGCTTGTAATACTGACTGTAATTAGCTATGTTTCTGTTTTGGTGGAGGAGGAATGGGCTCTTTCGTGTAACAAAAAGGGGTTTTAGTGTCACATAACGTTGAGAAATGTACCTATTTTTGTATCTGTTTTATTGGTCGCTAGCTATTAAGTTAAGGAATTCGATGGTATGCGTAACTAAAAAGATGAGATTTTTGAGTTAGCTCTGTTTAGATCTAGGTGTGCGATATTAAAATAATCGCTTTTTACTAAATGCATATGGATGTATACACGGTACACATACCAAAACAACATTTTTTACAATTTTTGTCTGTCTGTCTGTCTGTCTGTCTGTCTGTTTGTTCCGGCTAATCTCCGAAACGGCTAGACCGATTTTGACGGGACTTTCACTGGCAGATAGCTGATGTCATAGGGAGTAACTTAGGCTACTTTTATTTTAGAAAAAGAATCAGGGTTCCGTGAAAAAAATTAAAACCCATAAAATTGTGAACAAAATCCGCGTACGGCGTACGCACCCGAGCAAAGCGAGGGTAAATGGCTATATAATTTAAATAAATATCTTAGGAGTAGCAAGCTACTATTTATGCATAAACATAGCTAACCGTGAAAACGGACCTAGGGACGAACGCGAGCGAAGCGAGCTTGAGTCGCTAGTTTTTTTATATTTCTTTTTAAAATTCTAAGGTACTTTTGTGCCCATTTTCATTTCTTCCGAATTAAGAAATAATTTAGTGGGTAAATGCCGTTTGTAAAAACTATGTAGCAACATTTGAGTTTTTAGATGTCTAAAACCCTCTCCCGTCAACAAAAAAGGTCACTCCCGTGCAGGGCCGGATTTAGGGGTGTGGAGGCCCCGGGGCAAAAACGGAGGGGAGGCCCCTAATTATTTTCCGAATAACAACTTTTTTAGTCAAGTGATTTAAGTATTTATTGCGAAACAAATTAAATTATTTCAATAAACATATGTAGATATAGTCAAATACAAGAATTATTCGAAATTAAATTACAGCGTTAATGAATTGAACCTTGCGAGCTTTTTTTGACGAAAAATAGTTGATGATTTCGCTGAACGTTAATGCTTTTTTATTATGGATAGAAGTCTTAAATTACCCATATAAATAAAATGACCATATAAATAAAATGGCCATATAAATTATAGACTTAATGTAAGCATAAATAATCTATGATAAAGTTATTTTTTAAATAAAAGAATATACATTATTTTAATAAAATAAAAAATACTAAGATAGGTAGTTGATCAATAAATAATTTAAAACTGTATTTTAGTTACATCAATTGATTAGATAAAGCCGGAGAGCTATTTTTTTTTATATTGGAATAGACACAAATAATTTTGAGATGTGGATAAGTACTGTTTTACTAAAACTACGGAGATTTTTGACGGACAATACACATAACCACTCCAGAAATTTTTTTACAAAAAAAAAACCGACTGCATAAAAAGCGACCTAAAAAGAAGAGAAGTTGATGAAGGAACATAATGGTATTATTATTTTGTAGTCACAGACATACACACACACGGCTATTCTCAAACATGTAGGTACATAGTATATGTATGTCTCCGGCTGGATAATACTTTGCTCCTTCGTCAATTTGTTCTCTTCTTTTTAGGAGAGTTAGACATTTTTAGTTTTATTTAACAATTTCTTATCCTAAATTTCTTTTGAACATATAAGTTGTAAATATTTCTGTAACCGCCTCTTAATTAATTATATTTCGATACCCCACACGATTTATTCGGACGAAATTTTTTTTTCAGTATACACAATCTGGCACGTAGGATCCGCGATTTTGATTCATAGAATTATAAGAATAGAGTGCGCGACATAGCTAAAATAGCGTTAACGCGTTAGAGAGATAACGCATTCCAAACCACCTTTCTTTCTCTCTCTAGTCGAATCGCGATTGGTTATACCTCCGTCTAACCCGCACAACTAGTGTTGACAACTCAGTGGATTTTCCACTAGATCTGGTGGTTTAGACTTCCCCTTTAGCGGCTAAATATTGGTTTTAGTGGCTAATGGATTTTCTAGTGGCTTAGATTGCGTCAGTTAGTGGTAAGGTACGATATTCAATCACAAATAATAAAATAAATCGTACGATTTATACGAATACTCTAGTTAGAAAAGAACAGTGTATATTTTTTTGTTGTGTAGACAACACGGGAATAACTAATGACAGTTCGGTTAGAGTGAAATAGAACTGTGGCTTAGGATGCGTTTTCTTTCTAATCCGCTTACGCTGCCACTTGTAAGAGAGCATAGCATTTGCGCACTCTATTCTTATAACTCCATGTTTTGACTTTTAATAATATCTATATAGCCTATGACACTCGCATTATCAATACTAATCGAATTACTTATGAATCATCAAAATCGGTTAAGCCATTTAGTGATTACGAACGAACATAGCATCAGACATACATACAGGTTAAACACATAACCCTGTTTCGCCGCAGTTAGGTAAAAAGCAAACATCTATATATAACATCAGCAACAGTATATAAATAAATCTTATTCACTTGTTTTAACAGGATATACCATATGGAAACTTTTAAATTTAAATTTGGTGGACTGCATTTAAGAGTTTCAAAATGAAACTCTCGCTGGTTGATTGTTCCTTAGCTTTTTTTGCAGTTGCCTCTTCTATGACTATCCGACAAATGGTACACAATGAACAAAACCTCGTTTTTTTATTTATAATTAACAATCTTATTAGATAAGCTACTGTGCGTTTAATCTTTTAGATATGCTCCTGTGAGTCTAAATTCTTGTTGTATTTTACACTTAAGCTAGATTCTGCCGTCGCGTAGACGTAACATACGAGTACATCATCAATTTAAGGATTATATTATTGTCTATGAATTTGTATAAGTCCAAATCAATTTTAGTTATGTTTTGAGTGTGGTTGATTGTGGGTGAATTCAATAAAAAATGCAGTTATTGTATCTATACCTACAGATAAATAAATTTTATATGTCTGTTTGTAATGTCAAAATAACAGTTTTTTACTAAATTCATTTGAAATGCATATATGGTTTAAATTCTTAAAATTTTTGTCTGTTTGTTCCGGCTAATCTCTGAAACGGCTGGACGGCTTTTGACGGAACTTTCACTGGAAGATAGCTGATGTTATAAGGAGTAACTTAGGCTACATTTATTTAAAAAAAAAATCAGGATTCCGCGCAAAAATTAAAACCCATGAAATTGTGAATAAAATCCGCGTACCTAGGGACGCACTCAAGCGAAGCGAGGGTAAGTCGCTAGTTGACAATTTGTGTTAAATTTTTTATAATAAAAGGTTAAATCCCCATGAGTTCTTTGTTTACCTTTAGTTAACTACCTAAACCTATGGAGTTGATATAGTTATGTGCATGCACTCAAAAATACAAAAAACGAAAATAGAAAGGGATCGAAGAAAATTTCTTTCAAATTAGAATTAACAAACGTGAATTTACCTATAAAGCATTGGTATTTGATGATAATATTGCAGACCTAAAAATTATAAAATAAATAAACTCATGCGAAAAAAAACGCATGATAATTAATTATAACCGCTCTTTAACTTCTTTTTACCCGACTGCGAAGAACTGTGGCGTACGAATATGGATAAATTGTTTTTAATATTTAAGAACAATTATATAACATGTATAATCAATCACATTTGTTAAAAATAAAAACGAAAAAGTTGTCGACCAGTCAGAGTTTGTTTTTTTTTATTAAATCTCTTTTGTGGAGGCCCCTCTCTTGTGGAGGCCCCGGGGCTGCAGCCCCGCTTGCCCTCCCCTAAATCCGGCCCTGCTCCCGTGACCATGATTGCTGTAAAGCGTTCAAAAATCAAAATAAATTCGCGGATAATCCGAAAAAATAATATTACAATACTTATTCATTTTTAAAGTCAACCAGAAATGTATAATTTATGCGCCAATACATCTATACAGATAAATAAAATTGAAGTGTCTGTGTGTAATGTCAAAATAACAGCTTTATACTAAATGCATATGGAATTATATACGGTACTTATAAGTAAAACACAATTTTTATTTTTTTTTGTCTCTGTCTGTCTGTTTGTTCCGACTAATCTCCGAAACGGCTGGACCAATTTTAACGAGATTTTCACTGGCAGATAGCTGATATTACAAGGAGTAACTTAGGCTACTTTTATTTTAGAAAAAGAATTAGGGTTTCGCGCAAAAAAATTAAAACGTACCTAGGGACGTGAGTCGCTAGTCATTTATAATATCCTATAGCAAGCTAATGGACGGATTTAATCATTTCTTTGGCAAAAACAAGGGGAATCCCCGAGAGCATTAAGTATTATAGCAGTAATCGCTGTAAGCTTTTTTAAATGCGTAATAATGTGCCCGAGGATTCTCACAAGATGGCCGCCTCCACTTGATTACTGTTTGAAAAGGTCTTCAACAAGGAAAATGGGGAATTCCAGAGTTTTTGATCACATTGTTAATATTTTCATATTTGTTGGACATTTTTTAAAAGGTAACTGCTTAATTAGAACTTGAAGCGAATTTTTTTTTATAAATAAAAGAATTTTTTTGTTTTTATTTTGTACCAGCGACGATTTAACGTTTAGTATAGATTTCTCAGAGATGAGATGTTTTTCCGCAGTAAAAAGTATCCTATATGTTGACCCGGGTAACCAGCTATCGTCATACCAAATTCCATCAAAATCTGTCCAGTGGTTTTCTTGTGATGCGATCACAGACAGACAGACAAAAATTCTAAAAACTATCGATTCGGCCTCTGTATCGATAATAATGACTATTTCTATAAGATTTTCCAAAAAATATTTAATGTATAGATTCGTTTTAGTTAGAATTTTATTATATGTATAGAATAGTGTTATCTCGCGGCTTCGCCCGTCGATTAATTTTGCAAAATGATTTCGCTTTAGTAAACCGTTGTGTGATGTAAGATAGCATATAAATAGGCTTAAAAAACGTAAAAAGTATTATCCCAATCGGACCAGTAGATAAGTTGATGTGTTGTATAATAGTTTATGAGGCGTTTCTATGCATTCGGCCGCAAACTTAACTTTGTTTCTCATAGAAATACTATGGAATACAAAATTATTAATGTTGTCAATGTAATGTACATCGTATATATAAATATTTTATTTTATCTTCAAGTTTACAAATTAATAAAACATAATATTAAATAAATACTATGAGTATTTAAATATTAATAAATAATAAATATGTTGGTACATTAACACACAGCACCATCTAGTTCCATGGTAAGCTACGAGGCTTGTGTTATGGATACCAGATAGTTGATACACTACACATACATATATAACTTTAAATACAAACATAATATTATAAATATAAACACCCATGACTGGAGTACAAACATTCGTGCTCATCACACAAATGAATGCCCCCAGCGGGACTCGAACCTGCGACCGCTGGCACAGAAAGTAGAGTCACTACAAACTGAGCCAAACGTGTCGTCAAATTTATATTCTTCAAGCAGATATCGAACTCGCAACCTCTATCAGAAATAGTGTAATTAAATCGTTTGCCTTAAAAAATATAACTTTGGTCAGAATAAATATAACTCATGGCTTTTACAGGATTTTTGTACCAACGAACGAACGAACGAACTGTCGAAATGTTGCCAAAACAAAAATTCTAACAAAATATTTACAATAGTTTACTGAAGTACTATGTCGACACATTTGGCTCAGTTTGTAGTGACCCTACTTGCTGTGTCAGCGGTCGCGGGTTCGAGTCCCGCTGGGGATATTCATTTGTGAGATGATCACGAATGTTTGTACTCCAGTCATGGGTGTTTAAAGTAATAATATGTACATATGTATTTAAAATTATATATGTGTAGTGTATGGTCACGGGAGAGACTAAGGTGTTAGACGTCTCAAAGGCATTATATAGTTGATACAAACCTACCCACAAAATAACAAAACGAATTCAAAAATGGCACCAAAGTAGGTACCTTACAATATTTGTTAATCTTAATTTTAAACATTTTTATAATTTTAATAACTTTTATAATTGAATATGGAATATTATTTATTTAACTAGCGACTTACCCTCGCTTCGCTCGGTTTCGTGCCTAGGTACGTTTTAATTTTTTTGAGTGAAGCCCTAATTCTTTTTCTAAAATAAAAGTAGCCTAAGTTACTCCTTATAATATCAGCTATCTGCCAATGAAAATACCGTTAAAATTGTTCCAGCCGTTTCGTAGATTAGCCGAAACAAACAGACAGACAGACGAAAATTTTAAAAATTGTGTTTTTCTTATAAGTACCGTATATAATTCCATATGCATTTAGTATAAAGCTGTTATTTTGACATTACACACAGACACTTCAATTTTATTTATCTGTATAGATTTTAGCTGTTATTATTATTCGCGTAAATCTAAGAAAGTATTATCGCTAGAATAAATTATAATTAAAATAAGTACGAAATATCGATGTGTATCAGATTTTCAATCAAAATGTTACTTTGGTTGATTAAAAACCGCGACTTGATGGCTGGAATTATGCGCCTCCACGTCCCGTCCCGCTGTACGTGAATATTGCGAGTGGCTTTAAAAATGTATTTTATAATTTTTACCTCATGACAAAATACGCGCGTGTCGATGTCACCTTCCTATGGATGAAGCCCGTGGGATCGAGACATTTTTCATAGCAATTTTATAAAATAATAAGATTGTATTATATACCTGACTAGCGAATAGAAATAAAACAAATCTATCCCACGGGAACCGTACATTTTTCCGGGATAAAAAGCATATGTGCTATTTAAGACTATAATCTATCTCTGTGCCGAATTTCATTCAGATCCGTTCTGAATTTTTTATATTATTATATATATTTTTGGCAATCAGAAGCGAAAAACAAATAAAAAAAAAACAATTTTGAACAACCTAAAATTACTTTATTTCAAAATAGACTTGATTTTAACAATAATTCAATTAATTATCAGAATTCGAGCAATCACAAACAACCGTTAATATTCAAAACAAGAAATACTTAAAATAAAACGAAAAACCACTATAAAAACAATATGGAACGAACTTACTGCAAAGTAGCGTAGGTACCGATACCCTTACAGTCCAACGACTGAGCAGCAAATGACCTGCACTCTATCGAGCGCTCGCTTTTATTTGAATCGGTGGGTACCACCACTACCAACAATAAGTTCGGCTTATACGGCCTCTCCTGATCGTGCGCCGTCCTCGGCTGCACCTGAGACTTCTTTTTCGGGAGCACTGGCAGGTACGGCGAGAATTTGATCGCCGTTATCGTCTGATTTGGTCTCGTCCGTACTAGAAGCACCAGTAGAACTAGCAGAAGCATCTGAAGGCTCAGCCACATCGTCAGAGTTGTCGTCGTTGCAATCTGCATGAGGAACGAGAGGTTAATCATACGTGGCGACATACACCTTTGCCTATTCTGTCATTCATCACGCATACAAGGCCCTCATACAAAAATACACTTTCTCAACCCAAATTAAAGCACTTCGCTTTCAGAAGTATTCATACATCTTCATACATCAAAACTCACTCATACTCATACTTGAACTTGTACATGTACAAGTTCACACGTTAAAAGAAAACGTGTTAACCAGGACTGCGCCTGCCAGGACAACACCTGATGCGTGTTCAGAGAACACGACTTCCGGGACAACACCCGATGCGCATTCAGAGAACACGACTTCCGGGACAACACCCGATGCGCGTTCAGAGAACACGACTTCCGGGACAACACCCGATGCGCATTCAGAGAACACGACTTCCGGGACAACACCCGATGCGCGTTCAGAGAACACGACTTCCGGGACAACACCCGATGCGCGTTCAACAACAGCGAACGCGACTTCCGAAACCAGGCACCCCAGGTCGCTAGCCTTGGGAGCGCACTGCATCCGGTCTGCATCAGCCACCAGTTCCGATCAGTGAGGCAAGCACCCGCCTTACTGTCACACGTACGCTCACACAACATACGTGCTACTAGAACACACAAAAAAAAATAACAGTTCGGTTAAAACTTACTTTCAAAAAATGCAGCACAACTCTCAGGACACCACTCGCCTTTCCAGGGTACCATGTACTGAGCTGCGGCCTGAGTTGTCTTGCCTCTAGCTCCACTTAACAACTTTAGCTCGTAACGATCACTTGGTAACACTTTAGTTACGCGGTATGGACCCCTCATACCAGGGTCAAGCTTCCCAGCGGACTGTGAATACTTTATGACGAACACCTGATCGTTAACCTGGAAAACTCTTGGCGGGTGTCTTTGACGATTTACTCGTACGTCTTGGCTATCTTGATTCTTGTCAAGAGATTCTTTAGCTGATCTCCTGCTAAGTTCCCTCATGGCTTCTCGATTTGGACTTGAGTTTTCAACGGCAACATCACGGATCAGTGCACGAATCACAGGAGTGGTCGCATTTGTACCGATTAACAGGTACAAAGCTGAGTACTGAGTGGTTTTTTGTTTTGTAATATTTAAAACTAACTGAATTTTACATAAACTATCAGACCAGGTGCAATTTTTACTATTACTCTCGACACGAATCATATTAAGGACGGTTCTTACATAACGCTCGACTTGCCCATTGGAGTGGTGCATCTCGGGCGTTATGTAATGGATTTCGCAACCCATTTCAGATATCCAACTGGTAAAAGCGGATGCCTCAAACATGCGACCACGGTCACAAACTATCAGTTTGGGTGTCCCAAATAAAGACATAGCGCTATTGAAAACTCGTTTCAATTCGCTTGCATCTTGTCTGTATATAGGATAGAGTAAACAAAATTTTGTAAAAGAGTCAACCAAAACAAATACAAATTTATATCCGTTGGACTCAGGTAAAGGACCTAATACATCAACATGAACCGTGTTGAAGGGAATGTCTGACTTTTTCCCATGACGTAATAGGCTGACGAGGAGCTCTTGGAACACGTTTCTTGGAGATGCAAATTAGACAGTGGGAAGTATATTTTCTGACAAATTGTTTCAGACCAGGGAACCAAAAATGTTTTAGAATAAGGTCATAAGTTTTATCAGCCCCGATGTGCTCATGCTCGTCGTGAAAAACTCGCAATAAACTGAGCCGGTGCCCTTTAGGGACATAACATAGTAAGCGCGACTCCTCACCAACACGTGAGTAGCGATAGTAGAGCACATCGTTCTGACATACGTACCGATTAGAGTCCAAGAGACCATCCCTCAGTTTTTGGATGAGATCTGCAGTCTCAGAATCAGCCGACTGAGCCATTTGTGCCCAATTCAATGGTCTACAAATGTTATTGACTTGCAACGCTGGTGGGTTTCTGCTTAGATAATCCGCGTGACCCATCATCACGCCCTTTCGATATTCAATCTCAAAATTGAAATCCTGCAGATAAATCCACCAGCGTGCAACCCGTGGAAGAAGATCTTTTTTGCGTTCGGTGGCCTTCAAAGCATTACAATCGGTCACGATTTTAAAAGTTATCCCAATTAAATAATGACGGAAGTGTTGCAATGCCTTGACGACCGCCAACGTTTCAAGTTCGTACGAATGGTATTTTGCCTCCGCCCCCTGAGTAACTTTACTAAAATAGGCTACCACCCGTTTACCACCGTCGACGTGTCTTTGCATAAGTACAGCACCATATCCTGCACTACTGGCGTCGGTGTGCAGCTCTGTGGGAAGGCTCGGATCAAAAATCGCAAGTATGGGCTCGCTGGTTAATCGTTTTATAAGATATTGTCGGACTTGATCTTGATCAGGTCCCCATTCAAATTTTACGTCTTTCTTTGTGAGACGCGAGATACATGCGGTTTTTGTCGCGTAACCTTCGATATAACGCCGAAAGTAACCCGCAAGGCCTAAGAACTGGCGTACTTGTCTGACATTACAAGGGATAGGCGAATTAATTAGTGCCTCAATTTTGTGTGGACTCGGCCGAACCTGACCGTGACTAATCACACGACCCAGGTATTCTACGTTGGTAGTGAGAAACGAACACTTGCGCACGTTAATTGAAAACCCGGCCTCCGTCAAAGTCTTCAAGACATCGCTTAATAAAATGATGCCATCATCGATTGTTAAACTCAGTATCAGCACATCATCAATATACACCAGGACACTCCCTGCTTCTATAAATTTACGCAAAGTATTATTGATGATGCGCTGATACACAGTGGGAGAATTACATAAGCCATACGGCATTTTTAAATATTCATAGTGAGCTTCCGTGGTTACAAAGCCTGTCCTATGGATCGATTCCTCATCAATAGGAATTTGGTGGAAGCCTGACGCCATGTCTAAAGATGTGAAAAATTTCGAGCACCCAAGCCGATCAATGTGGTCATCAATCAAGGGTAGAGGGTATCTATCCTTGACAGTAATACGATTTAGTGCACGAAAATCTACGCACATTCTGTCTGAGCCATCCTTTTTCTTGACCAAAATGACCGGGCTTGCGTACTCGGAATTTGACTCCCTAATAATCTTTTTATCTAATAGATCCTGACATATCTCGCGAACCTTAAGTTTCTCTTGGTATGACAAACGATACGGATGGTATGCCACAGGTATGTCACTTCTCAGTCTGATGTGCATTTTTCCAGTTTTCACTGTAGTGGTGGCGGTACCGGATATTAAAAACGAAGAGAACTCATCTATCACAGTCATCAACTTAACTAGTTCCTCATCTTTGAGAGGCGTATTTATTTTGTTAGGTTCATTAAAACTCACGGCATTTACATTTAATACCCTATCCGGTGTATGAGTCAGGTACTGTCCATGTTTTGTGCGAATAAACGTGACGCCATCGCGATTTAGTACATCAGTCCCTATGATAATAGGCGTATTCATACACGACGTGGGTACCACAACAAAATCTACTTCAAGCGCGATATTACTAAATTCAACAGTCAAAGTGATGTATTCGCGAGTAACAATCTCTTTATCGCTTATTCCTTTTAAAGAGCATTTAATTTGCTTACGCGACCCGGAAAAGTAATTTACTACCGCAGAGGATATCAAGGATACATTCAGTGCACCACTATCTATGAGAACATCAACGGCTGTACTTATATCCTTGTTATCCTTTGCGATTGAAAGTTCGCTACATAAGTTCACTTTACGTTGATTGCTATTGTTACTTTGAGACTCAGTTCGAGCCTTAGCGAAACAGTTAATCTCTTTATGCCCTACTTTCTTACAGAAAGAACAGATGGGTTTAGCATTATTACTACTATCGGCCTTATCATTAACATAACGCTTTTTCGGGCACTTATCTTTATAATGCCCTGTTTGACCGCAATTAAAACATTTGTTTTCGGATTTACTAGAGCCGTTAAAATTACGCCTTTTAGTCGTACTACTGGATGAGACAGATTTATTAGGGTTACAATTATCAAATTTACGAAAAGGCTTTACATAAGTGGCCAAAAAGGAAACTAGGTTTTCTGAAGTTAGGTCAGCATTGATAGCTGCTGCGCGTACCTGTACATCACTAATACCGTGAACTACTATTTGAACCATAAGTTCTTCGCTTAACCCTTTGACTAAACGTAATCTTAATAATGAACGACGCGCATACTCCGCGTATGAAGAAAACTTGTCGGACGTAGTGTTTATAACCTCATGAAGAGTTTGGGCATAATTAATCTTTTGCGGACACAATGACTTAAATTCCTTAACGAAATTGGACCATGAGCGATCATTTGTAGCCCACTCATTTAACCAGGTTTTTGCGTCACCTTTTAAACAGTGAGCCACACGTGAGAAACACTCAAGATCATCCCAATGATTCGCATGCTTAGCCCTGTCCACTTCGTTACACCACAATTCAAAATTGTTTATAGCTGGATCAAAATTTGAAACGTAATAGTTATTAGATTTGTTTTTTGTTAATACTCCTAATGCATCAACAAGCGCCTGGGTTGTGGAGACATTATTTTTATCTAACGGAGGTGTGGTGTCACGAATTGACGGCGTAACACGCGATCCACTAGCGGTGTTTTCCTCAATAGCATTCAATCGCGTCATAATAGTGCCTAACACACTCTTCACAGAAATATCATGAGAGTGGGATCGAGATCTACTACGACGACGATGTGAATTAGCTATACGTAACCTAGATCTTTCACGCGAATTATGATTGTCACCCTCACGTGAGCGACTGCGACGTGATCGTGAATGAGTTCTGTCGTTACGCGAACGCGAGCGAGTCCTATCACGACGTGAACGCGAACGATTTCTAGTATGGCGAGACCGTGAACGAGTTTTATCGCGGCGAGATCGTGACCCATGCCTACGGTCCTGTCGCGATTCACTATGACGAGCCCCAGAGCGAGGCGGCGTCCTAGCTAGCCTTTTACGTGGCATTCTTATTTGAAATCAACGGTTTTTGTGTAGATATCAAGGCTAATAATTGTGAGCAAGTAAGTTGAATCCCACTTCTGATTTTGGCAATCAGAAGCGAAAAACAAATAAAAAAAAACAATTTTGAACAACCTAAAATTACTTTATTTCAAAATAGACTTGATTTTAACAATAATTCAATTAATTATCAGAATTCGAGCAATCACAAACAACCGTTAATATTCAAAACAAGAAATACTTAAAATAAAACGAAAAACCACTATAAAAACAATATGGAACGAACTTACTGCAAAGTAGCGTAGGTACCGATACCCTTACAGTCCAACGACTGAGCAGCAAATGACCTGCACTGCTCGGGTCATCTCACATTCCCCGTCAGGGGAGTGGGGAAACGGCTTCAGGGCATAGCCCTCTGGCCGTGGGTTCATACGCCGCCCACGAATATGGGCGCGTCACTGGGCGGGCCCTTCTGGGGCCCATGAAGGCTGCGATGCGGGAGGAGAGCTGCCCGGGCGATCAGCCCGGCCGGGTGAGACCCTGTTCAGGGAGGCCCAGCCAGGCGATCAGCGACCGTTGGCAGCTACTCCGGCGTCGGTGGGGCGAGGAGGTCGCGCGGGAGCGCGAGGCGGTCCGGTGGTCGGGCGTGCCAGGGGGCGATGCCCCTGATGTGGTCGTGCGAGGAGGCGTCCGCCTTCTCCAGCATCCCCCTACTGGAGCGGCGGATGAAGTCGTCGATGCTCTCGACACGGAGGTCACGCTGTATGGTAGCGTTCCTCACGTATCGAGGCGCACCGACGATTCTTCGCAGGCAGACGGCTTGGGTTGTGCGGAGGCGCTTCCTTTGGCTCTCAGACGTCAGGGCGAACCATGCCGGGGCTGCGTACGTCAGCCGGGACTTTACATAGGTCTTGTAGATCCCGACCTTCGTACGCAGGGGCAGCGTAGATTGGAGAAGCGGCCGGAGCTGTGACCTGCACTCTATCGAGCGCTCGCTTTTATTTGAATCGGTGGGTACCACCACTACCAACAATAAGTTCGGCTTATAATATTATTATCGATACAGAGGCCGAATCTAGTTTTTAGAATTTTTGTCCGTCTGTGACAGCATCACGAGAAAACCACTGGACAGATTTTGATGAAATTTGGTATGATTATAACTGGTTATCCGGGTCAACATATAGGATACTTTTTACTGCGGGAAAATATCTCATCTCTGAGAAATCTATACTAAACTTTAAAACGTAAGTCGGAATGAATGAGTCGCTAGTTTTTAGCATATGCGTATGATACTATATTAATGTATCTTTTGTTGGTTATCCTTTAATAAATAAATCTGTACATATAATAAAATTGTAACTGATCGCTGTCTGTACATGGAAGATATTTGAGAAAAACTATTATTGGGGGTCTTTATTAACGCAATAGAATCCAAAACAATGATTTTTAGTTTCTTGTCTGTTTGCCTGTGCGTTTGTGCGCGCTAATCTTAGAAACGGCTTAACCATGAGTGCGGTTTTCACTAATGTAGTGTGGTAAGCTTCACTTAACATTTAGTATTAGTTTTATTTCAATCGGTTCCTAAATAAAAAAGTTATGTCAATTTAAAGAATCATCTACAGGCGAAAACGAGCGAAGCGAAGGTGAGCCGTTATTAATTTTACTTTTAAATATATTATAAAAGTGAAAATAAAAAAATTTGCCTCGTAGCTTACCATTGAACTAGATGGTGCTGTGTGTTAATGTACCAACTTATTATTATTTTTTTTTAAATAAATAAACGTGTTTCTTGAAGATTATTTATGTGTAATTGCTTCGCTCCTAAGGGTCTAAAACCTTCATATATAAATAGGCTATGAAATGCAAAAACAATTCTGTAAATTGAACTGAGAGTTCTTGAAATTATCACGTTCAAACAAACACATATAAAAAAAGCAAATGCTTTGCTTTATAATAATCTATACGCATGTGCATGTGTGTGTGCATGTGTGTGTTTGTTTGTTTGTTTGTTACACCTGTAACGCTGAAACGGCTGGATTTGGGTGAAATTTATTTATTTATGTATCATAAAATATATGTTATACAAAATAAAGTAACAGAATGTCGACAAAGGATAACTTATCTCTTTAAGAGATTTCTTCCAGAAACCCTTCAAAAGTGAGAAAATATGTTAATTTAGTGCGGTGTAGGTACAGTACAGCATCAAATGGTATAAACTTAATATCAAAATATATCAACTAAATATTATAATTATACTATATATATATATATATATATATATATATATATATATATATATATATATATATATATATATGTGTACACAGATAGACTATGAGCTGGAGTAACATATAGGCTGTTAGGCATTGAATGTGACTTTAAATTAAAATTAAATTTTGTATGTTTTTAGTCCTTTAGGCTGACCGGTTTTGGATGTAATTTAGAACACAGATAAATTATGACCTGGACACATAATATCTATACAGATAAATAAATTTGGAGTGTCTGTTTGTTATATTAAAATAACCGCTTTTTACTAAATGCATATGGATGTACATGATACACGGTACCTACACATACTAAAACAACATTTTTTTACAATTTTTGTTCCGGCTAATCTTTCAAATGGCTAGACCGATTTTAACAGGACTTTCACTGGCAGATAGCTGATGTAATAAGGAGTAACTTAGGCTACTTTTATTTTATGAAAAAAATAGGGTCCCATGAAAAAAAATTAAAACCAAATTAATTAATTAATTTTGTTTTGGGAAGCAACCTAGGGACGAAACCTAGCGAAGCGAGGGTGAGATGCTAGTAAATAATAAAATTTATTATATAATAGTACTGCCTGTAGATATAATGTTAGAAATATATATAAAGATCCTTAGGGAATTCCCCGTGATACTTGGGTAGGTCGCCAGTAATAAAAATATTTACATTCAAAATAAAGGTGTCCTCATACGCATAACTTAACGGCCTCTAACCTCTAACTATACCGCTGTTAGTTTAGGCGCGCTATAATAGAGTAAGTGCACGGAAGAGAACGGGTCAAGTTCTTAAAATATTATTATAGTATAATGTGTCTTGTACAGCTTTACGAGGACTTTGGAGAGTCTTAATACTTTTTTCAAGCATCATTGACAGCATCCCGCTTATATTAAAAATGCGAGAGTTAGTGAGTTTGTGTGTCTGTTCGTCACTTCTTAAATGGTTTATATGTATAATACATGCATAATATAGTAGAGAAACATTGATAATTTTAGAGGTTTCTAATGTGGTGTCGTAAATAAACACATGTTTTTGCGCTTACATTGCAAACGCTGACTGAACCCTACGAGATAGAGCAAAATAATGTACTACAGTATTGTACACATTAAAAAGGTCTACAAAAAAGTCCACGATGACATATGTCTATCTCTTAAGGATAACATACTATATCCATTTTGCTATATCCAAGCTAGGGACGAACCCGAGCGAAGCGAGGGTGAGTCGCTAGTATTTAAACATTCCGTACTAAATCGCTAGATATATTGGGCTAAAATTTTGGTAGCGTTTTCTTATGGTTTAGATAACCATTAAAAAGATTTGTTTTTTAAGGGGATGAAAAAAGAGCTTATTAATTCATTTATATTTATGGAAACAAACAGCATTTTAACTCAAATAAAATTCGAAATAAACATACTTATAATATAATAAAAATAACTAATTTTTCTGACTTCTTTCTTTTAAAAGTTTTACTCTCCAAAACTACTTATACGTACTTTAGCGAAATTCAAAATGAAACTTTACTAAACACTCACAAAACTTCAAAACATGAAATAGTAACTATTTTTAGTACGGGGAAAAGATAAATCTTCTATCTATATATATAAAAATGAATGAACCCGAGTGAAATGGGGGTGAGTCCCAACGTATTTATTTATTTATTTATTTTCTATGTTTTCATACTTTTTTATTTATTTATTTATTTTCTATGTATTCAACTGCCTCGGTGGTGTAGTGGCTAGCATGTACGGCTGCACATCCTGAGGTCCTGGGTTCGAGTCCCGGGTCGGGCCAAGTTTAGTTATTGAGTCTTTCTGTATAGTAAGTTTCAGTAACAGTCCGGAGTTGGGAAGTTGGCGGTGTTTCACCCCCGTGCCTCGGAGAGCACGTAAAGCCGTCGGTCCTGCGCCTTAACTCTCACTGGTCGTGTCGAGTAGTCGTCCCACTGGAGTATGAGAGTGACAGGAATAGGGAGTGCACTTGTGTCTGCGCGTACATTTGTGCACTATAATATCTCCTGCGCAGTTGGCTAGTCTCAATGAGATTGGCCGCCGTGGGCGGAAACGGTCAGGAGGACATTATTATTATTATTATGTTTTCATAAATATAAAACTGAACATTAATATGAAGTTATAATATAAAAAAAAAATCGGTGAATGTTCGTCAGTTACTGGTGGTTTCTTAAGCGATTTCATAAGTAGAAGGCGTTTATTTTTTTTTTAATCATTCAACGCAGCGGTTTCACAAAAATTTCAAGAAAAGTTCCATCCATTATAGTGGAATAATTATTTTAACCTTTTGTTATCTTATTATATAAAAGGCAAAAGTGATTGACTGATGTATCAACGCACAGACCAAACCCTTAAGGCTAGAAAATTGAAATTTCGCACACGTATTCCTCATATTATGACGAAGGCATCCACTAAGGAAGGATTTTTCAAAACCCTCAAGGAGGTGAAATAGGGGAAAAAAGTTTGTATGAAACTTTTTATTCCTTGAACATATTTGCATGAAATTTCGTATTTTTCATAGTTTGATCACGAGCAAAGTCGCGCGTTCTGCTAGTTTTATATTAAAAAATGCGTGTGTGTACTTATGTACGGAAAGGAAAGAATATAATATTATATATCATTTGTCAGACAATAACAACGGTTACCATGGCAACAAACAGTTATCAGCTAACTTCATCATATCGCTTTCAGATAACTTTATCATGTCGCTTTTTGGCTGTCGGTGTGCGCGCGCGTCGTAAAAAATTTACTCTCATATTTTTTTCCAAACGTCCCAAAAGAAGTACCTATAACTTCAATATATTTTAGGAGTTTTTCGCGGCTTTATTCTGGATTTTTCCCCGAAGTTTCGAATGCTTTACAACAAGTATGGTCACGGGAGAGACTAATATTATTCCGTTTTAAAAGACATTGACGATACGTTTGGCTCAGTGTGTAGTGACCCTACTTGCTGTGCCAGCGGTCGCGGGTTCGAGTCCCGCTGGGGTCATTCATTTGTGTGATGAGCACGAATGTCTGTACTCCAGTCATGGTTGTTTATATTTATAATATGTATATATTGAAAGTTATATATGTGTAGTGTATCAACTATCCGGTATCCATAACACAGGCCTCGTAGCTTACCATGGAACTAGATGGTGCTGTGTGTTAATGTACCAACATATTTATTTATTTTATTATTGCTCCAAAACGAATTCAAAAAATCCAAAAAAGATCGTTTTATTATAAATTAGCGACTCACCCTCACTTCGCTCGGGTTTGTCCCTAGATACGATTTATGATAAGGATTAATACCGTATTTGTGTAAATAGTTTTTACATTACCGCATTATAATTAGCAATTTTTTAAAGTATTAAAATGGATATAGTATGTTTTCCTTAAGAGATAGACATATGTCATTGTGGACTTTTTTGTAGATCTTTTTAAGGTGTACAATTCCGCCATACATTATTTTGTTATATCTCAAAGGGTTTAGGCAGCGTTTTCGTTGAAAGCTCCCAGACGGCTTATATTTTTCCGACACCTCCAACAAATATCGTTATATTTTAGCCTATGTATACAAAAACTTAACAAATTATTTACTAAAACCTTCCTCGAGAACCATTCTATCCATTGGTGAAAACAACATGAAAATCGGTGCAGTAGTTTTTGAGTTTATCGCGAACAGACAGGCAGACGCGGCGGATGACTTTGTTTTGTAATATGTAGTGATATCTGTTTTTAGGGTTAGTATACCGTTGTATTTAAAAGTAGGTTTTCTTACTGAATTTTCTATTGGTTTTTCAACTCTAACTTTAATATTCTCAGGCCATCGCACGCCGGCTAAGCTGTGGGAAATTAAATCATTAAGTGATCTCGGAAACGAGTCACGTCGCTGTGACATCTCCCATAACATATCTATACATCTGTACAGATAAATAAAATTGAAGCGTCTGTTTGTAATATCAAAATAACAGCTTTTTACTAAATGCATATGGGATTATATACGGTACTTATAAGAAAAACACAATTTTAATTTTTATTGTCTGTCTGTCTGTCTGTTTGTTCTGGCTTATCTCCGAAACAGCTGGACTGATTTTGACGGGACTTTCACTGACAGATAACTGATGTTATAAGGAGTAACTTACGCTACTTTTATTTTAGAAAGAGAATTAGGTTTTCGCTCAAAACAATTAAAACGTACGTAGGGACATACCCGAGCGAAGCAAGAGTAAGTCGCTAGTCTATATATATATATATATATATATATATATATATATAATTTTGTTTCTGCCTTATATATATATATATATATATATATATATATATATATATATATATATATATATATATATATATATAAGGCAGAAACAAAACAGTACCTTTTTCTCCTGTTTTTTAACTGTTTTTTTTTGTTTTGTCTCAAATTTTCAATAATGATTATGGGTAATTTCAGCCACTAGTTATTAACCTTATTTAACGTCCCATTGCTGGGCGTAGGCCTCCTTCAATACGAGAGGGTCACGCTGGCCAAGTGCGGGCAGATTTCACATGTCTCTCGAAAACATGCTACGTTCTCTCAGACATGCCGGTTTCCTCGCGATGTTTTCTTTCACGGTAAGACAAGTGGTAATCATGTTGTAAATGATTCGCACACGAAAATATCAGAGGTGAGAGACTCGGGATTTGAACCCGCTTCGCTCATTTTCTGAAATAAGTGCATTACCACTGGGCTACTATTGCCTTTAAGAATATCTTTTAATAATTACTATTGTAAAATCATCATGTTCTTGTTATACATCGTAATCTACACTAATATTTTAAAGAGGAAAGGTTTGTATTTTTGTGTGTTTGTAATGAATAAACTCAAAA
Source organism: Fabriciana adippe (assembly GCA_905404265.1). Lineage (NCBI taxonomy): Eukaryota > Metazoa > Arthropoda > Insecta > Lepidoptera > Nymphalidae > Fabriciana > Fabriciana adippe. The sequence goes on from FR990003.1 coordinate 9,677,944, forward strand.
ACTACTGGATCTAATTAAATGAAATTTGGTAAGAAGATAGTTTGAAACCCTGGGAAGGATATAGGATAGTTTTTATTCCAGAAATCATGCCTTAAGGGGGTGAAAATTGGGATGATAGTTTGTGTGGGATACCCTAGAGACGAACCCGAGCAAAGCAAGGGTGACTCAGTAGTACTTCTCTGTTTGTCTAACGATTTTCTTTATTTTTTGTTTAGAAGCTTTTGACAGGCTTTAGTGTTATCAATAAAGAAATGATTAGGGTCATATTTGGAGGTTAAAAGAGGTCAAGAGGAGAGGTTAGAAGAGGTCAAAAAGTTTCATAATGTTACATCTAAGAAGGGTAATATTTCAAATAACTGAATCACCTATCAAATTATCCACAGGTTTTTTTAAAAATGCATCTTTTTTTTGTGTCCTTCTAATTTTGCCGGTGTGGAAGAATACTTTGGTTTACATAAACTAAGGGGATTTCGTAACTAATTAACGATAGAAAGTTTTAAGGTCCAATATATATGTTGGTAGATTAACACACAGCACCATGTAGTTAAATTGTAAGCTACGAGGCTTGTGTTATGCATACGAGATAGTTGATACACTACATATATATAACTTTAAATACATACATATTATAAATATAAACACCCATGACTGATATACAAACATTCGTGCTCATTACACAAATGAACGCCCCCAGCGGGACTCGAACTCGCGATCGCTGGCACAGCAAGTAAGGTCACTGTAAACTGAGCCAAACGTGTCGACAATGGATCCTCGTGTTGCGCATCTAGACATCACATGGGAGTTTTTCTCAGAATTCGTTGGCTGTCAATTGTTATCTGTTCCAAAGATTGTTTGAAACGATTATGATTGTAGCATGTTTGAGCTCGAAATTGAAAAATAAAGCTTGTTTAACCTGTTCTTTCGACAAATATAGTTGTTACATCACAACCCACTCATTAAAAAAACTTCCAAATTAAGCATCTCCTTTTTTAACCGACTTCCAAAAAGGAGGAGGTTCTCAATTCGTCGGAATCTTTTTTCTTCCTTTTTTTATGTATGTTCACGGATTACTCGAAGACGGCTGAACCGATTTGGAAATTTCTTTTTTTGTTTCAAATGGTATTCTTCCACGGTGGTCCCATATAAATTTTATCGAAATCGGTCAAGCGGTTTTTAAATAAATGGCTAAATCAAATATGTTTTTATTAATAAAAATCTTTCTTCTTATAAATTACAAATTACCTGCTTATTACGTCTACACTAAAAATGGAAAAATAAAAACTTAAAAAAAAAAAAACCGACTTCCAGGCACTGAAAAGTAAAAAATAACTAAACAGGGGTTTTCATTTAGAATAGATACTTAATCAGATGTTTTCGAAGTCGGTGCCAGCCAATACAAATCAAAGCACACCGACTTCGAAAATATCTGATTAAGTATCTATTCTAAATGAAAACCCCCGTTTAGTTATTTTTTACTTTTCAGTGCCTGGAAGTCGGTTTTTATTTTTTTTTTTAAGTTTTTATTAAAGTCGTTCAAAAGGTATATCAGTAATAATCTATATAAAAGGCAAAAGTGATTGACTGATGTATCAACGCACAGACCAAACCCTTAAGGCTAGAAAATTGAAATTTCGCACACGTATTTTTTATATTACGAAGGCATCCACTAAGGAAGGACTTTTCAAAATTCAACCCTTAAGGGGATGAAATAGGGGATAAAAGTTTGTATGAAACTTTTTATTCCTTGGACATATTTGCATGAAATTTCGTATGAATTGAGAATAGCAAAATCAACGAGTTACGTATTTCAGCGTATTCTAAAATTCAATCCCTAAGAGGGTAAAATAGGGGATGAAAGTTTAAATAAACGCACAGGCCAAAACCTTAGCTAGAAACTTAAAATTTCGCACACATATTCTTCTTATGACGTAGGCACCCACTAAGGAAGAATTTTTCAAAATTTAACCCCTAAGAGAGTGAAATAGGGGATAAATTTTGTATGAAACTTTTTATTCCTTGGACATATTTGCATGAAATTTCGTATTTTTCTTAGTTTGATCGCGAGCGAAGCCGCGGTTTCTGCTAGTTAAAGTATATAATGTATTCAGCCCTTTTTAACGTCCCACAGCTGGGCACGGGCCTACCTTCAGTACGAGGGGAATCAAGCCATAGTCCACCACGCTGGCCCAGTGCAGGTTGGCGGATTTCACATGTCTTTCGAAAACTTGCTAGGTTCTCTCAGACATGCAGGTTTCTTTACGATGTTTTCCTTCACCGTAAGGCAAGTGGTAATCATGTTGGAAATGGTTCGCACATGAAAATATCAGAAGTGCGAGATCCGGGATTTGAACCCGCTTCACTCGGTTTACCAAGCAAGCGTGTTACCACTGGGCTACTGCCTTAAGTATATAATAGTAATGGGAAATAGTCTGATAGAGAAGTAGTCACATTTGAGTTAACGTTACGGTTCAGAACAATAGGGCTGTTCAGTTTCTTTCTACAATTACTGTTGTTTGTGGAGACTGTAACTCGACAACTGCTCTGGTTTCAAGACGTGTGTATTCTAATTCATAGGCGGAAGCGGAAATATTGACAACACTAGCGATCCGCTCTCGCTTGTACTTATACTTATAGTAAAGTATTGCTGATCTATACTAATATTAATATTATAAAGTTGGAGAGTTTGTTTGTTTGTTTGTTTAATTGAACGCGCTAATCTCAGGAGCTACTAATCCGATTTGAAAAATACTTTTTAAATTAGATAGCCCGTTAACTAAGGAAGGTTCCCGTGGGATAGACGTGTTTTTGTCTAGGGACGAACCAGAAGCGAAGCGAGGGTGAGTCGCTAGTTATAAATATAATTATAATATTAGTCACTCTCTTATAACTTAGACCACTAACACATTGAGAGAACGAGGCGTACTTGAGGGTATATTTTTAGCCCGCTTTCATATACATCGTTCAAAGTAAACAAAACGTTGCGACCCGCGGGTTGACTCCTGTTTGTTTACTTTCAGCGTCACTTTTGAACTCTTGCATCGCGACCTGCCTTACATTTGTATAGTACTGGTTGGTAACACCTGCTTATATACACTTTACTAGATGTACCGCTGTATTTATAATATCTTATACAGATAACGTCATCTTTTGCCAAATTTTATTAATGTATTCAGCCATTTTTAATATCCCACTGCTGGGGGTGGGTTCAGGCCATAACCCACCACGCCGACTAAGTGCAAGTTGGCGGGCTTCACATATCTATCGATTTGGTAGGTTATCTCAGACATGCAGGTTTCCTCACGATGTTTTCCTTCACCGTAAAACAAGTGGTAATTATGATTGAAATGATTCGCACATGAGAATATCAGAGGTGCAAGACCCGGGATTTGAACTCACTTCATTGGTTTCCCAAGCCAGCGCATTACCACTGGGCTACCACTGCCCAATTTAATTAATACCTTCATAAAATTTTCATTTTCATTTTGCAAAATTGACAAAAGTAGCATAATTAGCAAATCTCGCTACGATTTTTGACTTTAACATTTCTTTGGCGGGCTCCGTCTGAATAATTGTTGTCTTGAGTTTCGAAACGATTAAGAATATATAGGTAGGGCTCAAACGGGAAATGGAAGGTTGATTGTTCTTGGGATGTATAAGTTGAAATTGCGTTTCTTTCTTTTGTAAGCACAGTAAAATTGTTTTACTTGTGAAAATTGGCTTATGCCATAACTTAATAACCTGGATTTTGCTGTAACGTTCAGGTATTTTATTCAGTCGTCGTCCTCGTCTCAGCCCAAACACGTCCACTGCTGGCCATAGGTTTCCCCCAACATTTTTCCACGACAACCGGTCTTGTGCCATCCGTATCCTGTTATAATAACTCACCCTCGCTCTGTTCGGGTTCGTCCCTACTTACTTTTTAACGTTTAGTATAGATTTCTCAGAGATGAGATATTTTCCCGCAGTAAAAAGTATACTATATGTTGACCCGGATAACCAGCTATCATCATACCAAATTTCATCAAAAACTGTTCAGCGGTTTTCTCGTGATGCGTTCCCAGACAGACAAACAGACAGACAGACAAAATTTTAAAAACTATAGATTCGGCCTCCGTATCGATAATAATGACTATTTTAATAAGATTTTCCAAAAATATTTAATGTACAGATTCGATTCAGAATTTTATTATATGTATAGAATATAATATATCAATACATTCTTGGGTTTACGCGAATATTTGACATTTCAAATAAAACAATCTTTTCGCACTTTTTGCTGAATTATTTTGATTTTTGGTCCTCGATGTTCATCAATCGTAATAAATCCGCGAAAAAATCCGGAAAGATAGTTTAATTTATAATATTAGCGATTCCCCCTTGCTTCGCTCGGGTTCGTCCCTAGATGATTCTTAAAATTGACATTTTTTATTTATGAACCGATTGAAATAAAACAAATACTAAATGTTAAGTGAAGCTTACCACAATACGTTATTGAAAACCGCATCCAAATCGGTTAAGCCGTTTATGAGATTAGAGCGCACAAATGCACAGACGAACGGACAAAAATTCTAAAACAAATTGTTTTGGGGTCTATTGCGTTAAAATAAAGACTCTTAATAATAGTTTTTCTTAAATATCTTTCATGTACAGACAGCGATCAGTTACATTTTTATTAAATAAATAAATATGTTGGTACATTAACACACAGCACCATCTAGTTCCATGGTAAGTAAGCTACGAGGCCTGTGTTATGGATACCGGATAGTTGATACACTATACATATATAACTTTTAATACATACATATTATAAATATAAACACCCACGACTGGAGTGAAAACATTCGTGCTCATCACACAAACGAATCCAGCGGGACTCGAACCCGCGACCGCTGGCACAGCAAGTAGGGTCACTACAAACTGAGCCAAACATGTCGTCGAATTAAGCCTTCAAATAGTGCACAAAATTGATGCATTACTGTATTCCGGATGTGTGTCACGTGACATCGCAACGACACAGCCTGCATTCAAACGTTTTGTCATTTCGCACTCGAATACTAAATGAGTTAGGATGTTTTAAACCTTTATTTTTACTAGTGATTTACCCTCGGTTTGCTTGTATACTATATCTTTTACGAATTGACGCAAAAGCCTATAGTATACTAGCGACTCACCCTCGCTTCGCTTCGGGTTCGTCCCTAGACAAAAACAAATCTATTCCACGGGAACCATACATTTTTCTGAGATAATATATAGCCCATAGCCTTCCTCAGTTAACGGGCTATCTAATGCAAAAAGAATTTTTCAAATCGGATTAGTAGTTTCTGAGATTAGCGCGTTCAATCAAACAAACAAACTCTTCAGCTTTATAATATTATATTATTATAGAATTATAGATAAGCAAGCATTGTGTATTTAGCTCTTTTTAACGTCCCACTGCTGGGGGTGGGCCTCCCTTCAATACGAGGGGGATCAGGCCATAGTCCACCACGCTGGCCAAGTGCGGGCGGATTGAGCATGTCTTTCGAAAACTTACTAGGTTTTCTCAGACATGCAGGTTTCCTCACGATGTTTTCCTTCACCGTAAGACAAGTGGTAATAATGTTAGAAATGATTCGCACATGAAAATATCAGAGGTGTGAGACCCGGGATTTGAACCCGCTTCACTCGGTTTCCCAAGCGAGCGCGTTACCACTGGGCTACCAATTCCTCTTTTCAATTTTCACTTACTTTTTTTATATTTTTTGAATAATTTTTATAATATCTCGGGGAAACACTATTCGTTTCGGAATAAAAATAACCTGTCACTTTCCGCCCCATAAATTATTTTTGCGAAAATCATATCGGTCCGTTGCGCCGACGGGACGGGAATCTTTCCCGCTGCGATGCTGCGGAAACGACATATTATCTTAAATTTATTACTTTTTTATTTTTATCACAATAACTAGCTTGAATTAAGAATTCGACGACACGTGGCTCAGTGTGTAGTGACCCTATCATATCTACAACATCAATAAACACTATCAAAACAGATAGAGCAGAATCTGAGAAATTTGGTTCTTTATCCAAATCAAGCTCAGTAACTAGCGGCAGGGTGATCGCAAAAGTTTTACCAAAATCGATTTTGACAAATTCGCCTTCGAAGACTCCGCCTCCGCCACCTCCGAGGATGAGAAGGTGAGATATCAGAACGTATACATATGTACATGTAACGTTTGACGACACGTTTGGCTCAGTGTGTAGTGACCCTACTTGTTGTGCCAGCGGTCGAGGGTTCGAATCTCGTTGGAGGCATTCATTCGTATGATGAGTACGAATGTTTGTACTCCAGTCATGGGTGTTTATATTTATAATATGTATGTATTTAAAGTTATATATGTGTAGTGTATCAACTATCTGGTATCCATAACACAAGCCTCGTAGCTTACCATGGAACTAGATGGTGCTGTGTGTTAATGTACCAACATATTTATTTATTTTAAATAAAACTATCTTTTCGAAATTTTTCGCAATTTGATTTTTAGTTCCCGACGTTTCGAATGCTTCACAGCGCACATGGTAACGGGAGAGACTGAGGTTATAGACGTCTCAAAAATTATTATGTAGTTATTACAGATGGGAGCTACCCACAAATTATACAGTTAATTTAAAGAAATAGAAAAATGGTACCACGATATTTGTTTCCTTTCAATTTAAAATATTATAATTATGATGTAAAACGGGATTTCCACCATGTTTTTCACTTTTTGAGAGTTCCCGATATTTCGGCACTGTTACATGCGTCATGGTGACAGTGGTAGTGGAAATGGTGTTAAAACGAGTATGTCTGTACGATATGTACGCACGTAAGAAGTTATACATCTTTGGTGTAACAGAACAAAGATAGCTAAAGATATCATCCCGTATGTCACAACTCTCTGTTTGTAAAAGGAATGCAGCTAATTTCAACATGTCGCTTTCAGCTAACTTCATCATGTCGCTTTTTGGCTGTCGGTGTGCGCGCGCATCGTAAAAATTTTACTCTTATATCTTTACCAAACGTACCAAAAGAAGTATAACTTCTACTTTTCTTCTTTTTTCTTTTTAAAAAATTAAATTAAGTAGTTAATAATTAACCTTTAACAATAAAGTATACCGTTTTCTAAATCATTTAAAAACCTAGCTAAGTATTTCATCAGAGATGGAATTTGTGTTATATTTACATGATGATCCCATGAGTATTCTTAACATTCATATAACCTTTTAAAAGAATGACAATGTTCTCGTTCAAAGCGATATTCGAGTAGTCGTACTTCGAATATCGATTTTAAATCAGTTTAGCATAAAAAAGTAACAAATACACATACTCACATATTTATAAATGAAATGAAATATTCTTTATTGCACACCATTATTTTACACTAGCAACTCACCCTCGCTCCGCTCGGGTTCGTCCCTAGTTCGTTTTAATTGTTATCTCAGAGATGAGATATCTTCCCGCGGTAAAAAGTATCCTATATGTTGACCCGAATAACCAGCTATCATCATACCAAATTTCATCAAGATTTGTCCAGTGGTTTTCCCGTGATGCGGTAACAGACAGACAGACAGACAGACAGACAGACAAAAATTCTAAAAACTATAGATTTGGCTTCTGTATCTATAGGTACTATAATAAAGCAGTAACTTAGCGAAATCTGTACATGAAATATTTTTTAAAAACAATGACTGTAACGTATTATGTATACGATATAGACCCCAAAACAATAGTTATTATTTTTTTGTCTGTTTGTCTGTTTGTCTGTTTGTCTTTTTGTCTGTTTGTCTGTTTGTCTGTACGCGTTTCACGCAAAAAGTAATGAACCGATTTCAACGAAATTTTGTGAACTGATAACTTATTACTCGGGTCAACATTTAGGATAACTTTTACTTTTGGAAAATCTTTGTTTCCCGCGGGAAATCGCAATAACTGGTTTTATCGAGTCCTCCTTAGGAACCCTCCGCTGGCTAAACCTAAAGACATACATCAAAACAATGTACTAAAAAATTGTAGATCTTGAAAAGGCCAACAGAAATATCTACAACAGTATATGTCTATCTCTCAAGGTACACTCGCAATACCTATTCTTATCTATACCTATAGCAAAACTAACTTAGTTAAATCGATGTGCGCGTTTCACGCAAAAAGTACTGAACCGATTTCAATTAAATTTTGTATAGTGATAGCTTATCACTCGAGTCAACATTTAGGATACCTTTTACTACAGGCACATTTTTCGTTCCCGCGGGAAAACGCAATGACTGGTTCTATCGCGTCGTCCTTAGAAGTTTATATGGCTAACGCTGGCTGAACCTTAAGAGATAAATCAAAACAATGTACTAAAAAATTGTAGGTCTTAAAAAGTTCTACAGAAAAGTTCTCAACGGTATATGTCTATCTCCTAAAGTACACTCGCTATAACTATTTTTATTAAATGATATTACTGTTTTCTTATACGAGTACGTTATCTATACTATAATAAAGCAGTAACTTAGCGAAATCTGTACATGAAATATTTTTTAAAAACAATGACTGTAACGTATTGTAGGTCTAGAAAATTGTAGGTCTTAAAAAGTTATACAGGGAAGTTCGCAATATTATATGTCTATCACCTAAGGTACACTCGCAATTACTATTTTTATTCACTACTCGCGACTCACAGGCTGACTTATCAACGTTTAGCTCAGTTCAGCAGTGAAACGTAACTAGGGACGAACCCGAGCGAAGCGAGGGTGAGTCGCTAGTCGATAATAAAGTCTATTTCAATAAGATTTTCCAAAAAATATTTAATGTACAGATTTGGCTTAGTTACAATTTTATTATATGTATAGATTATATAGTAGACATTAAAAAGAAATAGTACAATAGGCGGTCTTATCACTAGAAAGCGATCTATTCTAGACAACCTTTGGGTAGAGAGAAAGACAGAGAGAAGGAAGGGGTGCAAACAGTTTTAACGAAATCTACAATGAATACATACATAGATAAAATAATATATCGACACCTCCTACGTAAATTATCGTAACCAACAATTTTAGGTATTTCGCTTTTTTCCATTAATGGTCTTCTTTTTATACATTTTATCGGATGCACTAATCAAAATTATGAATTTGTCAATAGAAACCTCATTATTGCACCCGTAAAATATAGTATGTATGTATTTATCCACAGTAAAGTATCGTAATATTAGTTACGGCAACATACACAGGGGGGCGAGGGGCCAATGCGCTGCGCGAACGCCGCGTAACTATTAGTTGCCATAGAGTACGCGGGAGGGGCGCACGCGCGTGCCATTGTAGATCAATGTTTTATTTTTGCATTATTATAATATTAGTTCAGGTTAAGTATTCCAAATATTATTAAGAATGTCGTCTAGAGCTAGAAGAATGATAGATTCAGTATTAATTAAAGATAATAATGTGCTTAATTCTACAAAATCTGCGATTACTAATTGTTCGAACAGTGGTGCAATATCATCTACCTCTATGCCTGCTGATCAGACATCTCAGGAAGATACAGGTATTTTGTTTATTATTACTTACTATATTTAAAAATATGCTATTTATTTATATAAATCGCATTTGAAGTATTGCATAGTATAACATCGTAAGTATACGTTACTTTATTATACGCTGAATTTTGCAATTGTTTTGCTGTCGTATGTATTATTTGAGATATTTTACTTCGGAAATATGTCGTAAATATGATCTGTATTTAAACTTACGATATATTACACTGGAATCATAATCATTTTTTTTATAGTATGTTATACTTACAAACTTTTTCTTCGTTATGTTATAGAAGTTACTATAATATTCTTCTAGAAAACAATTATTTACGAAGAATTTCAATGATTTTTTTGCAGACTCTCCTCTCCCATCTACTATAGATATTGAAGAAATAAACGCCATAATGGATTTATTACCTGATTCTGATTCAGCTGAAATATCCTTTAGCCGAATACCGTCATTAGGATTAGAGCAAGGTATGTAGATATAAATATGTATGTATATTCTCACGCCTTATTATATTCGTGCTCTTATTGTTATTTTTTTTTTGTTTAAGGACTTAGTGATTTCTCCATTATAGAAGACACTGTTACGACACCACACCCATCTCCTGATTGTACAGTTAATCATCTGGATATTGATTGCGACAACCATTTTTGTCCTTGGTTTGTTGAAAATGTATGTGATATTGAGCCACCATTATCTGTAATATCTTCTAATACAGATTTACTGTTTACGCCACAAGCAAACACTCCACTGACTCCTTTTCCTGAATCATCACCCAATACGTCTAAGAGACGAGTAATTAGTTCCCGTAAAGATAAAGGAAACGTAAGACGAAGACATATTGAAGAATGGAAAGATAATAAAAGGAAAACACTAAGAAATTTAGGCAAAGAGTATGAAAGTCGTAATGGAACTAAAAGGGCAGGTAAATCTTTAGGACCTATGTGTCACGTTAATTGCAGACAAAAATGTTCCACTAAAATTAGTCATGATATCAGACTTCGCATTTTTAATACATTTTGGGATCTGGGTAATCGTGAAAAGCAATGGACCTTTATTGCAAATCTAGTTTTAAAACAAAAGAAACGTAGACAGTTTACTGATATTTTATCGAGACGTAATTTTACATTAATCTATCGACTACCAACTAACATAAATAATCAAGAGAGTTATACGATTGTTTGTAAAAAAATGTTTTTAAATACTTTTGCAATAAGTGAACAATTTGTTTACACGTCTTTAGAAAAGTTAAATACCGTAACTGGTTCAGTACAATCTGACATGAGGGGGCATCATTTAAACCATAGCAGGGTACTAACTAAAGATGTAATAAGAAGTGTGTGTGACCACGTAAAATCCTTACAGCCGGTGGAATCGCACTATACGCGAAATAGAAGTAGTAAGTTATATTTAGATGGTGATTTAAATTTTCATCGCTTGTTTCAATTATACAATGAATGGTTTGATGCTCAAGTATATCCCTCAAAAGCTAATACGGAACGTCAGTATCATGATATCGTTAATGAGCACTTTAAACTTGCTTTCCATGTCCCAAAGAAGGACCAATGCTATAAATGTCACATCTTTAAGAATTTAGCAGCTCCCTCATTACCTGAAATACAGCTACACGAAAAACATATGCGAGATAAGAAAGTTGCTCGTCAAAAAAAATTGTTAGATAAAGAAGTAGCCAAAATGTCAAATGGAAAAATATTAGTAGCGACTTTCGATTTTCAGAAAGTTTTAACAGCTCCGTATGGCAATATAAGTGTTTTATATTATAAAAGGAAGTTGTCAGTTTTCAATTTCACTGTTTTTAATCTAGTTGAACAAGAAGGTACTTGCTTTATGTGGCATGAGGGGCAAGGCAGACGCGGTTCAAATGAGGTCTCTAGTTGTCTATTTAGGTACATTTCTAAGTATAAAGACCAAGGAATAGACGAATTTCGATTTTGGTCTGACAATTGCGTAGGTCAAAATCGAAATCGTGTTGTTTACGCAATGTATTTGTATGCAGCAGCTCTGTATCAGATAACCATCCATCACTGTTTCTTAGAAGTTGGTCATACCCAAAATGAGGGTGACAGCGTCCACGCTCTTATTGAGAAAACTGCTAAGAACAAGCTCATATATTCACCATCTGAGTGGTTTTGTTTAGTTCGTTGGGCTAAGCAACATGGGAAGCCATATATTGTCGAAGAGTTACAGTACACAGACTTTTTAAATTTTAAGCAGAAATCAATAATAAAGGGCAATTGGTCTAAGAGTACTAATGGAGATAAAGTGCAATGGAACAAGATAAAAGAAATATATGTCAAACCGGAAGAACCCTATAAATTATTTTATAAATATGATTTAGATACTGAGGACTATCACATTTTGACAGTGAAAACTTTCACAAGAAGGCAACGTGCTAACAATATTGATTCAATTGATCAATTATATCCAAGCAGTGTGCCAATTCCAAAAGCAAAAAAGGATGATTTACTAAGTATGTGTCAGTCACAAATAATACCTAGCACATACCACAATTTTTTCAATAGTCTACCAGTAATTAATAATAATGATAATTTTCATTCTAGGGCCAATTCAGGCTCCGATTCTGATTAATATTTCTAGTTCCTAATATGATGTTGTGAAACAACTTAAAATTTTATATTTTAATAGGATTTTTACTTTTTTTAAGCAAGTAGCTACGTATTTTAAATAATTAAAGATCTCATTAATTATAAAAATTAAAACGTTTGAGTATTTTTGTTAGTTCCTACCTACTAATTGTTAACTATGAGAATTTATTATTTTTGTTAAGATTAGTAATTATGCTCAAAATTAAAGAATTAGATACCTAAGTTAAGAGAAAAACGAAGACTACATTTTGTTACTTTGAGACTGATTAATATTATTTTTTGTTACTCTGAGACTAGTTAATATTATTTTTTGTTACTTTGAGACTGGTTCATATAATTTTTGTTTATTTTTACTTGTTAGTATTATTTCTTATTAGTAGCTCATACTGTTACTAGAAGAATATAATTTCTATTTGTGTTATAAGTTTATAAAGTTCTTTTTAAACGCTCCAGGGACTGGAGTATGTTACTTCAATTATCTACTCATTAAAACATTATATGTACATATATGCCCTTTTATTTTCATTAACCTATCTTTCCCAGTAATCTATAATCGGTTAGATACTACTTTAGATTTTACAAGAGTTTTCCATCGATAATTATATTAAGTATAACTTACAATAATATTTTATTGAGACACAACATAGTAAAATATCGTATTTATAACATACGTTATGTGTCAGCCTATAATTTACCACGTATACTACATTAACTAGCACATACAATTGTTAACGAATGATGTAATCCCACGACAAATATCGTATGTGACTTTTACAAAAAACTAGATAAAATTAAATAAAACCTTATAAAAAGTAGTATTTTATTCGTATTTTTATGCTTGTATGCCAATTTTTATAATTATAGAATGCTATTTGTAAGTACCATCATGAAAAATCTGTTTCCAAATCTTTAACTGGTCGTACTGTAAAGTTGGTCATATGCAGTTACGATAATATACGTAGGAGGTGTCGATATATACATACATACCCACATACATACATACATACATACATACATACACACATATAAATATTAAGCATATAATCTATACATATAATAAAATTGTAACTAAGCCGAATCTGTACATTAAATATTTTTTGGAAAATCTTATTGAAATAGACTTTATTATCGATACAGAAGCCAAATCTATAGTTTTTAGAATTTTTGTCTGTCTGTTACCGCATCACGGGAAAACCGCTGGACAGATCTTGACGAAATTTGGTATGATGATAGCTGGTTATCCGGGTCAACATATAGGATACTTTTTACCGCGGGAAAATATCTCATCTCTGAGATAACCGTTAAAACGTAACTAGGGACGAACTCGCAGCCGAGCCTACCCTGCCGAGCGGAGCGAGGGTGAGTTGCTAGTATTTAATATATTCTTTCTTCTTCTAGAAGACGACTGCGAGGACAGCGGCTCGAACGTGTGGATCCCGGGCGCTCGGTACCGCCCCGAGCCGCCGGAAGCTCTCGCGAGGGCTTCGCACTTCACACAGCATGAGATCAAGTTGATGTACCGAGGGTTCAAACAGGTAAAGAAGAAAAGGAAGAAGAATTACTTTAAAAACAATTTCAGCTTTATTGGTGGATTATTTTCTAATTTTTGTTAGATTAGGGCGATATATATATATATATATATATATATATATATATATATATATATATATATATATTTATTCGCTGAACATACTAGTGATTAGAATACTGAAACAGTTTTATAACATTTTTATATGAGATATAAAATTATTTTTGTTTCAAACCGAAAATATCTCAATCTCAAAAACTACTCAACGTGAGATACTAAAAAGTATTTTTGTTGAAGATAGTTTTTTTAACTAAATATCAGTAATTTAGCTTCAATATTCTGGCTACTATTTTTGACTTTGAAATTTGTTTGGTTGGCTTCGTCTAAATAATTATTTAGCTTGAGTTATCTTATACGTGCATCCTGCTTTATAAAGACAGTCGATTATAATTTTAGAACAGTACAGGCTCTTGTCATGACCCCCAACGTACGTTCATCTGGTTGAGGTGGTGGTGCGGGGGAGGGGAGGGTGGGGGGATCATTTGTGTCCGGCACCGGCACCAGGAGGCGACCTACCTCAGTGGGTGGTATGCTATGCAGGTTGCTCCGGGTATTTCTCTGATAGCAGAGTAGACCATTGGAGTAACTGCTGAGTATTGTGGTCTACTTTGGCAGACCTGCCGTCGGGGCGTCGTGATTGAGTGCGTAAATGATCCTCCGATGCCCCATTAAGACGGGGAAGGTTTTATTGGGTTTTAATGGGTAGTACTGGTTTTTCTAGCCTCACATAACCACCTGTATGTATACAGAAGGTACGTTTAAATGCATTTCCCTACATAAAAAAAGGCTCTTATCATAGAACCTCTTTAAAAGCCATAAATAAAAAGAAGGTAATGTTTTAAGAAAATACTTAGTAATTAAAATAGAATAATGAATCGAAACTCTGTTTTTTTTGAAAACATTACTTTGTAGACTCATTTGGCTTGAATTACTCGCTCAAACTCACACTAATTAAATCCATCGAATATTCGACTAACTTTTGGCAATCAACACCAATTATATTTGAAACAAATTATAAGTAACTGTCTATCTGTTGAGGAGATTTCTATGGAAATTATTAAGCACTTAAATTACACCATGTGAACGGATATACACATTCCTTTATTTCCTATTTATTTAACATAGAGATAATCTAAGGTTAAATAAATAAATATGTTGGTACATTAACACACAGCACCATCTAGTTCCATGGTAAGCTACGAGGCCTGTGTTATGGATACCAGATAGTTGATACACTATACATATTATATAATTTTAAATACATACATATTATAAATATAAACACCCATGACTGGAGTACAAACATTCGTGCTCATCACATAAATGAATGACCCCAGCGGTACTCGAACCCGCGACCTCTGGCACAGCTAGTAGGGTCATTACAAACTGAGCCAAACGTGTCGTCAATGCAGGGAAAAAATAGCAAAATCGATCCCAACACTTGCAGCCTGCAGTATGAAAAAGGATAAAGACTGCTTTTTATTTCCACTCGTTAAGTTTCCCAAGCGTGTAATAAATAAAGGCAAAGCTGTGATAGCTCAGTGGAAACGCACTTGCTTTGAAAACTAAGTGAAGCGGGTTCAAATCCTGGGTCTCGCACCTCTGATATTTTCATGTGAGAAATTTTCAACATGATTACCACTTGCTTCTGCTGAAGGAAAACATCGTGAGGAAACCTAGGTGTCTGAGAGAACCTAGCAAGTTTTCAAAAGACTTGGCCAGGGTGGTAGACTATGTCCTCTCCAACGTGCGTTCACCTTATCGTGGTGGGGGGGGGGGGGGGGGGGAGGCTCAATAGCGTCCGGCAGTTCAGCCGGGCGCAAAGCCAAGGAATGCACAGGGAGGAGACCCACTTTGGTGGGCGGTGTACCATGCCGGTTGCTCCTGGTAATCACCTGTAAGTCTACAGGTGGTATGCGTAAATGCATTTCCCTAAATAAAAAAAAGGGTGGTGGACTATGTATGACCTGACACCCCTCGCATTAAAAGGGGGCCTACCCTCAAAAGTGGGATATTAAATTGCTGAATAAAAAAAACAGCTAAAATACCATTTCCATCCTAACCACTTATGAAATAAAGTAGTTCACTATTTGTAATATAAATACAATTTTCTATGTTCCATAAAACATGAAGTACATTTTCGCAAGTGCCTCGAGAGGCTCTCACTTGATAGCCTTTTAACCCTCCAAATGTAAGTGTCCATTTAAAACCCCATTATTACTTTCCACCTGGACTTTGTTTTTGAAACAAAAATGAGATCATTTATTAAATAAGTTACACCTTAAACACTGTATAATAAGAAAAAACATAAACACAGTAATCGTCTCCTATAACCTTCAAGAAAAAAAAAAATAAAAAAAAATCTTCTATGTATGTATGTTTACACGGAATAGGTAATTCTATTCTGTGTATGTTTATATGTAAATTTATTTTGTGTATCTCAAAAACGCTTTAACGATTTCGATCAAATTTTGTATTTAAATAAGGTTTTGCTTTAAGATTATCTATATGTATATGGGTGTATATTCTGAAAAAAAAAACGCAATTTTTCTAAGTTTTCCGAAAAAAAAAAAAACAAAAAAAAAGCCGAAGCTCGGTCGCTCAGGTACTAATTACTACTAACAGTTTTAGTTTCAGTAATTATAGCTAAAGAACATAATACTTTCTTAGATTTACGCGAATATTTGACATTTTAAATAAAACTATCTTTTCGGATTTTTTCGCGGATTTATTTAGATTTTTGGTTCCCACCAATATTTTTTTGGTTTTTTTTAATTGTTTTTTTTTTTAATTTAGATTTTTGGTTTGGTTGGTTGGTTTGGAAACTTTTGAAAATTTAAATTTAAAGAACACTCAGTGCGTGAATCAGACTCGCACTTGTCTGATTTTATTTTATTTTATTTAAAAGCTTAAAGTAAAGTGGATCTCCTTGATTTTTAATTCCAGGAGTGTCCTACAGGAGTGGTGGATGAAGAGGCCTTCAAGAACATCTTCTCGCAGTTTTTCCCTCTTGGCGGTAAGTGTTTTGAATAAATTAACATAAAAAGTATCCGAATTGATTAATATTATTTTTTATCGATATAAGACTAATATTAAATACTAGCGACACACCCTCGCTGCGCTTCGGGTTCGTCCCTAGACAAAAACAAATCTATCCCACGGGAACCGTACATTTTTCCGGGATTATATATAGCCTAAAGCCTTCCTCGATAAATGGACTATCCAACACAAAAAATAATTTTTCAATTCCAACCAGTAGTTCCTGAGATTAGCGCGTTGCATGATGATGTATGATGCATTTGTATACCCACAGTATTGTAACAGATGAATTTATTTTCTATAGTTCTACATTTTTGTGTATCGCCTGTATGCTTATATTATTTACCTACTACTAGCGACTCACCCTCGCATCGCTTCGGGTTCGTCCCTAGACAAAAACAAATCTATCCCACGGGAACCGTACATTTTTCCGGGATGATATATAGCCTATAGCCTTCCTCAGTTAACGGGCTATATATATATATATATATATATATATATATATATATATATATATATATATATATATATACAAACAAACTCTTCAGCTTTATAATATTATATTAGTATAGATTAAGATGTATCTTGTTTTCTCAAATACTTAAGTGAATTGTATTCTTTTTTTGAGAAATAAATCCTTTAACCGTAAAATCAACTTCTAACATTCCATTGCATAGAAAATGTGAAAATGATAGCGTCCTGTTAAAAATTTGATTATTACACTCTATGTTAGTGTAAGGTTGCATTTATATATATGAGCGTTTTAATGGAAAATAATATTATATTTGATTAATTTGTAATGATTTATGTTTAAGGCATTTTGTTATGTGACCTTGGCCAATAGGAATGTATTTTAAAAAAATAAAAAAGGGCGCGGATATTAATTTGTTTCCCGCGCTTTTTGGCGGACATGTCGGTACCACCCTGTAGTGACTAGTCATGGAATGTTTGTAGTGCTGAAAATCGTTGTTATAAATTATGTAACTCATTATTTTAAAAGAGCAACTGTTGAGTTTCTTGCCGGCTCTTCTCAGCAGAACTGCTTTCCGAGCCGGTGGTAGCTTCCATACGGACAGACGTACTGACGATTATAAAAGTACTGAATATATGAGTATTTGCAACGAGTATCGTAAAGTTTTATTAATGTCCTCCTACAAGTCAGAAGCGGGATGACAACGCCGCCGAGGCCGCTCAATCGTCAGGGTATGAGTAAAATGGATTTGGAAGCCTGGGTCAATTCAGCTAAGTATATTTCAAATATGTTATTCTTGTATCTGTTAGAGTATACTTTATGAGAGTAAATTAGTTAAAAGTTAAAACGGCGATGACAAAGTTGAAATGGTATCTATGTATATACCTAATTTAAAAATGATAAAAGATTTGAGTTACACTGCCGTTGATATTATTTAGTCTCCATCAAAGCAGGTTTCAAAAAAAATTACATGTAAGAATATGAAACTGCTAATTTTACAAAACCTAAATCCTAATTAATTTTGTAATGTTTGTTTGAATATTTGTTTTGTACTACCTAATTCAAACTGTGATAGGGTAAATGATTTTGTAAAAACAATAGCGGTTATACATGTATACTAATATATATTTTTTAAGTATAGATCCACTAAGAAAACTTCACGTTTCAAGAATCTTGAGGCGACGCTTTGGCTTGGTTGGTTTATGACGCATTGACGATTACAGGACCATGTTCAAGATCAAGGGTATCGTGAACAATCTTGTGGATCTGTCAGGTGATGTAATTTTAGCTATTCATAATAGAATTAGTCAATTTATGAAACAAAAAGTCGCATAGTGAGGCTTGGTTGTGTCAGATAATGTTACTTCTACATGAAAAGTAAGCTAAAAAAAAAAGTAATTTTAGAATCACATCACAGTTCATGTTGTAGGTTTAAAGGATATACATGTCGAAATAATAATTTCATGTATGTCAGGGGATGTTGATAATAAAATTCCTTTTAATGGTCTTTTATTTAACACCAAAACCTAATAATAGCGAAGACAATTTACACAGAAACATAATTACTTTCAAAATATTTCTCAGTTCAGTTTAGTCTCGGATGTCTCAAGTGATCAAATAAGGATTTGCAAATTTAAGTTATATTTGCTATTGGGAATTTATTTTCTCTCCCATCAAAATACAGGTAGGCTAGGTCAAGCCAACAGAAAGACAAAATAATGTTAGCATTAGATACAAAATAGTAAAATTAATTGTAAAACAGTAATTTACTCATAAAAGAGATATTTGGCATTGCTAGGTTTCTAGAAAATGACATAAAATGAAATGATCTGAATCAAACAGTATTTTAGAAATTGGAAATTTACATAGGTACGTTTTTTGTTTAAAGTTACATAATTAATGTAGTTTTAACATTTAAAATTTATTTATTAAATTCTTATTTAAATAAATGAATGGGATGAATACAAATATTAAAACCACCAATAATAATAATAAAAAAAATCAAATCAACTTATAATTAAAAAAAAAAAATTACAGCTGAAAATACTATCACTTAAAAATATGAGATTTCTTTGATATGTGATACTGATGGGTGACAGGTATACATTATATATTAATTTGGAAACATTAAGTTTGAAAATATTATTAATGCTGCTTTGACATAGAATATATGCATATTATGTGCATACTTCATTATTACATATTTAAGTTTTGAACTTTGGAAAGACCTAGTGGTTGTTTAGCTGGCTTATACTTTGGTTACCTAATACTTATTGATAAAGAGTTGAAGACAAAATCCTGTAAACTTAAGATTACTCTTATGAATTTAATGAAAGTTAACTAGTTGGAACGATGGTGTTTGTTAAATTTGCCATGACTAACAAAAAGAAAAGTATTACCAAGTTGGAATTATAATTAATCAGAAGTAGATTTCATGAAGGCAATAAAATTACCATATCATAAACACAAGAAACAAATTAATTAAAAGATTAATAAATAAATAAATTAAGATAATAGTTGGTTGTTTGGATCATAAAAACAAAAAAAAACAAAAGACAATTAGACATAAAATTTACAAAGTGCTAAAGAGATATTGATAGTGATTATTATATTGATAGATTATACATTTATTTTTAAAGCCTTACTAACTGAATTTACATAGTGACATGAGTTTTAACACAATAATATGAATTTACCTTACTATGCTCAGCTTTTCATCAATACATTTTATTCAAACAAAATTGATTAAGGAAGAATGAAAGAAAGAAAGAATGATGTTGATGAATGAAGGGTTTAGTGCAATATTAATCATAGTACTAGAGAGGGTACTGAGCAGAGTGTATGACAGAATTTCAACAGTGTAATAGTGATAAATGCACAAGAAGTGTTGTGTTTTCTTAATTTTAGAATCTGGAATCATAAATTATGCATTAATTGCGATGTCTTGTAGATATGTCAGGTTACAATTTGTGATGTTATGTAGCCATTTATGTCACTAAATAAAGTTAAAGGAGATTAAAAGCATAAAAAAAATATATAAAAGAAAATGACAGTACTTATAAAATTAAGTTAAAAGAATAAATAATCATGAAGTGAATATACAATCCATATGGGTTGATGATTGTGTATTAAGCCTAAATCTTGTCTTGAATATATGCAGGCATAATTCAAATATATTATGATTGCAAACAATCTCAATAAAAATAATACTAGTTTATAATAATAGTATATAATAATAAGTACATTATGGTAAAGAGGCTTTGACAAAATACCTGAGTGACAAAATATAAGTATTGAATAGGAACATTACAATCTTTGAAACTTTAATTAAAGAAATTTAAGCAAGTATTTTTTTTTAAGTTTCAAAACTTAAAAGATAATGAGGACTTTGTCCTGGAACTTTACAATGAATGTAAATACCTGTAATAATAAAAGTAATTTATAGTCATAGATGAATAATAAACTTAATTGAGAAAGATCTGAAATGAAAAGCATGTTAAGATACTATATTATGTTTCAAGCTGTACATGTAATTTAAAGCTCGAATGCTAAATTACGATAAAAATAAATTTAAAAAAAAAAGAGAAAAGATTGATATTGGTAAAATACAATATACTTCATAATAGATAGTTAATTGATGTTGAAGTTTGAGAAGAAAGCACTGGATAATTAAGTAAATGAAGATAATAACGATATACTTATTTGTAGATTATGGTCACTTTGTTATGAACCTTGGTCCAAAGCAGTTTTCTTTAAAGTGTAATATGTAGATTGAAGAGTCTTACATAAATGATGACGATGCGAAGGATTTGCTATAGAATTATGTACTCGTACAATCACATCACAAAACTAGAGATAGGTAGTTCTTATATGAATGATTATTAGAGAACTATAAAATCGATTTGAAATGTTATAGTCCGTATACAATATGGAATATCTCTGGTTATATAATGTGGTAGACATACATTATACAGTAATTAGCATACAAAACTTCAATAGCATAGAAAGGAGAAGAAAGCAGAAAAATTATCTACATGAATAACTAATTATCTATTTGAATTTGACAAAACAGTTAAAACTTAACAGATGTATGACAAAATGACAGATCTTGTCAATACCATGTCGCTTCGTTTTACGATTTAGTAGTACGAAGTAGGTAAAAAAGAAAAAAAAACCATTAACCAAAACCACGAAGTTTAAAAATTCGTATTATTTAATAGGATTTTTATATTTAAAATTCAGATTAATTTGAAACCAAACTGCTGCTTTTAATATTCCGATATGATGTTAATATGTCGAATTTAGGAGATGGAAAAAAGAGTATTTTAAAGATTTACAGGGACAGTGCTTTATAATTCATAAATATGTGTACCTATATCAAAAGCATATGTAATATATATCACATTTGAATGTACATATCATTGGTGGAACTGGGTAAAGATGATATACCCTTAAAATGTTAATTAGTTGAGCTATTGACTAAACTTGCAAATTTAAAATGTGCCTTTAAAAAAATTCTTAAATATTAGCCAAATTATGTGCAGTTTCAGGTTTGAATGCTTGAAAAGATGTTACATTGGACCGTTTTAAGTGGAAATTAAGATGTTAATGCCCTGGAATGGTGTGTTTCTTCGACAGTCAAGCTGTTGCTGCTTAGGGAAGCAATTTTCTAAGTAACTTCTAAGAAGTTTTTATGAAGAGTTTGATAGGTATGGTTGTCTGAGTGATCTAAATAGTTATGATGTTATTGCTTAGGGATATGATTCTTTGGGAAGTTTGAAAAGAGTTATGATAATACTGCTCAGGGATGTGATTCTCTGGGTAGTTAAAAAGAGTTATGATATCACTACTCAGGGATGTGATTCTCTGTGTAGTATAATAAAGGTTACTGAGTTTCTTTCTACACAGAGATGTGATTCTCTGTGTGATTTTTTTTTAGATCTTAATAATATAATATTTTATTACAGGAACTATTATGATCTGAGGAATGGTGTTCGAGCGCCTGATGATTTTATAAGGCAACGAATTTTTAAACTACTCACAGTTAACTTTAACTTTATTACTTTTTGTTGTACCGTGTGGGTCGTTTCGTAAATTGAATATACTTCTCATCAAGTTGTCCTGGTACGCGGTTTTTATTTTTTCCCCGTGTCCTGTTAAGACCCGTTCATGGTCCTTTATCGAGCGGATAATATTTATACGGATATTAATAAAAGTTATTGAAGATTGTATATCCAAATCAGCGTTTGTTAACGACGGAAATAATTAATTAACATGGACATGGAATTGGCCGGTACTGAGAAGTAATGGAAAGATCTAGTACACATTATTTCAACGGTGTTAAGCTTATTTTGTATAATATCATCACCCAACACTCGACAGGTTGTATTTAATTTTATAATAAGTTTATATAAAAGGTTAGTACATTTTTACCTGTTTTACTATTATTTTAACCCACGCGTAGGTATGTGTTAGAAATAATTTGTTAGTTAGTGTTAGATATTATTACAAGTTATTAGTAATTCTATTGTAAATTAAGTTAATAACCCGTAGTGTACTTAAAGTTATAATTTGTTAAAGTTATTTACTTATATTTCTGCTTTTAAAAATAATTATTAAGGAATAAGGACAAAATTAAATAAAAAATAAAAGTTTATCATTATTGATTTATTAATTGTATTTACATATTATTAAGATTATAAATTGCCCATTTGTATTAATATATACAAGTTAAAATAAATTGTTAACTTATTACGTAACACGTAGGTATCTCAAAGTTTTGTATAATTAAGTATTTTATTATTTTATAAACTTGAAATTGTTTTATATACATTCCAGGTCGACATCACACGTTTCCCAGTATGTCCGAGGAAAGGGAGTTAATAAAGAAACGAGGTAGCTTTAAGGGTCGCTTAACTGCATTTATTAATTATCTTGACGCATTAAGTGACAAAAAATTAAATAGTTGTGATGTGACCGAGCTACAATTGCGCATGAGCAAGATTGAATCTTTATATGAACAATACGATGAGGTACAGTTGCGTTTAGAATGTGTGGTTGATGATATAAAAATACAGTTGTCTGAGCGTTCCGAGTTCGAGTCATTATATTATAAAGCCTTGTCTAGGTCTCAAGAATTATTAAAATTATATAATAAAGACAATGAATCGATTGCTAGTTCTAAAAGTACACGTGCCACTATTCACAAGCCTATTAAGTTACCTACTATACAGTTAACAAAATTTAGTGGTTCATATAGTAACTGGTTGGAGTTTCGTGACACCTTTACTAGTCTCATCCATAATAACGACGAAATTGATGACATAAATAAATTTCATTATTTGCGTGCTTCCCTGGAAGGATCTGCTGCTGCTGTAATTCATTCGATTGAATTCTCTGCCAATAACTACACTGTGGCTTGGGACTTAATATGCGATCGTTTTAATAATAAAAGGTTATTAGTGCAAAATCACGTATCAGCGTTATTTAACATTGAAGCTATCACTAAAGAGTCTTCTTTGGCGTTAAAAGGTTTGATGGATCAATTAAATAAAAACTTGCGGTCATTGGAATCCTTGGGCGAGCCAGTCAAACAATGGGATACTTTATTAATATATTTAGTTACTCGCAAGTTAGATCATAAATCTTATCGCGAATGGGAGGAGTTTAAAGGGCACATAGACAAAGATAGTAAGATAACTTTCGATATCTTTCTTCAATTCATTCGTACACGCGCTGATTTAATTGAAACTTTAGAATTATCACGAAATAACGTTACTGTTACTAAATCACATTCTAAGGTAAAATCTATGGTAACGACACAAAGTTTTGGTAATTTAAGCACTGAGTCGGTCACTAAGCCTTGTCCAAACTGTAAAGGTGACCACAGTTTAAGCAGCTGTTCACATTTCCTTTCATTAAGTAATGAAGCCCGTTTTAAATTACTGCCTAATTATAAAATGTGCTACAATTGTTTTCGTACGGGCCACTTTGCAAATACTTGTAAAAAACCAGGTTGCAAATTATGCAAGCGAAAGCATAACACATTAATCCATATTTCCGATATTAAAGGTAATCGTAATGACATACTCGTAAATGATAACATAGCCTTGTCTCCGTCAACGTCCGCTGCGTCTTCGATCGCTGTCAAGACTGACGCCAGCAACGTAGCATTGTCTGCGAATATTTCACCTATTCATAACGTCATTCATAAACAGCGCGATGTGTTATTGTCAACTGCTTTAGTTAAATTATATGATAAAAATAATCATGAATATATTGCGCGTGCGATACTCGATAGTGGTAGTACAACGAGTTTTATGACAGAGCGATTGTGTAAAAAGCTCAAATTAACCACTAGTCAGGTAGATAGGTCGATTTATGGGATAAATAACGCGATTTCTCGCGTAGGTAACACTTGTCAAGTAAAAATGACGTCATTAAATAACCGTTATAAGACCGAGTTATTTTGTTTTGTGCTGCCGTTAATAACTAATAGTATGCCCTGTTATGAATTAGATTTATCTGACATTAATATTCCGTCTCATATTTGTCTAGCTGACCCCACCTTTTACAAGCCCTCAGATATTGATATTTTAATTGGTGCTGATCTCTTTTGGGACTTGTTAGGCTCAGAGAGAATAAAATTAGGTGCCGGGAGGCCTGTGTTATGTGGAACCAGGTTAGGCTGGATCGTTTCTGGCCCAATTACCCATAAGTCTGGTAAATTATTATCAAATAAAATTAATTGTAATTTTACTCAAGCTAGTTCTTGTAACGGTTCTGAATTAGATTTAATTCGTCAAGATTTAATGCGATTTTGGAATCTTGAAGAAAGTCAGTCGAAGTCCTCCGATTATTTACCAGAAGAAAGATTATGTGAGGATCATTTTATCAAAAATACTACACGCTTACAGGATGGTCGTTTTTGTGTTCGTATCCCGTTAAAGCAAAATGCTTCTGTTTTAGGTAACTCATTTCATAGGGCTAAAAAATGTTTAGTTTCCCTTGAACGAAAATTAAAAAGTCAACCTGATTTTAGTAAATTGTACTATGAATTCATGTCCGAATATGAAAAGTTAGGTCATATGACGGAAAATAAAGAATTAAATTTAAACACAGGTAATTATTTTATACCGCATCATGGAGTACTACGCGAATGTAGTATCACTACAAAGCTTCGTGTGGTCTTCAACGCAAGTTGCCCTACTTCATCAGGAGTTTCTTTTAATGATTTACAGATGGTAGGCCCTACGGTTAAGGATGATCTTGTCTCTATACTTCTTCGGTTTCGACAGCATAAGTATGTTTTGTCAGCTGATGTTGAAAAGATGTATAGACAGGTCGTAGTTCATCCATCTGATAGGCACTTGCAGCAGGTAGTTTGGCGTGAAAATGTAGATGATCCTGTCAAAGTGTTTAAATTAAACACCGTCACGTACGGTACGGCTAGCGCTCCATTTCTTGCAACGCGCTGTCTTAAACAGTTAGGTATAGAATGTAAAAATGATAAAATTGCTACCATTATACAGCACGACTTTTACGTTGATGATCTGCTGACTGGTGGTAACGATTTAAATGAAGTAATGTTCATCCGTGATGAAGTTACTAAGGTTCTTGCTTCAGCTTGTATGCCACTTAGAAAGTGGAAATCGAACGAACCTGGATTAATATCTGGATCTTTTCAGTCGCCAGTAGATTTAAACATGGGATCCGTTGAGCCTAATAAACTGTTAGGACTTGACTGGTTCGCTAATTCTGATGAACTAGGTTTCTCAATAGGTTCTAAGATACCTGATGGCAAGACTAAACGTGATTTGCTTTCAGCGATTGCTCGCATTTTTGACCCTTTAGGTCTATTATCCCCCTTTGTCGTTTCTATGAAAATGATGTTGCAAAAAATGTGGTTAGATAAACTTTCATGGGATGAACCTTTAACTGAGGAATACATTTCAAGCTGGGATGCTCTTGTCAAATCTTTGCCTTTTTTGAATCAATTTAGGATTCCCCGACTAGTTATAAAAGATTCATACAAGGCGTTAGAATTACATGTATTCACGGATGCATCTGAGCGAGCGTATGGTGCGTGCGCTTACGTCCGTTCTGTCAATGGTCACGGCGAGTGCATGGTTCGTTTATTAATGGCTAAAAGCCGGGTGGCGCCAATTAAACCGACCACAATTCCTCGGTTAGAATTGTGTGGCGCCGTTGTAGGAGCTCGAATTTATGAAAAGATCGTAAACTCACTTCGGGTAAACTTCGATAGGGTTTATTGTTGGACTGACTCGACTATCGTATTGGGATGGTTACAGATGTTGCCTTCCAAGCTTCAGCCATTTGTACGCAATCGCGTTGCTGAAGTTTTGGATAAGGCGGGAAGTTGCAATTGGCAACACGTCCCAACTGACAAGAACCCAGCAGATCTAATATCTCGTGGCGTGGATATTAGTACATTGCAAGGTTCAGATTTATGGTGGCATGGTCCTGATTTTTTGAAAAAAGATCTCTTCAACTGGCCTTCTAAACTTAAATTTTCAAATTTCGACACATTGCCCGAAACTCGAGCTCACATTGCGTTAAGTGTTAAAACCGAGAATATACTGTCAAAAGACTGTACTTTCATAAATTTCAATCGATTTTCAAATTATTTACGACTTATTCGTTGCGTAGCATATGTGTTGCGTTTTATTAAAATCTGCCGAAAGATCCCTGTAACGAATAACTTTTTATTAGAAACTAAACTTCAGGAAGCGTTAAATGTTATGATTGTAAAATGTCAGGAGGAATCATTTCCAGAGTATAAATTACTCCTAAACAAGCAAAGTTTACCTGCAAAAAGCCCATTACTTAAGTTTAATGTTTATTTAGATTCTAATAAAATAATGCGTGTCGGTGGACGTTTAGAAAATTCAAACTTCTCTTATAATAAAAAACACCCTATTATTATACAGTCTACTCATATTTTTACTAAATTATTATTTAATTATCAACATAAGAAATTGATGCACGCGGGACCGCAATTATTATTGGCCTCGATAAGAGAATCTTATTGGCCCATAGGTGGCCGAAATTTAGCGAAGGCTTGCTATCGTGGCTGTGTGCGCTGTTGTCGGATAAAAGGTAGTGTAGTTACACCATTAATGGGAAATTTGCCTCAGCAGCGACTTCTTCCGGGAGGTTTTCCTTTCGAAAGTGTTGGCGTAGATTACGCTGGCCCTATAATGTGCGCTAGTCGGCAAGGCCGAGGTTGTAGGCTAGTAAAGGTGTACATCGCGATATTTATTTGCTTCACTACTAAGGCTATCCACTTGGAACTAGTAGGTGATTTAAGTACTAATAAGTATTTATTAGCTTTATATCGATTCATTTCGCGTAGAGGAAAACCCGTCAATATATTTTCCGACAACGGTACCTCATTCGTTGGCGCGTACCACGAAATTTCAAAATTTCTTAAATTTAATTGTAATTCGTTAAGTGAAAGTTTGGCTAATGATGGCATTAAAATGCATTTTATCCCCGCGTATACTCCTCATTTTGGCGGACTCTGGGAAGCGGGTGTAAAGTCGACGAAGTATCATCTCAAGCGAGTGTTGGGAAATTGTAACCTTACCTTCGAAGAACTTAACACCACACTGATCCAAATTGAGGCGATATTGAACTCTCGCCCATTAACGCCAATGTCTTCTGATCCTGCAGACTATACACCTCTGACGCCAGGACATTTTCTTATTGGTCGACCGCTTACCTCACTACCGCAACGTGATTGCCGGGACGATTCTGTTCATCATTTAACTCGTTTCCAAAGGATTGAGCAACTTCGCCAGCACTTTTGGGTTCGATGGAGCAAGGAGTTTGTTTCCGAATTACAACAGAGAACCAAATGGCGTTCCTGTAGAGATGAGTTGAAGCTGGGCTCCTTGGTAGTGGTTAAAGAGGATAACCTACCCCCTCTTAAGTGGAAATTAGGAAGAATTGTTGCAGTGCATCCAGGATCGGATTCAATTGTTCGTGTGGCTGATATCAAGACGTCTGCTGGAGTAATAAGACGAGCCTTCAATAAAATTTGCCCATTACCCGTAGCAGAGGCTGATTCTTGTTGAAAGATGATCTTTCAACGTCCGGGGGCATGTTCGAGCGCCTGATGATTTTATAAGGAAACGAATTTTTAAACTACTCACAGTTAACTTTAACTTTATTACTTTTTGTTGTACCGTGTGGGTCGTTTCGTAAATTGAATATACTTCTCATCAAGTTGTCCTGGTACGCGGTTTTTATTTTTTCCCCGTGTCCTGTTAAGACCCGTTCAAATGGTAATGGTTACATAAGATTTTTTATATGGTTATTTTTTCTAGTTATTTTATTTTTGCCGCTAATGATAATATTTATATTTGAACATTAGTTTATTGCCGATATTTAAGTGATAATGACAACAACGGTTACTGAGAATAAGAGTTGATGAATTACTATTCAGAGATGTAACTTTCTGGGCTGTTAAATAGAAGTTATTGAGTTTCTACTCAGTGATTTGATTCACTGGGTGGTTATTAAGCTTTCACGTTACAAATATAATAATATTTTATTACAGCATTTATTATAAATTGATGAATGGTTACTTAAATATTTTATATGGTAACTTTAATATTTTTCTAGTTATTTTCTTTCTTTTTGCTGTTAATGTAATTGTTTTGCTCTTAATATATTAATATTAAGAAATAATTATATTACTGATTTTTATGCGATGATGATAATGATTAGATAGTGAGAATAAGAGTTACTGAGTTTTACCCAGGGATGCGATTCTCTGGGTGCTATAATGAAAACTATTGAAATAAGAGTTATTGAGTTTCTACTCAGTGATGTCATTTAATGGGCGATTTCTAAGTTTCCGCTTTAATAATATAATGCTATTAATAATATTTTATTTCAGAAGTTATTACTAATGTTTGATTTACAGAGAGTTATGTTGATGCTACTCGGGGATGTGATTCCCTGGGTGGTTTGATGAGATTTATTGAGCTGCTGCTCAGAGATGTGATTCTCTGGGTGGTTTGATGAGATTTATTGAGCTGTTGCTCAGAGATGTGATTCTCTGGGTGGTTTGATGAGATTTATTGAGCTGCTGCTCAGAGATGTGATTCTCTGGGTGGCCTGATGAGATTTATTGAGACGCTGCTCAGGGATGAGATTTCCTGAGTGGTTTGATGGGATTTATAGAGTTGCTGCTCAGAGATGTGATTCTCTGGGTGGTCTGATGAGATTTATTGAGATGCTGCTCAGAGATGAGATTTCCTGAGTGGTTTGATGAGATTTATAGAGTTGCTGTCTAGGGATGTATGATTCCCTGGGTAGTCAACAAAGAGAGAGATTTTAATTTAAGGTATCGTTATGGATATAAAATAGGTAATGGTTTAAATTGTTTTTCCATTTTCTTTGCCAGTTTAAATTGTTCACATAAAAAAATATTATTTATAATTTAAATAAAAAAAAAACGAAAGTAATAAAGATACTATACAAGAAATAATGTTCATAACAAATAATTTTGTTAAAAAAAAAGACTGCTATTATTAGTACTATTTTTATTTGAAGTTTTGATTTATGATCAATTTATGAAGTTTACAGTTTTTAAATATTTGTTAAGTTGCTGATAATATTAATAAACATTTTAGTTTAGTTGTTATTATTAATTTAAAATATGTATTGTACAATTTATAAGATATTAGTTATGAGAAAATAGATGTTGCAAGAAGATTTGATTCTTTGGATAGTTTTTAATTTTGTAAATGTCCTAAACTTTTGTTTTAATTATTACAGAATTGATGTCGATGTTTAAACTTTTTTTTTTGTTTTTTTTGTTTTTAAACAATTTTTGTTAGAAATTTTAGAATTTTGATTGATTGAATTATTTTTGATTTTTATTTTTTGTAAATAAATGAGAACCTGTAAAACAAAGTTAATAAGAGACAATTTAACTTTTTTTTTTTTTCTCTCTGCATTTGTTAATGATGATTTTTATATTTTATTGTTATGCTTTGAATATTTTACTATATATTGTTAACTTTTTTTTCTCTCTGTATTTGTTAATGATGATTTTTATATTTTATTGTTATGCTTTGAATATTTTACTATATATTGTTAACTTTTTTTTTCTCTCTGTATTTGTTAATGATGATTTTTATATTTTATTGTTATGCTTTGAATATTTTACTATATATTGTTAACTTTTTTTTTCTCTCTGTATTTGTTAATGATGATTTTTATATTTTATTGTTATGCTTTGAATATTTTACTATATTGTTAACCTACTGGCCAAATGTAAGGTTTTCCAACGGGAAGCGTGTATGAGGTCATACACGTTATCAGGATGGACGAGTGTAAGGTTGCATTTATATATATGAGCGTTTTAATGGAAAATAATATTATATTTGATTAATTTGTAATGATTTATGTTTAAGGCATTTTGTTATGTGACCTTGGCCAATAGGAATGTATTTTAAAAAAATAAAAAAGGGCGCGGATATTAATTTGTTTCCCGCGCTTTTTGGCGGACATGTCGGTACCACCCTGTAGTGACTAGTCATGGAATGTTTGTAGTGCTGAAAATCGTTGTTATAAATTATGTAACTCATTATTTTAAAAGAGCAACTGTTGAGTTTCTTGCCGGCTCTTCTCAGCAGAACTGCTTTCCGAGCCGGTGGTAGCTTCCATACGGACAGACGTACTGACGATTATAAAAGTACTGAATATATGAGTATTTGCAACGAGTATCGTAAAGTTTTATTAATGTCCTCCTACAGTAGCATAATATCTTATTTTTGCTATGTTCTTTTATTATCTTCTGGCATCAACTTAAGGTCCTCGTCATCATGCGTAATGGAAAGTGGTCATAATGACAAAACATATCAAATTTGACTATCCTACCATATGCCATGAGGGAGTTTCAGTCCGTATATCCTGACTCTATTATTTACATACAGGTATATCTATACTCACAATTACTCTTTCTCTCTCTCTCACACACACACACACACACACACATATACACACACACACAGAGACACATACACACACACACACACACACACACACACACACACAAACACACGCGCGCGCGCAATAAGTAAAACTGTACTTACTTAATTTCATTTTTAATATATATATAGCTATAATAAAATAATATATTACCTATAACTTGTATCCTAAACTAAAAATGGTATTATTATTGATAGTTTATCTTGATGTTAAATTGAATGTAAATTATACCTATTGTAAACTAGCTTACTAAGACAAATTTGTTTATATCGTCTAGATCTCCTACTCACATGTACTTACCATTAAAATAGTAATTACCTAACAATTTAAATAAGAATAGTAAAATTCTACATTCTACAGGCAATCACAACCTTCAGTTGTTTTAATATTGTAAATTTATAAATCTCTTACATTAAATTAATTAAATCTTGTAATATCTTAGATCCTTAACATTAGTATTATATACATAGTGCCACCCACTTAATCATAGAATATGCATATGGGAAGAAGCGGGCCTTTCCCAACACAAGTATCCTTGGATTACTTACCGGGAAGACTCGAATATAACTTTTGTAAAGATGATTAAGAAATAAAACTATTTTTTTTTTATTATTTGATCAGGTCGATGATATCATAATAATATGACATTATCTCCGAAATTACACAAGTGTACCAAATTTCAGCTCATCTATACAGATAAATAAAATTGGAGTGTCAGAGCATATGTATGTATGTATGTATGTATGTATTCAGCCCTTTTTAACGTCCCACTGCTGGGGAGTGGGCCTCCCTTCAATACGAGGGGGATGAGGCCATAGTCCATCACGCTGGCCAAGTGCGGGTTGGCATATGGATGTATACACGGTACATATACCAAAACAACATTTTTTAAATTTTTGTCTGTCTGTCTGTCTGTTTGTTCCGGCTAATTTCTGAAATGGCGGGACTGGTGTTGACGGGACTTTCACTGGCAGATAGCTGATGTTATAAGGAGTAACTTAGGCTACTTTTATTTTAGAAAAAAAATAGGGTCCCACAAAAAAAAAATTAAAACCAAATTAATTAATTAATTTTGTTTTGGGAAGCAACCTAGGGACAAATGCGAGCGAAGCTAGGGTGAGTCGCTAGTTCGGATACTACGAAGTGGTTCCAAAATGGTTTGAAAATCTTGAATCCGATAACTTGCAAATGAATTGAGCTCCTCCACTTTTCAAAGTTGGTTAAAAAAGGTGTGCCACTAGTAATATATTTGAGCCCAAATGTTAGAAACGTTCAATGGGGAATCCCGTGGGATTATTAATACGTAAGTACAATCTAAGCAACTTCACCCACTTCACTAGACTTACGGGATTGTATACATAAAATGGAACATGCAATTTTAGATCTTATCGCTTTAACAATAGATTCGCAAATCAAATGCAATGTTTTTGCTAACTTTTAATAAGGCCGTGAAAGTATTTAGACAAAGCACTGTAAAGTTCTTGCGTTTACGAAGAAAAGGAAAACATTAAGTTTTTTTAAATAATTTTTATAAATTTCTTAAGTAGCGACTGTTTTAACCGATTTCAAATAAAACGGTTTTCTAATTGTTTCTTTTTCCAATATGCTTAATGCTCCTTAGCAAAAGAATAATATGGATAGTGTCATAGAACTAAAGATGAAGTCAAACTATAATCTATACTTAATATTATAAAGCTGAAGAGTTTGTTTGTTTGTTTGGTTGAACGCGCTAATCTCAGGAAATACTAATCCGATTTGAAAAATTCTTTTTGCATTAAATAGCCCGTTAACTTAGGAAGGCTATAGGCTATATATCATCCCGGAAAAATATACGATTCCCGTGAGATAGATTTGTTTTTGTCTAGGGACGAACCCGAAGCGAAGTGAGGGTGAGTCGCTAGTGTTTTATAATAGTATACCTAATATTGTATGTATTCAGCCCTTTTTAACCTCCCACTGTTGGGGGTGGGCTTCCCTTCAATGGAAGGGGGATCAGGCCATAGCCCACCACGTTAGCTAAGTGCGGGCGGACTTCACATCTTTTAAAAACTTGCTAGGTTCTCTCAGACATGCAGGTTTCCTCACGATGTTTTCTTTCACGGTAAGACAAGTGGTAAGCATGTTGGAAATGATTCGCACATGAAAATATCAGAGGTGCAAGACCCGGGATTTGAACCCGTTTCACTCGGTTTCCCAAGCGAGTGCTTTACCACTGGGCTACCACCGCCTTTATATACCTAATAATAAGTAAATAAATGTTATGTTAATTAATAAGAATAGCTGATGGATTTTATAATAATAAAGACAAAAAATCTATTATGCTACCTAAAATCTATTTTTTTATTTTTTTAATAAATAAATAAATATGTTGGTACATTAACACATAGCACACACACACACGCACACACACTATCTTTTCGATTATTTTACGTATTTATTTTGATTTTCGGTTCTCGACGTTTCGAATGCTTAGGTTTTATGAGCGACTTAGGTTTTAGACGTCTTCTTTAGGTATTAAAAACATGTCTTGTTACTTTGACGTCACGTTTGGCTCAGTTTGTAGTGACCCTACTTGCTGTGTCAGCGGTCGCGGGTTCGAGTCCCGTTGAGGACATTTATTTGATGAGCACGAATGTTTGTACTCCAGTCATAGGTGTTTATATTTATAATATGTATTTATTTAAAGTTATATATGTGTAGTGTATCAACTATCTGGTATCCATAACACAGGCCTCGTAGCTTACCATGGAACTAGATGATGCTGTGTGTTAATGTACCAACATATTTATCTTTTGTTACATAATACATATATCTAAATGGTTTCAGATGCAACTCAGTACGCGCACTTCGTGTTCAACACAATCAAACACAAACAACGTGGGAAACTAAATTTTGAGGTACGTACGAAAAAAAAAACATAAATGAACATAAAATCTCCTCCTTTTTGGAAGTCGGTTAGTAAAATATTACTTGGATATGGCCTTCCATTATGGTTCATGGGTTTTATTTCATTTTATGGGGAAGTTATATATAGGTGAAACGTAATATATAATAATCATAATAATATTTATTTATTTTCTCATCACAAAAGCCATTATAACAAGATTGTAATATCATAAATAAACTTAACAAATAACAGTAATAGAAGCCTTTGTGAGAGACTGGTGTCTGTACTAGGTAAGAAAGAACCTGTATTACAGATCGCCAGGCGCTCACCCTTAACTAGCCAATGGTGTAACTAGCCCTTTTGAGCCCCCATGGGAAAAAATGGAAGGGAACTTTGCCTATTTTGAAAACAAATGTGGTCCACAGCTAGAGACAGTTTTCGAATTTCTCACTTTTTTCAAAACGTTCTCACAGAAGAACGGGTAGAGTAAAATTTAGTTAAAAAAAGCTGAGCTTAGGATCATTCATCATTTTACAGAAAGTAGGTACGATCATATTCCTCGTGGTCCTTGTAAAAAATAATATGCGCAGGACATTTTTTTCTTGCGGTTTTTTTAAACTTCTAAGAGGGCTATCGTCGAAAAATGTGTTGAAATAAAATAATTGATTGTGGCTCGCTGGAGCCCCCTTGAATCAGGGGCCCCATGTGACCGCATTGGTTGGATTGGCATAGCTATGTCATTAATAACAGCTTTTTACTTAATGCGTATGAAATTATATACGGTACTTATAAGAAAAACACAAACTTTAAAATTTTTGTCTGTCTGTCTGTTTGTTCCGGCTAATCTCCGAAACGGCTAGACAAATTTTAACGGGACTTTCACTGGCAGATAGCTGATATTATAAGGAGTAACTACTTTTATTTTAGAAAAAGAATTAAGGTTCCGTTAAAAAAAATTAAAACATACCTAGGGACGAACGCGAGCGAAGCGAGGGCGAGTCGCTAGTAAGCAATAAAAAGGGAATTTTAGATGGAAAATACAACATACATATGTATTAGGCGCTGTGCTAATAAAAGAGTCCATATTCCACTTTAAATATTTCATCGCAGATTTTACTCAATTTCGTAAAATAACATTGTAATATTTTATCACCGACTAGTTACTCACCCTCGCTACGCTTCGGGTTCGTCCCTAGACAAACATAAATCTATCTCACGGGAACCGTACATTTTCCGGGATGAAATATAGCCTACAGCCTTCCTCAATTAACGGGCTATCTAATGCAAAAAGAATTTTTCAAATCGTATTAGTACTTCCTGAAATTAGCGCGTTCAACCAAACAAACAAACAAACAAACTCTTCATCTTTATAATATTAGTATAGATGCCTGAGTGAGTTTTAAATATGGTAATTTTAAAGGTTTACGTTTTTGTCTTTCTACTGACTTTCTAAATTCTAAGTCTAATGAAATCTTAGTACCCAATTTTGGGCTCGTTGTGCACAGAAAAAATACTTTCTTAGATTTACGCGAATATTTGATATCTATACATATAATAAAATTGTAACTGATCGCTGTCTGTACATAGAATAGTGAGAAAAACTATCATTAGGGACCATCCATAAATTACGTCACACGTTAAGGGGGAGGGAGGGGGTCGACGAAGTGTGACATTGTGTGACAGGGGGATGGGAGGGGTCCTAGATTTCGTGACGTCACATTTCCAAATCGTAAAGTAATCGTTTTTTGTTTTGTTAATTTCTTGAAATGTTTAAATTGATGTTCATGTTATAAATAATAAATAACAAATAATTTAAATGGATATAAAATTGCAAAATATGTGACGTCACACTAGGGAGGGGGGGGGAGTCTCACAAGTGTGACCAGTTGTGACAAGGACGGAGGAGGGCTAAAAAAATCACGAAATTCGTGTGACGTAATTTATGGATGGCCCCTAATAGGGGTCTTTATTAACGCAATAGAACCCAAAACAATTGTTTTTAGAATTTTTGTCTGTTTGTCTGTGCGTTTGTGCGCGCTAATCTTAGAAACAGCTTAACCGATTTGGGTGCGGTTTTCACTAATGTATTGTGATAAGCTTCACTTACTAAAAAGGTCTTGTGGGATAGTTAAAAAACTATAGTAACTTATACAGCTTAGTAAACAACAACTACTGATTGGATTTTAATGAAACTTTACAATAATATATGAGTAGTTCATACATCAGAATAACAAATAGGCTACTTTTTATCCCCGAAAAATGTACGGTTCCCGTGGGATACATTTGTTTTTATTTATCTAGAGGCAAACCCGAGCGGAGCAAGGGTGAGCCGCTAGAAATGAATATAGTTGATATTCAATCATTCGAACTCAAAAAAACTCATTCATACACCACACTTTTCCTTTAAAAGTCGGTTAATATTATTCAAAATGTACCACAAAAGAGCCGAAGTACCAAATTCCGATCGTTAGTATTCAATTTGCTTAAAAGGAGCTAAAGGGGAGGTTTTTCCCCTCGTTAGTAATACATTAATCTATCAAACTTCGTGAATGCACAAAGAGGTTTTATACCTTAGAAATCTATTCAAGAGTAAATTATACAGAACGTATCGATAAAATACTTCGCATTAGCCTTTCTCGTTTATTTTAATCCAAAAATAAGTTCACTGAAAAATCCGAAACAATAGTTTTATTTAAAACTTGCGATTTACCCTCGATTTGCTTGCGTCTCTAGGTACTTGGATTTTGCTTAGAATGTTCTGGGTTTTAATTATATTACGCGGAACCCTAATTCTTTTTTTAAGATAAAAGTAGCCTAAGTTACTCCTTATAACATCAGCTGAGTGCCAGTGAAAGTCCCATCAAAATCGGTCCAGCCGTTTTGGAGATTAGCCGGAACAAACAGACAGACAGACAAAGATTATAAAAATTGTGTTTTTCTTATAAGTACCGTATATAATTTCATATGCATTTAGTATAAAGCTGTTATTTTGACATTACAAACAGACACTTCAATTTTATTTATCTGTATAGATGACTAATACATACATATATAAATATTATGTGTGTCCGCAGATTAGTTGGTCGTTTATGAAAGTAAAAAATAACTAAATGGGGCTTTTCAGTTAGAATAGATACCTAATCAGATATTTTCGAAGTCGGTGCCAGCCAATACAAGTCAAAGCACACCGACTTCGAAAATATCTGATTAGGTATCTATAGTAGTGTTGCCGAAATATCGATAGTTTCACTATCGTTTATAGTTTTCATCTAAAAAAGCCCTATTATCGATAGCTATATCAATATTATCGATACAATCGATAGCATCGATACTATCGATAGATGGAAATGTGATAATACTATTGACAGACCACAATACTATCGATGGTATCGATGCTATCGATACTATCGATAGTTTCAGCTATAGATAGTAGCTCAATTCGATAGTATTAGGTAAGTTTTAAAAGCCATGTAATTAGACAAAAGTCAGTATAAAAAAATCGATTTGTTTACTGCTACCTTCGTCTTTCCACTTCCTCTTTCTTTTTTAACTATGCTATTGAAAAATTAGCTACTATCGATAGTATCGGTAATATCGATAGAACTATTAGTCCTTTCCCTCTTTCTCTCTTTAGTCCATTACAGTCTCTTTAGTACATTAATATCATCTAATTCTATACATTATTTGGTTGTTTTTTCTTTTTCATGTATGTATGTATGAATGTATGTATGTATGTATGTATGTATGTATGTATGTATGTATGTATGTATGTATGGATTTGTATATGTATCTATTTATCTATAAGTATTTACATATATAAACGTATAAAAGCAAGTACACCGCCTACCGTTTTTATGAAAATTACTCCTCCACCTGAAGGTTGCCTGGAAGAGATCGCTTCTAGCGATAAGGCCGCCTGCTGTGCATCTTTTGTTTGTGTTCTTTTTTATGATTTTTTGTTTCTTTTTGGTGTACAATAAAGGATATTATTATTATTATATTATTATTATTATATTATTATTATTATTATTATATTATTATTCTATCGGTCACTATCGATTAACTATCGATATGCTATCGATAATCGACTATCGATCGGCAACACTAAATTCTATTGTAAATGGAAACCCCCGTTTAGTTATTTTTTACTTTTCAGTGCCTGGAAGTCGGGTTTTTTTTTAAGTTTTTATTTTTCCATTTTTAGTGTGGACGTAATCCAAACGATCAATTCACCGAAAGAATATTTAATACAGAATTATTAACTTTTAAATGTCAATTCTATTGGTATTAAATACATACACATTTTACTTTAAAAAAGTCGAAATAATCTTAGAAATAAAGATTGTTTTTGTTTTTAAAATAGAGGTAAAAAACTCCACTGTATAGTACAACAAGTATTGGTGGTTTGAACAAATAAGCTCTGAGGTGACTTTTTGATTCCGGAAACTTAAAAATAAGCTCTTCCTGTGTACATTAATTTTAAATATAAATATTTTCAATTTAGAGGTGCTTTTAAATGTTTATAAGAGAAAAATATAATTACCAGTAGATTTAATAATTCTTAATACATTTATTCTCTACTAGCGACTCACCCTCGCTTCACTTCGGGTTCGTCTCTAGACAAAAACAACTCTATCCCACGGGAACCGTACATATGTCCGGGATGGTATGTAGCCTAAAGCCTTCCTCGATAAATGGACTATCCAACACAAAAAGAATTTTTCAATTCCATCCAATAGTTGCTGAGATTAGCGCGTCCAAACAAACAAACAAACAAACAATCAAACAAACTCTTCAGCTTTATTATATTAGTATAGATTAATATGATATATGGGCCGACGAGGTGAGGTTGATCGGTATCGAGATCTTGTCCCGTAACCGATGGACTTCATTCCTGGACTTCACTGTCGCTTACCATCAGGCGTCATGGAGTCATCTTGTCGAGCGACAATAAAAAAAAAAAAAAAACATTTTTTTTATTTAATGTATTTTTTTAATTGTAATTAATTTGCTCGCATTATTCTATGTATTTTTTAATTATGGAAACTTTATTGGTCAATGATTTATATTTTGTTTTTTTTTTTTTTGTTACTTTGTACTGTTTGTTTCCCGAATAAAAGAAAAAAAAAAGAAAAAAAAAAAAGAAAATACATTCTATATTCTTAGATTTACGCGACTATTTGACGTTTTAAATAAAACTATCTATATAATGCCTTTGAGATGTCTGAAACCTTAGTCTCTCCCGTGACCATGTGCGCTGTAAAGCAATCGAAGCATCGGGAACCAAAAATCAAAATAAATCTACGAAAAAATCCGAAAAGATAGCTTTATTTAAAATACCAGTAGATTTTTGATTATGATCTAATAAAAACAAAAATAACATAGACTTATGTATCTCAGTACATCAGGGTTTTATCTGAAATTATAAAAGGCAATTTTAAAATTTTATTAAATTCCCTTAGAAATAACATGTTATTGCATTAATTTCCAGGAGTTTTTGGACACACTGTCTCGTGTGGCGAGAGGATCTCGTCAAGAGAAGCTGTCATGGGTATTTGCTTTGTATGACGTGGATGGCGATGGGCGGATCTCTCGTGGGGAGATGCTGGCAGTAGTGAGGGCGGTCTACGAGCTGCTAGGGCGGGCGGCCGCGCCTCCGGTTCATAAAGCAGCCGCTGAAGACCATGTGGATAGAATTTTTCATGTAAGATCATGAAGATGTTATTGAAGTGATAACTTCTTATGGGAGGGTAAACCGCTTCGTTACGTAACGCGTTACGGCACCAGTCTGTCTGGCGTTCCATTCTCTTACGCATACGGCAGCGGTAGGCAGGCTCCTCCTCTCTCACTCTAACCCACAGCGCTAGCCGTATTTCGGACAGACGCCTCCTCTTTCTACTCTATGTGCGATAATATTTAAAATATAAAACGTATAAATAAAATAGATTAGTTTAAGTTATCACTTCTGTCGGGCGTCCTCAGACGCACACGATTTTATTTAATACTTTCTTAGATTTCCGTCTCATTCTTAGATTTAAAATTAATCTAAAATTGGTTCAGGTTTAAGCGTGGAAACGTAACAGATAGAGTTACTTGCGCATTTATACAGAACGGTTAGTATGGATATCCCACGGGAACCGTACATTTTTCCGGAATAAAAAGTAGCCTATGTGCTATTCCAGACTATAATCTATCTCTGTGTCAAATTTCATCCAGATTCGTTCAGCCGTTCTGGCGTGATTGAGTAACAAACATCCATACAAACTTTTGTATTTATAATACTAGCGACTTACCCTCGCTTCGCTTCTGGTTTGTCCCTAGACAAAATAAATCTATCCCACGGGAACTGCACATTTTTCCGGGATAAAAAGTAACCCATTTATTATTTCAGACTATAATCTAGCTCTGTACCTACTAAATTTCATCCAGATCTGTTTAGAATAACAAACATCCATACATCCATCCTCAAAAACTTTCACATTTATAATATTAGTATGGAATAATGGGATTTATAATACGTTTGGCTCAGTTTGTAGTGACCCTACTTGCTGTGCCAGCGGTCGCGGGTTCGAGTCCCGCTGGGGGCATTCATTTGTGTGATGAGCATGAATGTTTGTACTCCAGTCATGGGTGTTTATATTTATAATATGTATGTATTTAAAGTTATATATGTGTAGTGTATCAACTATCTGGTATCCATAACACAGGCCTCGTAGCTTTCCATGGAACTAGATGGTGCTGTGTGTTAATGTACCAACATATTATACATATTATTATTATTGGATTATAGGATTAGTATGTATATAAAGATCAGTCCTCTTCTTTCACAGCTGATGGACACGAACGCCGACGGCGTGGTGACCCCCGATGAGCTGGCGAAGTGGTGCGCGCGCGACCCCGCGCTGCTGCGCTCGCTCGACACCCTCGATACGGTCTTGTGATCCGATACACCCTTCGACACGTGTATGCTGTGTTGCTTTATCAAACTCCAAATAATACTATCTTCTTAGATTATTATCTATACAGATAAATAAAATTGAAGTGTCTGTGTGTAATGTCAAAATAACAGCTTTATACTAAATGCATAATATGGAATTATATACGGTACTTATAAGAAAAACTCAATTTGTAAAATTTTTGTCTGTCTGTCTGTTTGTTCCGGCTAATATCCGAAACGGCTGGACCAATTTTAACGGGACTTTCACTGGCAGATAGCTGATATTATAAGGAGTAACTTAGGCTATTTTCATTTTAGAAAAAGAAAACTTCGCTTCTACTTTCGCTCAAAAAAAACGTACCTAGGGACGCACCCGAGCGAAGCAAGGGTGAGTCACTAGTTATTTATATATTTATAAAGAAGTTGACTAGCTTTAAGTATGTTTTATGAAATCAAAAATTCTCTTTCCTAGTGGCTGTCGATACTGACACTACTTTAGATGGTAACGAAACACGCTCTACAAACTTAGACGACTACAAATCTTCAAAAAACGACAAATCTCAAACTATATCTACAACATCAATAAACACTATCAAAACAGATAAAGCAGAATCTGAGAAATTTGGTTCTTTATCCAAATCAAGCTCAGTGACTAGCGGCAGGGTGATCGCTAAAGTTTTACCAAAATCGATTTTGACGAATTCGCCTTCGAAGACTCCGCCTCCACCGCCTCCGAGGATTAGAAGGTGAGATATCAGAATCTATACATAGATATATAGAAATATTAACAAAGCGAAATCTGTATATGAAATATTTTTGAAGTAAAACTTCTTTACGCACGCTTGACTTGGGGAGTAAGCTGGTGAATGCGTGACGAGAGCGTTACGAAAAGTGTGATCGGGCGAGGCGAACGTTTGTTGCCATGGTAACCGTTGTTACTGTCCGACAAATGATATACAATATTATATTCTTTCCTTAAATGATATTCTATAAATATATGATTGTAATATGCCTAATATGCGTTATTTTTAGTATCTCACCTATCCTAATTATTTAAAACATAAGTTGACTTTCACAAAGAGTACCGATAACCTACACAAGTTTTACTTCTTGCGCGTGTACACATTCATACACGCACTCTTTAATTTTTTTCTAAGATTGTTATAAGTATATAGATAAAATATATATTTTCGGCCTTATTAAAGTAAAATATATTTAATACCAATAGAATTGACATTTAAATATCAATAATCATGAATTAAAAACTCTTTCGGTAAATTAGTCGTTTGGAAAAACATATTAGCACTAAGATGGCGGAAGGTATGGCAAAAAAAAAAACACCAAATAAAAGCTCATAAAAAGGCACGGACGAAAAGTCTGTGGTGTTCGTAGTCTCACTTAATAATAAAATCTATCTATCTATCCATATCTTCAAACGTAAATTAAAAAAACTATTTATTAGCACAAACATAGACAAGTATCAATCAGCACCTTTTTCTGTTTTCATATTTTATATATTATATATGTATGTGTATATGTATATATGTATGTATAAGTAGAATCTTTACATTAAGTATTATATATGTGTAGTATTATATACTTTTATCAGTAATATATTATGTATATGTTATCATTACTTTTATTTTACTTTTTTTTTTGCACTATATTGCCCGCTGACATCTTCTTCCACATCCAGAGGTTGACTGGAAGAGATCTCTTTTAGAGATAAGTCCACCTTTGTGAACTATGTTTATTGTTGTTTTTTTTTTCTGTATCACATCTAAAGTGCAATAAAGAATATAATAAAAAAAGAAAAAAATATACAGACAGATATATTTAAAAAAATATATTGTAAATTTACTTTTATCTTGTTTATCTCGGCATATTTATCGTACAGCGTAAAGTAATGATATAATTATGTGATTTTTACTTGATTGATATATTGAATCAATCATAAAATCTGCACAAAGTATTTCCCAAAATATATATGTATACATATAATAAAATTGTAACTGATCGCTGTCTGTACATGGAAGATATTTGAGAAAAACTTTTATTGGGGGTCTTTATTAACGCAATAGAACACAAATAATGTTTTTTTGATTTTTTGTCTGTTAGTCTGTGCGTTTGTGCGCGCTAATCTTAGAAACGGCTTAATCGATTTGGGTGCGGTTTTCACTAATGTATTATGGTAAGCTTCACTTAACATTTAGTATTTGTTTTATTTCAATCGGTTCCTAAATAAAAAAGTTATGTCAATTTAAAGAATCATCTAGGGGCGAACACGAGCGAAGCGAGGTTGAGCCGCTAGTATCCACAATATAGCTTTTCGACCATACTTTCTTCGTCGTCATTCATTTTTTCTTTTTCCAAAAACCAATAGAACATGTTCTTCTATTCTGCCATTCGTATTTCTTCTTTATTGAGTCTACCAGTTAAGCTGATCAAGACGTACAATTTTTTGAGAGATCGCATTTCTACTGCATTTTTCCTTTCATAGTTTTCCTTGCGACAACTGTTTTGCTGGTATATAATAAAGTTTGTATCGACAAGTCCTGTTGTTTCATCGCATATCACCAGTATTCCTGTTACTCCATATCTTCCTTAACAGCTGAACATTGTATTCAACCCTTTTTAACGCCCCACTGTTGGGCATGGGCCTTTTTTTTTTAATGTTGGGAAATGCATTTACGTATACCACCTGTACACACCTGTACAGGTGGTTATGTGGTACTCACCGGCAAAAAAGCCAGTACTACCCACTAAAACCCAACAAAACCTCCACCGTCTTAATGGTTCGTCACAGAATCGCTTACGCACTCAACTACGACGTCCCGACGGCAGGTCTGCCGAAGCAGACCTCAACAACCATGGGGTTGCTCCACTCTGCTGCATGCTGCATGGGCTTCCTTCAATACGAGAGTGATCAGTTTATAGTCCACCAAGCTGGCCGAGTGCGGGCGGACTGAGCATGTCTTGCTGGTTCGCTCAGATATCCTGAGTATACTTCCGGGATATACTTTTTCATCTTTTCCTTCTAGTAAATTATTATTTACTCAGATTTTACAAACGGTCTTTTGTCCTCTTTGAAAGACTATACTAGTGTTCGATTCTAAGTATACTGAAGCATCCCTAAGTCGAAAACCTTCGACTATCTTTAGAGACAAAACCATTTTAATCGAAATTCTCTGAGCATGAGTTTTATTTTGACGCATTTTCCCGTGAAATTGGATATTTTTGGTGGAAATTAGCTTATCTTACTCTTCAACTATCTGTAAACAAAAAATCACATTAATCCGTCTGTTTGTGTGATCTGTGATAAAACTATAAAAAATCCAAAAATATAGTTTTATAATATCAGGTTGATAAATCAAAAGAAAATAATTAAAAGCTTGTAACAGTCTTGACGAATAATGTTTGGTTTGATTGCAGACAGGACTCTCAGGCGTCGTCTAGCTCCACACAGTCGCCGGTGCCGACTGTGCCTGTGCGCATCACTGCTACAGTACGTAATTTTATAAACCATATATTTATTTTTATCTATACAGTAGAAACTCGATTAACGGGACTAATTGTTGTTCTTAGGAATTTGGATAATCAAAAATCCGGATAATCGAATGTATGAAGAAAAGCGGGTTTTTTCCTGAAACAATTGCTAACTAAAACAATAACGAAACGCATGGGGCAGCGAACCCACGGGGCGCGTGCGGGGTAATGCCATTTCCGATGCGTTTATCTATATATATAATAAAACTGTAGAGATCGAATGTCTGTGCATAGAAAATAATGCTAAAAGCCGAGTCAGGGGGATGTAAGAAGAAAAAC
Source organism: Fabriciana adippe (assembly GCA_905404265.1). Taxonomy (NCBI): domain Eukaryota; kingdom Metazoa; phylum Arthropoda; class Insecta; order Lepidoptera; family Nymphalidae; genus Fabriciana; species Fabriciana adippe. The sequence continues at coordinate 9,722,878 of FR990003.1, forward strand.
AGAACAAATCCATATTTTTTCAAATTTTTTGTTTCTATGTCTCTTTGTCTGTTTGTACGGGCTAATCTCCGAAACTGTTGGACAAAAACTAACAATTGGATTTTAATGAAACTACAATAATATAGTTCATACATCAGAATAACAAATAGACTACTTTTTATAGGATAGATTTGTTTTTGTTTGTCTAGAGGCGGACCCGAGCGAAGCGAGAGTGAGCCGCCAGTGCTTTTATAAATTCGACTTGTAGGTATATAATTGGTCGCGGTTGGTAGTCCGGATAATCGCAATCCGTATAACTGAGGGCCGGATAATCGAGTTTCTACTGTATATGTAACATAAAAAGGCAGAGGGAAAACAGTTCAGTACCTTTTTCTTCTCCGTTTGTCAACCGATTTGCTTTTTTTTTTGTTTAATAGCTATTGACTAACTTTAGGTTTATCAATATATATATATATATATATATATATATATATATATATATATATATATATATATATATATACAGGGTGGATTTTTGAGACGGGACAGTAAGGACAGGTACCTTAAATACTATAGTTACAGGAAAACGTTCCTATGAGACCATCCATAACTTTTTGAGATATTCTGAACTGCATTCACAGATTTTGGAAAAAATGTACAGTCAGCGAGAAAAATGCTAAAATACGAAAAAAAAATTTTTTATGTCAATCGATCCTATTTCATGTAGGGATCAAAAGTCTCTTATAGGACCATTTAAGGTTTGAGTACCTACTAGAAATTACAGAAATCGCCAAAATCTTTTCCCGTACATTTTGTACGGAAAAACGTTTAATCAACTCGAAATATTCTTTGTGGACTTATCTTTATACCAAAATTCATCAAAATTGGTTCACCGGTTTAGGTGTGAAAACGTAGCAGACAGATAGACAGAGTTACTTTTACATTTATTATACATATTACAGTTTGGATAAGGTTTTTAAAGCATCACTCATCTTAATTACATAATTAATTTTCAGGTAACAGAAGAAGTCGCTCCTCGAAAAGCGAAACGAAAAACAAACAGAACGCAACGATGAAATCTCATCTTTAGAATTGGGAACAAAATGTCACGTGCTTTAATAATAACAAAATTCAATAAAATATATTATCTAATACTTATCTATTCTTAACTGTAAATATGTATTTGCAATACAGCAAAAAATTAATTTTAATAAAAATTTTAAAAATTTAAAATGACCCTATCAACATTTTTAAAATTTTTTGAACTTTCAAAATTTTTGCTTGCCCTAACAAAATGGAATCGTAAATTTTAGTAACAATTAAGATATAAAAAACCGGCTAGATCAATTATTTTATTGTCGGAACCTACGTATTTTTTTAAATGTAAGCATTAAGAAAAAAGTACAGAATTGAAAACTATCATTTAATATGGCTAAGAAACGACTTAAAATGGTACATAATTATCTATGTAGTTTTTATATTTATTTTTAACATCCATTAAGTATATTTTATTACGTTACGGTTATGGTTTCTATATTACGGTACGTTTAAATTTTTTTGAGTGAAACCCTAATTCTTTTTCTAAAATAAAAGTAGCCTAAATTACTATTTATAATGTCAGCTTTCTGCCAGTGAAAGTCCTGTTAAAATTGGTCCAGCAGTTTCAGAGACTAGCCGGAATAAACAGACAGGTAGACAGACAAAAATGTTAAAAATTGTGTTTTTCTTATAAGTACCGTATATAATTCCATGTGCATTTAGTATACATCTGTTATTTTGACATTACACACAGACACTTCAATTTTATTTATCTGTATAGATTAAAAATAAATTAAATAAATTAGATAGAGCAACAGCTGGGTCCTTTAGTTACCAACATACAATTTTCCCGTGTATTGCAAAGACATATACATATATAGTCTAGTTACATTATTCTTAATAATTCTTCAAAAATTCTAAAGTATAGTATTTTTAGAATAACTTCAAATCTTCTTGGCACAATTCATAAATATATCTTTACTATTATAATGTTTGTGGGCTTATGAGTACATTCAATATTAATATTGTTAAGAAACGTAACAAAAAATTATCTTGTGAAGGCGATAAGTATATTAGAGGGAGTTTGAAAGTAACAGAAAAGCTAATGAGTAACGGGTTAGCTCATTTTGAGGAGGCATAAAAGTTATAGAAGTGAGAAAGGATTTGGTTTGAGGATAGACTAAGTAGAAGTAGACCGAGGCAGAAAAGATGATGGTTGATAAACAGAAATGGCAGAAGGACGCCTTATGGCGACCATATGTAGTAGCCTAAGGAGTCGAAGCAGAAAGAGATTATTTATTTAAAAACATATTATATGTATTTCCTCAATACTAATAAAACATAATAATTATAAATATGTTTAATCGACTTCAAAAAAAGTGAAAGCTCTATATTTCTTTGTATTTCTTTATCTACTTCGTTGTTGGTATCACATACGTGTACTATTCACTGAGAAGACTATACCTTAACCCATTTTCAGTAATAGAAAAAATCCACCCAAAAAAAAGAAATACGAGTGATTATTATATTTTGAATGTAAATGTAAGAAATTTTTGAAGTCGGTTTTTATTTCATACTTAAATCGTTCTTACAGATAACACCGCGGGCAATTACTATATTTCAAACAAATTCCTATTGCATTGTAGTGTTAAACTTTCAAATTTTCGGTCCAAAAAGATGCTATTACTACTTAATATAGATTTAGATTCAAGTATTTATAGTGTTACTAGGAGAAATAATATTATTTTTCAAAAAAATCATATTTTATTTATTTTTAAACTCATTGATTTTATTTTTAAGAGATTTTAATAATTTTTTAAAAATTAAATTGTTATTTTAAATTCTATTGTATGTATATTTTTGAGTTAAATACTAAATATTGTTCTTGAATAGTTCAAATAATATTATTTTAAACCATATTGTGTTCTTAAACTTTAAAAATTTTCAAAAATTTAATGTAGTTTCGCCTTAGAACTTAATCTTTAGAAATAATTCTTCCACTTTGCTTGTTATTAAATGCCAAATACGATAATAAAGTAGATAATAAAATAAATAATAAAATAAATGTGTGATTAAATTTTAAGCAAAATTGAATTTACATTAAAATAAGCTCTACGAAAGTAATTTAATTAAAATATTAATAATTACTTTAATCTTAGTGAAAATAAAAATATTTTCAAGTTAAATAAATTATAAAATAAAATTATTTATTATTAGTATTTTATTTTAGTTATTAACCTTATATTTAAATGTAATTGTTTTTTAACAATGGTTTAGAATTATATAATATGTATGTATATTTATGTATAGTTTTAAGACCAATAGGTCTATCTAGGGGTATATAAAGCCTTTATATCTTATTAGATTTCACATTGTGATGACATTTATTTATTTATTTAATTATTTGGATTACCAACAGAAATTACAATAATTTTAATGATAATAATTTACATAATAAATTATAAATATAATTGTATTTCTTTTTATATGTAATCAAGGCATGCAGTATTATTGTATAAATTGAGGGATAAAAAGATTTAAAAATTGAATTTAATTACATAATATTAGAAAATTGATATTATTATAATATTGTCAGAGTCATCTATAAAAGTTTATATCAAATGAGTAACTGTATTGGAGAACCTATTCATCTGCTGGATGCTGCAATGTAATTTCAATATGACAATTTCTCAGACGTAATGACATTGATACGAAAACTTCAACAATAGATTATTATTTAAAATTTATTATTATTATTTTATTGTATATATTTAATATTCTCTCTTCTCACAGAAGAGGTTTTATTACCGTTATACGAGCTTCAGCCAAACATAGTGGTGATGGAATGAGTTGATGAGCTAAATAAGAATTTACGTGTAATTCGGCATGTATTGAAAATAATAGCTTTCTGCATTGTATTTATAGTGGTTTTGGGGATGTTTAAAATATCCTGCAGTGGGACACTACAGGCCCATAATAATTATAATAATTATTATTATTATTACACTGCAGGGCAAAGGCATCACTACTCTTCCTCCACTGCTCCCTATTTTTCGCCATAATAAGCCACTCTCTTTGGAAGGAGTCTAATTCACCCCTCCGTCTCCGTATGGGCCTCATCGTCTCGAGACCACGCTGTCGTCTTTATTCGTCTTTTGCATTATTTAAAATATAAGTATATAATATTATATAGTTTAATTCAATTAAATTAATTTAAGTCAGGGTATTATTTAAAAATGTTGAGCGGTTTTTTTTTTCAAAATGGCGTCGCGAGCGACGAGAATAATATAAGGTAAGAACTGGAAATTTAAATCCCAGAAAATTTCCAAATAACTTCTCAAATATTTTAGAAATAAATTTTTAATATTGTCGTGTGCCAAATTTCTATCTGTAATTTTTAAGAATAAACTTTAATAATATTTTTAAAAAAATTATTGGAAAAAAAGTTAGTGAAATTATTAGTAAAATTAATTTATTTTTAAATATTACATTAAAATAATAACACAAAAACAAAGCTAGAAATCTTTGATAATATATAAAATTGATAAAAAAAAAATTAAAATAATTTCATAATTAATAAAATACTTCAGATAAAAATAAAAAAGAAGTTAATTGAATTTTAAATAAAACTACCTTTTCGGATTTTTTCGCGGATTTATTTTGATTTTTGGTTCCCGACGTTTCCATTGCTTTGCAGTAAACAGTCTCTGCTGTGACCATAATTGATGGCGTCAGAAACAAAAAATCAAAATAAATCCGCAAAAAAATCGAAGAGATAGTTTCATTAAAAATGTTAAATATTCGCGTAAATCTAAGAAAGTATAAGTTAATTAATTATTGAAGTGTGTTCAGCCCTTTTTAACGTCCCACTACTGGGGGTGGGCCTCCCTTCAATACGAGGGGGATCAGGCCATAGTCCACCACGCTGGCCAAGTGCGGGTTGGTGGACTTCACATGTCTTTCGAAAACTTGCTAGGTTCTCTCAGACATGCAGATTTCCTCACGATGTTCTCCTTCACCGTAAGGCAAGTGGTGATCATGTTGGAAATTATTCATACATGAAAATATCAGAGGTGAGAGACCTGAGATTTGAACCCGCTTCACTCGGTTTCCCAAGCGAGCGTGTTACCACTGGGCTACCACTGCACTGTGTTGGAGTAATAATAAATTACATTACAACAGTAATAATAAATTATCTCATAACTCTGTATCGGTTCCACTAAAATTAAAAGCGGACTAAATTAGATGCGGAATATAGAATGATTTGCTAGACTTTTTTGTTTAAGAGGAGGCTCCCCAAATTTAACGCTTATTTGCCTAAATATTCTATGTACACCAGATATCAAATCAATGTGATAATTTAAACATATGATTTTTCAAACCTTTTTCTATCGGACGTTACAAACAGAAACACAATTGAATGAAATTTTCTGAAGGGTTTTATTTTTTTTTAAATATGCCTTTTTTAGAGATTTATTCATTTTACCTACTTGTAAATTACTTCATTTACATATGCAAAAAAAATACTCACAGAAGGAAAATATAGTTTATTATGTCGGGTTTGAATAACATTGACTTTCACCAATTATTATTCTCATAATAAATTAAATTAGATTTTAGACTTATGTCCTTTAGTTCTGTGCAAGAATAAGATCGATCGGATATTCGATATTCAACCTTATTCGCTAGCGGCTTAGGTGCAACGGCGATAGTGATTCAGTCGGCTGCTGGCCCTTGACGAGGTAGGACCTATGTCGCTTTTGCTCGCGCACAATCCCCCCCGCTAATTTATCGAAATATTCATTCTTGGACATAGTGTAAAAAAATCAACGTTTTTTGCTTTTTATACATAGCTTTGTCAAAAGAACTTTAAAACGTACATACATTTAAGGTTGAATTTACATTATTGTATACTTTTTTAAACTAGAATTACCTAAACACAATTAGGTTTTAAGAAAACTTTTGCATGGGATTGTGTATCTAGTTCTTTAGTGATCGATGAAATCATAAGTAAACAAATTCCGATTTGCCGTATACTACAAGTTTCGCGCGGCTATGCTTATGATTAATATTTAATATGAATAATATAATTAATAAATATAAGTAATTTACTATACGCGTTGTATGTATGTGTGTGTATATAACATACATACGTACATAATATGTACGCTTATTACTTTCGTATTTTCATGTATGTATGTATATCAGTATGAACTTTCGTTTCGTTTCGTGGTGGTATAAGTAGGTATGAAAAGGTTTTTATATAAGATGTTGATAATATTGTAATCTCTGGAATTAGATAATCCGATTATAAAAATGTTTTCTATAATAGGAAGATATACTTCACGCACCCAAAACCACTGCATTTTTTATTTTTTTCTAAAAGTCTATGTTGCGGGAAGCAGACGTACACCCAAACACACTCTTACCGACTCTGCCACGATTTCATCAAGCGATTGTACGCGCAGGATTTGGCCGCGGGTTTCACATAAATCTACATGTAAAATACCTACCAAATTTCATAAACATCACGTGAACTTAGCTAACCAAAACTAGTACGGGTAAGTAGGTATATCAGAATAAAACATAGGGTATGTTTGTCCCTCAAGGATAATGCAGATTTCTATATTGTTATATTTTCTGTAGTTCAGATTTACCAGAAATCGTCCTCTGCCACTACATCTGCGTTGTGTTCAACAGGGTTTATTAATTGGAAAAAAGCTTCAGAGAGATTAACCGAACACGAGGCAACTCAAATGCACAAAGAGTGTATGATTAAGTGGAAAACTCGAGTACAACAAATGAAATCATGCCAGGGTATTGATCAAGACATTGAGCGAGTAATTCACACAGAGAAAGAAAAATGTAGACAGATCCTTCGTATAGTAATGGATGCTGTATTGTATCTATCAACAAACTGTCTTTCTTTTCGTGGGTCCCACGAAACCCCTAGCGACATCAACATACAATGTCCTCAGCCATGTCAAGGAAACTTCTTGAATTTAATTTCCCTGCTCGCCAAACATAATTCAACTCTTAAATTTCAATTAGAACATTTAAAAAAGGGACAAGTATCATATTTATCAAAGACAATACAGAATGAAATTATTGACATAATGGCAAAAACAGTTAGAAATAGCATTTTAAATGACATCAAAGAAGCCAAATACTACACGATAATGTTTGACTGCACTCCAGATGTGTCCCATACAGAACAAATGAGCCAGGTAATTCGATATGTAAAAAAAACTGGTGATGTGTGTGAAATAAAAGAAAGTTTCATTGATTTCATAGAAGTTGCTGGAAAGACAGGAGAATGCATTTGTCAACAGATTATAGAAAAATTAACAGTTGATAATTTAGATATTGGACAATGTCGTGGCCAATCTTACGATAATGGGTCTAATATGGCTGGCATCTATAAAGGAGTACAAGCCAGGATTGCAGAAAGGAATGAGTTGGCCGAGTTCGTACCGTGCTTGGCTCACTCCTTAAATCTTGTAGGTGTCCATTCTGCCTCGTCATGCCAGGAAGCTATAAACCTATTTGGACTAATTCAAAAAGTATATTGCTTTTTTGTCGGCTCCACTGCTCGATGGGATATTATGAAAAAATATGTTAAAACCAATTTAAAAGGAAGCAGCCAGACGAGATGGTCGGCGAAACATGTTGCTGTGAATGCCCTGTTAAACAATTTGCCAAATGTAGTGGAAGCCTTGAAAGAAGTTAAGCAAAATTCTCATGCTCCAGAAACTAAGTATGAGGCAGGTCATCTCTTGATTGCTATAAAAAATTTTAAATTTGTTCTGAATTTGACGATTTGGGCAAATATTCTTCGCGAAATAAATCGAATAAATATTGAAATACAAAAAGAAGACATAATCCTTGCACGATCCGTTGCTTTAATGGATGGCCTGCTCAAAACTTTGGAAAAAATGAGACAAAATTCAATTGAATATTGGATAAAAGAGGCTAGAGAAGTTGCTGAAAAAAATGGCGTTGAGCCTATTCTACCAAATAAAAGAGTTCCAAAATGCAAAAAACAATTTGATGAGATGTGTGAGGACGAATTACGAACACTTCAACCTGCTCAGCTCTTTTCTAAAGAAATAATGATAATATTTGATCGAATCATAGCAGAAATCAAAAAGAGGTTTGATTGTGCTACCATGCTGAATTTGAATTTTGCATTTCTCAATGGTACTGAAATTTTGAAAATGTCTACTGAAGAACTGCAAAAGCATGGAGCAGATCTGGCTCGAAAATACGAGCGAGATTTAAACGCCGTTGAATTCGTCCAAGAACTCTACGTTTTTAAAGAGCAAGCTCCACTTTTATTTGGTGACATAGAAAAGGCGAACGGTTTCTATCTCTTGCAACAGATTTATGCGCGTGATTTGCAGGATGCCTTTCCTAATATTTGTATTGCTTTGCGTATTTACTGTACGCTTCCTACCACATCCGCAAGTTGCGGGCGAAGTTTTAGCAAACTAAAACTTATTAAAAATTATTTGCGATCCTCTATGAGCCAGGAACGTTTATCAAGTCTCGCAATCTTAGCGATAGAAAATCAAATTGCAAACGATATTAATTATGAAAAAGCCATTGATTTGTTTGCAGAACAAAAGGCCCGAAAAGTAAAATTATAATTTCAATCTGCAATACAATAATATATTAAATTGATTTTTATTTTTAATCTTATGTTTTATTTCAGACCCTATCCTGTGTGATCATAAATATTAAATATGTCCTACGTGTCCATGTACGTACGTATTTTTGTGAACTAGCAGAACCCGTGGCTTCGCCCGCGTTCAAAGTGTTAAAAAAACATATTCTTCTTTCCCTCTCCTTTACAATAATGTATGGAAGTCTGCCCGATTTTTCGACATTTATATTTACTGCTCCGCTCCCTTATGTAGTGGCATGATGATATATAGCCTATAGCCTTCCTCAATGAACGGGCTATCTAATGTAAAAAGAATTTTTCAAATCCGATTTGTAGTTCTTGAGATTAGCGCGTTCAAACAAATAAACAAACTCTGCCTCTTTATAATATTAGTATAGATAAATAGACAGAAACTTAACACAGAAAGAGCAACGCTGGATAGGTTTTTATGGCATTCTTTTCGAGAGGCCTATGTCCATTAGTGGGCATCTGATAGCAGAAAAATAAAAATGATAAAGGTAAAAATATAGGCGGGCGGGGGCGGCATTTTTCAGTTTTTGCCCCGCCTCGAAAAAATTGAAGATCCGGGGCTGCAACTATATACCTTTGAGACGTCTAAAATCAATCTCTCCATTGACCGTGTCCGCTGTAAAGCATTCGGACAAAACAATAGTATAAATTGTAATAATATTAAATAATATAGAAACCAATCAGAAATGATATCTATATATATTATAAAATTGTAACTAAGCCGAATCTGTACATAAATATTTTTTTGAAAATCTTATTGAAATAGACATTATTATCGATACAAAAGCCAAATCAATAGTTTCTAGAGTTTTTGTCTGTCTGTCTGTCTGTCTGTCTGTCTGTCTGTCTGTCTGTTACCGCATCACGGGAAAGCTACTGAACAGATTTTGATGAAATTTGGTATGATGATAGCTGATTACCCGGTTCAACATATAGGATAGTTTTTACTGCAGGAAAATATCTCATCTCTGAGATAAACTTTAAAACGTAACTAGGGACGAACCCGAGCGGAGCGAGGGTGAGTTGCTAGTATTATAGATAAATCTTTAGCAATAGATACATAATGTAATAATGAAATGGGTAAACAAAAACTGTCAACACATTAAAGTGTTAGATGTTACATATTAATGTACTGTCGAAATTGTAAACAAGAAATACCAACGTCTCTGATTATTGTCAGAGGAGCCTTCAGCTATATATATATATAAGGCTATATATATATAATGAAGGCTATATATATATATATATATATATATATATTTATATATATATATATATATATATATAAAGCATTCGGACACGTCGGGAACCAAAAATCAAAATAAATGCGCGAAAAATCCGAAAAGGTAGTTCTATTGTACTTATAAAGATTATATTTTTTTCGATATTTTACTTTTCTAGTTATTTTGTACAGCACAGTAATGTTAGAAGTAATCTTGTAACACAAATTAATCTATACATATAATGAAACTGTAGAGGTCGAATGTCTGTACATAGAAAAAAAAAATGCTAAAAACCGAGTCAGGGGGATGTGAGAAGAGAAATATAACAAATCCATATATTTTTCAATTTTTTTGTTTCTCTGTCTGTTTATCTGTTTGTACGGGCTAATCTCCAAAACTTTTCGACTAATTTAAATGAAATTTTGTATTTTGGTACCTTATATCCCCGGTCAACATCTTAAATACTTTTGATCCCGAAAAATTAAAGAGTTTCCGCGGGACAGTCAAAAAACTATAGTATATTATACAACTTAGTACACAAAAACTATTGATTAGATTTTAATGAAAAATTACAATAATATAGTTCATACATCAGAATAACAAATAGGCTTCTTTTTATTCCGCCGTATTGCCGCTAGTTTTAAATAAAACTATCTTTTCGGTTGTTTTCGTGAATTTATTATGATATACGTCAGGGTTACTCAAAGTGGGGTACGCGAACCCCTAAGGCAGGGTTACTCAAAGTGGGGTACGCGAACCCCTAGGGTTTCGCGATTTGACGGTAGGTGGTTCGCGACAAGATTTATGTAATGGCGGCTGGATGGCTAACGAATATCACTCCAGAACAGAAAGTGTGGCTACATTCGAAACCCATTTGTGGTCAGAACCGAGAGCATAAATTCTGGTTTGAGTATTAAGCAACAGGAGTAATTATTAAAAATGTTTTCAGATGAAACTCTTCAAGTAAATTTAAAAGGAATGTCTTTAATTGATTTTTGGGCAGCTAGACAGAAAGAATACTAATCCTGCACTCTGACAAAGCAAAGCGGGGAATTTTCATTTACCCTTTGCAACAATATACTTATGTGAGTTCCCTTGGGATGGTTAAAAAACTATAGTAACTTATATAGCTTAGTACACAAAAACTACTGATTGGATTTTAATGAAACTTTACAATAATATAGTTCATACATCAGAATAACAAATAGGCTACTTTTTATCTCGGAAAAATGTACTGTTCCCGTGGGATAGATTTGTTTTTGTTTGTCTAGAGGCGAACCCGAGTGAAGCGAGTGTGAGCCGCTATTATTAAATGAAGCTAAAATGTTTGTTTTTTTTAAACGCGCTAATATAGTACCTACTTAACTATTTAGACTTTTTTCTTCTATATATATATATATGGTAAGTCCGGGAGAGTTGCCTACAGTTTTAAAAAACGATCAATATTCATTATATGTGTAAGATACTACATAAAATAAGCATAGTTTATTTTAATTCAATATTTACTTATGCCATTCAGATTAAATATGGAACTATTGTGCAATAAATTCCAGATTAAAAAACGTTTTTTAAAAATAATAGAAAATAGGCATCTCACCCAGACATGTGGGTTAGTTGCCTATAGATATCAGGGATAGGTAAAGGATGAGTAATTAGTGCATAATCAGACGTACTTTGCTTAGTGACGCAAAAATCCTTTTTTTAATGCATTTATACATACTACCTGTAGATGTACAGATGGCTATGTGGGACTCACCGGCTAGAAAAGCCAGTACTACCCACTAAAACCCAACAAAACCTCCCCCGTCTTAATGGAGCACCCCGACGGCAGGTTTGCCGAAGCAGACTACAACAACCGTGAGGTTGCTCCCACGGTCCACTCTGCCGTCAGAGAAGTACCAAGAGCAACCATATTGATTAGGCCATAATCCACCACGCTAGTCAAGTGCGGGTTGGCGGACTTCATGTCTTTCGAAAACTTGCTAGGTTCTCTCAGATATGCAGGTTTCCTCGCGATGTTTTCCTTCACCATAAGGCAAGTGGTAATCATGTTTGAAATGATTCGCACATGAAAATATCACAAGTGCGAGACCCAGGATCTCACTTCACTCGCTTTCCCAAGCGAGCGCGTTACCCACTAGGCTACCACTGCCTTAATTAGCGTCCGGATGAACTGCCGAACGTTAATGAGCTCCCACACAACGACAAGGTGAACGCACGTTGGGGGAGGGGGGAGGGGGGGGGGGCAATTAATATACTGGGCATCTAACCCCGAAATATCGTTGGGCATCTTTCCCGATCATTAGGGAGAGATGCCTATCGACTCTGAACACACCGTAAAGCATTTACAATAGAAAATGGTGGATTGTTAACAAAACAAGATCACAATGTCATATTATGAAACAATTTAGTACTATTTAAGTACAGAATTTAGGGAAAAAATTACTGCAAACTATCTCAAAGATTATATTATTCTAACGTAAAAGTTAACTACACTTATCTTATACAAATTAACACCAAAATATTAATTATATGTCTTTGTGTAAAAACTTCCACACTGACATTGACTGTCGACTGACGTATTATGGACGCGTTACGAATCACGCAACATTAATTAATTTAATTTTTAAATTTATTAGGCGTCTCTCCCTTATGGGCATCTCTCCCGGACTTACCCTATATATATATACAGGGTTATTGGTAATTCGACATATTCCTAATATTGACCACAGAATGGGTCCTCCTCGCCTATCCAACGATTAGGAAAATGGCTATCGAGCCATCGCCTAACATTGACACCAAAATGTGCAGGACATCCGTCTTGCTATTTTTTCGCGGATTTATTTTGATTTTTGGTTCCCGACGTTTCGATTGCTTTACAGCAATCATGGTCACGGGAGAGACTTTCCCGTTCCATGGCTTTAGGACCCATTCCATGGCGTGCGAGAAGTCCGGACTTAACGCCGGTTGATTTCTATGTCTGGGGTCACAGAAATCCCTAGTTTACGACGTCTCGCCTGTGTCATCCGCGGAAAAACTCAAAACAAGAATTATGAACGCAGCAAATGCGATGCGGAATAATTTGACTACTTCGGTAGTTAAGTCACAACTCGGAAAAAGAATGCGACTTTGCGCAATAGGGGAAGTCACTTCGAGCAAGAACTTTAATTAAGCTAAATTACAAAATGTCTTAATTGTTACTTATTATTAATTGTTAATTCTTATTACCACTAAACTGTTACTGGTTCTAAATTTAATTTTAAATTTATATTTTTTTGTTTTATTTACATTGGGTATTGTTTTTAATTAATTTTATGGAAATTTTAAAGGACGACCTTAAGTTTAGTTCGAATACGAAATTCTGCCTGCTTCCTTTGTGATCATTTTTTTTCAGTTTTTTTTTAAATAAGTTCCTAGTTGTAATGCATTTTTGGAGAGCTAAGAAAACCGTTATGTTTTTAAAATAATCTGCAAGCCAAGTTTTATAACGTTTTTTTTGGTTTTTAAGGCATTTTAGTGGAGAAAGTTTCAAAAAAATTTTGAAATAATATCGTTTTTCGTCTGGCATTTTTTAATTTAGACCGATAATTGTTGTTCTAATATTGATAAATAATTGATGTTTAACCGTTTTTATAAATCAGAAGAGAAAATGAAATTTAAATTGATACTTTTTTTTTAATAAATTTTTGAAGTTGCATTTCTGACTTATTTTGAAAAAAACTAAAAACCATGATAACTCAAAAATGGTTCACTTTTGCATGATGCATATGGGGGTCAAAATTATCGCAAATAGTCACCCCTATCACCTCCTAACGGGAATACGTCGAATTACCAGTAACCCTGTATATATATATATATATATATATATATATATATATATATATATATATATATATATATATATATATATATATCATTTACTTTTATTTCATTTAACTAAATATTATTTTATTTGTTGAAACTCAGGAGCAAACCAGAAGATTAAGACCAAGAAATCTGATTAGAGGGTCACAATGGCAAAAAGATCATATTACAGATTATACATGTCTATTAAGTTTTATAGAAGATGATCCTAAAACATATGAAATGCCATGGAAAGTACTGAAAAATTAAATTGGAAAAGAGCTATGGAAGAAGAGATAGATAGTTTAAATAAAAATAATACATGGGATATAGTACCAAAACCAGAAAACTGTAAAGTTATAGAAAGCAAATGGATATATAAAAGAAAACATGATGAACATGGTAATATCACTAGTTATAAAGCTAGGCTTGTAGCTAGAGGTTTTCAGTAAACTGATTTTATTGATAATGATTTATTTGCACCAGTCGCTAAACTTCCAACAGTTCGTACTCTATTGGCAATTTGTAATCAAAAGGGTATTTTAGTACATCAAATGGATGTGAAAAGTGCTTTTCTTCATGGTGATATTAAAGATGAGATATATTTGTCATTACCAGATGGATATTCTAGTGATAATGGTATGGTATGTAAACTAAAAAAATCATTATATAGTCTAAGAAATTCACCTAAAAACTGGAATGATAAATTTAGCTCAGTTATGTTATCTGAAGGTTTTAAACAAAGTAAAAGTGATTATAGTCTATATGTAAAACAGTATAATGGACGGTTTGTATACTTATTGTTATATGTTGATGATTTATTACTTGCAGGGACGGATATAGAATGTGTTAACGAAACTAAAGATTTATTAAAGAAACATTTTTGTATGAAAGACCTGGGTATAGCAAAATACTTTTTGGGTATATCTATTGAACAAAATATTATTAATGGTATCTTAAAAATTAATCAGAAAACATTTTTGAAACAAATTTTACAAAAATTTAATATGTCAGATTGCAAAAGTGTTGCTACACCCATGGATTCAAAATGTAAAACTGATTGTCTAATAAGAGAAGGGTCTGAAACTCAGGAATTAGAGACAAAGTGTAGGCAACTAATTGGTTCCTTATTGTATGCAACATTAGGTAGTAGACCTGATTTGTGTGCAAGTGTTTCTATTTTAAGTCGTTTTCAGAAATGTTCTAGCAAAATTTTGTGGAATATGTTAAAAAGAATTCTTAGATACATTAAAGGCACAATTGATTTAAGTTTAGTTTTTAAGAGAAGCAATACTAATGACTCTATTGTTGTAGGCTATGTAGATTCTGACTGGGGTGGTGATTTAGTTGACAGACGGTCAACTACTGGTTTTGTTTTTAAAATATTTGGTTGTCCAGTGTTATGGGGTACTATAAAGCAACAAACTGTGTCTTTGTCGTCGACAGAAGTCGAGTATATGGCACTCAGCATGGCTACTACAGAAGCCTGTTGGCTTAAACAATTGTTAATTGATTTTTCCGTTCATGTTAATCATGTATTGATATATGAGGATAACCAAAGTACTATAAAAGTCGCTAAAAATCCAGTTTTGCATAAAATAATGAAACATATAGATATAAAACATCACTTTATTCGTGAGAAAATTGTAGATGGTACAATCATTCTAAATTATATTGAAACATCTGAACAAATAGCAGACTTATTAACAAAACCAATGCCAAGACAAGAATTTATACAGGTGATATATTTTTTTTTTTGTAAAAGTTTAAAGATGTTATATATTATATGATATGATAAAATTTAAAGTAATTAAAGTAAAAATAATACAAATATGTAAGTGTATAAAAAGTTTAAATTAATTAGAAATTGGAAAAAGAATGTAAGTTTAAAGTAGGAAATAATATTCTTATATTGAGGGACGGTGTTAAAATACAATATAAAAATATTATTTATCTGTTTTGATTATCTGTTAAAGAAGTCTTTTTTATGTTTTTTTTAATCTGTTTTTGGTTTTCCTTTTGGTTTATAACAAAAAAGTCCTGTCTGGTTCTTGTAGAAAAATTAATTGCACCGAGGTAAGATTTATAAAATATATTGTTGTACAAATAATACTTTTCTGCTCTCTTACAAATAAAACATCAATTCAAGCATTAATCAGGCTTTCATTAAGATTACAATAGCTACAAGAGCTACGGTTGGAAGTTTTGCGTCATCCACCATACTCACCAGACCTTAAGTGGACAGACTTCTACTTTTTCCGAATTCTTGGCAGGAAAAAAATTCAGTACCAAGTACAAAATACTTTTGAAGAGTTTGTTGGTTCACCTGGCTTCTTCAAGAAGGGTATTAAAAAATTATTGTCCTCTGACACCTTCATTTCCTAAAAAAAAATTTATATATTCTTTATTGCACATTAAAAAATAAAAATTTAAAGTATTTAGAAAACATTAATGGCAAAGGTGGACTTATCTCTAAAAGAGATCTCTTCCAGTCAACCTAGGAGGTGAGAAAGATTGTCATTTAGCGGTGCAGAAAAGTGCAAGGTGATATGGAAATAAATTAAAAAAAAAACACAGTATATATAAAAATAGCGTATTATATGTAATCTTAGTATAATAAATAATACAAACATACAAGTATATAAAATACATAGATAAGAATAATACTTATAATACATATATTTTACACCATACAATATACATACATACAATACATATAAATACTTATTAATATATAATGTTGATGACTACTAAGTAACTTCAGATAGAAAATGTTCTTTTAGACGATATTTAAAAGATGCAATGGAGGGACTTTCTTGAATAAGTTTAGGGAGTTTGTTCCATAGTAGAGGAGCACGTACCGAAAACGAATTAAGTCCAAAGCCGGTATTACACTTTGGCACGTCGAGCATTGATGTGACGCAAGAACGTTTAGTGCGTGTGGAAGTGGGAAGTAAGGTAATTCGGGAACAAAGATAAGGAGGGGCATTAGGATCGTGGAGGATATTAAAGAGGGTGGACAGGATGTGCATATCACGGCGAAGGCGAATTGGGAGCCACTTAAGTTGAGCGCGAAACGCAGAGATGTGATCATGCTTTCGCAAGTTGTAGATGAAGCGTATGGCTAAATTTTGGAGGCGCTCCAGTTTATTAAGAAGCTCCTCAGTCACATCCAAGTAACAAACATCAGCATAGTCGAGGATAGGTAAAAGAAGGGATTGCGCAAGCATAATTTTGGTTATATGGATATTTACACCGCGTCCCATATACTAAACATGTGCTATACCAGCAATTAAACGCGGGTGATGCCGCGGGGTACTACTAGTTAATAATATTATATACCACAATTTTTGGATAATATTTTTCCTGACATACATAAGTTTTTCGTTGACGCCATTATTTTAATTTCCATAAATTTATCTCTTGAATACATGCATATATTATATATTTAAAAAATATAAATACTGATGTGACAGAGCACTACGACTATGTTCCGACTGAACGTCGCCATGAAGGTATTCCTGTTTATACTCGGTCTAATCCTGGGGAGGGCTCGAGGAGCTTATGAACCAATCATTCTGGACTACCACGAGACCATCGGTATCCCATCAGCTGAGCGTATCCGAATCGCTGAAGCATCTCAGGATTCTGATGTCATCAGAAATGTTGGAGGACTACTTGAGCCGTTAAACTCTCATCCATACATGGTAATAATAAATTTACTAATATTATAAAGCTAAAGTTTGTCTCTTTATTCGTTTGTTTGAATGCACGGTTATGTGGGACTCACCGGCGAAAAAAGCCTGTATTACCCATTAAAACCCAACAAAACCACCCTCGCCTTAATGGGACATTGCAAGAACCCTTACGCACTCAACCCCGATGGCAGGTCTGCCGAAGCAGACCGCAACAGTCATGGGGTTGCTCTAAGGGTCCACTCTGCCATTAGAGAAGTACCAGGAGCAACCCACATGGTACACCACCCACCGTAGTGGGCCATCTCCCTGCGCGTTTCTTGGCTTTGCGCCCGGCTGAACTGCCGGACGCTAATGATACAACTACTACTTTACTATAATATAAGCATTTTCTAGCGCAATCTTGAATAATTTATTTTTCTGGTTAGTATTTATGTACATATATATTTATATAGTTTTGGTATGTATTAGATTACATGTATATAATATTATATATCTAAACTTGTATTTATGTATTAATCTTATATAATATGTATATGTTTTATGTATTTATATGTGTATATATATATACACACATATATTTAAGTATTAATTATGTGTTATACTTATATACTTTACTTTTATTATTGTTTTATTTTTCTGCACTTTCTGTTTCTGTCCCGCTATTTAACACTATTTCACACATGCATGGGTTGACTGGAAGAGATCTCTTATAGAGATAAGTCCACCTTTGTCCACGTCACTTTCTATGCATTTTATTTTAGTATAACTTATTTGTGCAATAAAGAATATAATATAGTTCATACATCAGAATAACAAATAGGTTACTTTTTATCCCATAAAAATGTACGGTGCCCGTGGGATAGATTTGTTTTTGTTTGTCTAGAGGCGAACCCGAGCGAAGCGAGGGTGAGCCGCTACTTTTAAAAATAAAAGAAGACGTATGTTAGAATTTTAAGAATGGAATGGAATGAAAAAAATGAATAAAATAATAGAAGGATGTTGTGTCATAATGGCGACACGACGAGACGCGTGAACATTGTTTTATATAATTTCAAAAGAATAAATAGTTACTAGTGTTATAAACGCCTTTATTTGTATCCCCGGATCCTACACTGATATTCCGATAAGACAAGTATGCTCAATATATATATATATATATATATATATATATATATATATATATATATATAAATATTAAAAGCCAAATTTGAATTGAAAAAAAAAATCGAGTAGAAAAATATGATCCTTTTTCACAAGTACATACATTATCTCTATTAATTAATTAATTTATTTATTTATTTATTTATTTACTTATTTATTTATGTACTAAGAGAAGACTTATCTCTTTAAGAGATCTCTATCAGAAACCCTCGAGCGTGAGAAAAAAATAATAATATGGTGCGGTGTAGGTACAAACTACAAACATCAATTATGTCTATATTATATAAACATACACGTATACAAACACACATACATACATACATATTACATACATACTTACATTACATACATACATACTTCAAGAAATGTTTTTTATAATAAGGAAATTATGTGGAGTGACTCAGATAAAATTCTTTTAAGCGATTTTACTATTTTTTAGACAACATCCGCCCCATCGCATTGCCCTCTGACAGTATGATGGACTTCGGATTGCAAGTCGGACTGCAAGTATCCGGCGTGGGCTTCGGAAGATCTACAAATTGTAAGTGCCATGTAGATTAGAAACTACAAATAAATTATTTATTCATAGAATAGAAAAGATCTCCCGAAAATATTTACAACTAGCGGGTCACCGTCGCTTCGCTACGGTTCGCCTCTAGGAAAACAAATACAAACCTATCTCACGGGAACCGCACATTTTTACGGAATAAAAAGTAGCCTATGTGTTATTCCAGACTATAATCTATCTCTGTGCCAAATTTCATCCAGATCCGTTCAGCCGTTCTGGCGTGAAAGAGTAACAAACATACATACATACATACTTACAAACTTTCGCGTTTTTAATATTAGTAGGATTCCATATATGTATGTGAGGCATTGGTAGCCCAGTGGTAATGCGTTCGCTTGGGAAACTGAGTGAAGCAGGTTTAAGTCCTGGGTCTCGCACCTCTGATATTTTCATGTGCGAATCATTTCAATCATCAATTTTTATACCAAATTTTAGGGTATTTTCATAATTATTGTAGACTAGCAATACTCACGGCTTTGCCCGCGTTCAAACTTCCGATATAAACACCAGTTTTACAATAATGTATGGAAGTCTGCCTGATTTGCTGATATTTCACTGACATGATTACTGCTCCGCTCCTTGGGTAGTAGCATGATGGCATATAGCCTATATATGACGTCACGTTTGGCTCAGTTTGTAGTGACCCAACTTGCTGTGCCAGCGGTTGCGGGTTCGAAACCCGCTAGATTCGTGTGATGAGCACAAATGTTTGTACTCTAGTCATGCGTGTTTATATTTATAATATGTTTGTATTTAAAATTATATATGTGTAGTGTATCAACTATCTGGTATCCATAACACAAGCCTCGTAACTTACCATGGAACTAGATGGTGCTGTGTGTTAATGTCCCAACATATTTATTTACATGTTTGTTAACGAAATAAAAAAAACATAGCCTTCTTCCATACACGGACTATCCAATGTAAAAAGAAATTTTCAATGAAATAAAAAAATAATAAAATAATTTTATGCTAATAATATCTTACGTCTTTTCTCAGCGTTCGCCAATAACAACTATCTGGGCATCCAACTAGGGCTCCTCAGGGTGATCTCGAACTCTGAGTGTCAGAACGTCTTCGGACCAAGTACCGTTATCAACTCAACTCTTTGCACCAGTGGTACGGTAGGCATTGGGATCTGTAATGGAGATTCCGGCAGACCCCTCACATACACCACTAATGGAGTTAGATATTTGGTAATTGTTATTACTTGCTATCCCTTTATCAGTTACGGAATTTTTAGAAATTATATTTATGGTCATGCGAAAATTCTTAAAACGGAGAATGGGAAATTATAAATATGATTTCCTTAAAACAATACTTTCTTAGAGTATAAAATATTTGATATTTTTTTCAATTAATGATGAAACAAAAAAGTGTCCCATGATCAATCAAAAGGTGCGTGGGAAGCAAAAAAGTAAAATAAAACCACGAAAAATCGGTAAACTCATTACTTGATAACGAATCCACTTAGCTTTTTTTTAACCGACTTCCAAAAGGAGGAGGTTATCAATTCGATTGGTATTTTTTTTTAATTATGACGACACGTTTGGCTCGGCTTGTAGTGTGTACTTGCTGTGCCAGCGGTCGCGGGTTCGAGTCCAGCTGTGGACATTCATTTGTGTAATTACGAATATTTGTACTCCAGTCGCGGGTGTTTATATTTATAATATCTATGTATTCAAAGTTATATATGTGTAGTGTATCAACTATCTGGAATCCATAACACAAGCCTCGTAGCTTACCATGGAACTAGATGGTGTTGTGTTAATGTACCAAAGAAAAACATTCGTTATAGTCCGAAAAAAATTTTTAGAGGGAAAAATGGTACCTACTGAAAATTAGGAAATTTTATAGAAACTAAAAGTTTCGTTAAATGTTTGTATAACCTCAAAGATTATAAGTTTTATTGACATCTTGACAGAACAGCGTCTGTGGGGTCAGGTGGTTTAAAATAAAACATTGAATTTCTGATGTAGATAGGGGTGAACTCATTCGACTCATCGCGCGGCTGCCAGGCGGGCTTCCCGGCGGGCTACACACGCATCACGTCCTTCGTCAGCTGGATACGGTCGCAGCTCTAGATACTGACCATAACTACACCTCACTCACTCTCGCTTCGCTCGGAGTTTTCCCTAGGTTGCTTCTCAAAACAAAATTAATTAATTAATTTGCTTTTAATTTTTTTTCGTGGGACTCTATTTTTTTTCTGAAATAAAAGTAGCCTAAGTTACTCTTTATTACATCAGCTATCTGCCAGTGAAAGTCCCGCCAAAATCGGTCCAGCCATTTCAGAGATTAGCCGGAACAAACAGACAGACAGACAGACAGACATACAGACAGACAAAAATTGTAAAAAATGTTGTTTTGCTATATGTACCGCGTATACATCCATATGCATTTAGTAAAAAGCGGCTATTTTAATATTACAAACAGACAGTCCAATTTTAGTTATCTGTATAGATTGGAATATTTTTTTTAGTTTTTATCAGGAATAGATTATATATATGTATATATAATATTGTGTATGGCATATAATGATATAAAATATTGTGTAATGTAATAAATGGGTTTGATTTAATTTAAAGTTTATTTTCTTCTTCTTAATGCATTCAAATAAAAGGTTGCTTTTAGAAATGTTTTTTTTTTTCTTTTAATTTATTATTTAGTTTTTATTTTATTCGTATCGTTCTCAACAAACCCTTGCATTAGGTATCCATATTATGGGGGTGCATAAAAAAACATAGTCCGTCATCTTTGGGAGTCCGCCATATTGGATTTAGAATGACGTTTAGTCAAATTTGTCTTGCAAGATTTGATTACAGACAGACAGACACAGGGACAGGTGAAATTATATAATAGTGAGATGTCTAAAACCTTTGTCTAAAAATAACTCCTAAAATCCTGACAAAACTCGAAAAGATTGTCTTCTTGCGAGGTTAACCTTAACCATTCATCTAAATTATTTTTTGCTTAGTTTAGATATTAAAAATTATCAATCACTACATATTTTAGTTTGACTTTGTTCGGGCTAATCTCAGAAACTACTGTACTGTTTTTGATAAAGTTTATATCAATAGATAAAGAGATTATCTAGTTATAAGCCATAACTTTTAAACATTTTGCAAAAAATATATACCGGTATGATGTATTTTTTAAATCAAGCCAAAATAAATTGATATTAAAAAGAAAAAACATTTTAAAAATAAGTAAATAAAAATAAATAAATGTGGGAGGGAAGTACACCTTTTCCATAAAATATCTACGATTTAACCTTTTCAAGACGAAATCTTGGCGTTATGTCTCACAAAAGCTTTTAATGAATTTTGGTTGACAAATAATATTATTATTTTAAAAATGTGTATCAGGGTTTTTACGTTGATTGATTATGAATTAAATAACAGATTGTATCTTTGTCTTTAATCTAAGTGATTATATAAATTAGATTGTGCATGAATTACGTGAAATTTTCAAGTAAACGACATATAAGTTTATTTACTTTGAACAAGTACCGTTATATTCCGCCCGATGTGTGTTCACCTTGTCTGGTGGGCAGTGTGAAGCTAAGAGACACACTGGGAGGTGGCCCATCCAGGTGGGCGGTGTGCCATACGGGTTGCTCCTGGTACTTCTCTAACAGCAGAGTGGAACAGGGGCCAACCCCTGTGTTGTTGTGATTTGTCTCGGAAGACAAGCCGTCGAGGCTTCGTGCTTGAGTGCTTTAGTGAGCCTGCGACCTTCCATTGAAACGGGGAAGGTGATGGTCATCAGAAAATTTAGTACTTCCTACTAAAACCAAAAAAAAACTTCCTCGGTTTAATGAGGCTGCCACAGGACCACTAAAGAACTTACTACTGTGACAGACCACGACAACCAAGGTGCGACGCCCAAGTTCCACAAGTACCGGAAAGAATTATACATGATAATATAGAATATTAACTACTCTCTTCTCTAGATGAACCACGCATTTATAATACGGAAGCTCTCAGAAATGTTGATTTTATCACATATAATTCACTACGTAGCTTATTCTCAAAACGTTCGCAAAACAAATAACCTTAACTTTACTACTTGTAGATAATATTTTTTTTATTTCAGTTAAAAACCATTTATAGTAGTTTCTGAGATAAGCCCGAACAAACATGAACAGCGTCCGGGGACTTATTAATATGCAGTCACGAAGAAATAGTTTTTTGCGTTTTCATTACTTTTGTAATATGCAATTTCTTCGATATTTCCTAACTGTTCCAATACAATTAGATGTCGTCTGTAACAACATATAACTTTTGAGATTTCTCAAACCTTAGTTTCTTCTGTGACTTTAGGTAAAGCATTCGAAACGTCGAATCAAAATATAAAACTGCAACAAAATCTGAGAAGATTTAAAATAATACTTTCTTAGATGTACGCGAATATTTGACATTTAAAATAAATAAAACTATCTTTTAGGATTTTTTCGTGGATTTATTTTGATTTTTGGTTCCCAAAAATCTTCTTCTTCGGTTCTTTGGGAACAAAAAATCAAAATAAATCCGCGAAAAAATCCGAAAAGTTAGTTTTATTTATTTAAGATTTAAAATGTCAAATATTCGCGTAAATTCCAATAAAGTTCCAAGAATTCCTCACCAACTATGTTCCTTCAACGTTTGCTAACAAACTTATAAGTGTAAAAGTTTTACTTTGCCGTCTAATTGAGGCCTCACGTACAGATAATGACATGCGATAAGCAAATTTGATGTATGACGGATCACTGAACAAATACATTAAATACACCGGATATGATAAAGATATTATACATTTAATGAGTATTTAGACGTTCGAAAAAATAAAACTATACAAATGGATGATTTTTATCAAATAGATCACAATCGCAAAGTTCTATTATTTTATGTTGACGTAACAGACATATCTGCAATTATTTAAATGGAAGAACTAAATCTAATATACGACGACACGTTTGGCTCAGTTTGTAGTGATCCTACTTGCTGTGCCAGCGGTCGCGGGTTCGAGTCCCGCTGCCGGCATTCATTTGTGTGATGAATACGAATGTTTGTACCCAGTCATGGGTGTTTATATTTATAATATGTATGTATTTAAAGTTATATATGTGTAGTGTATTAATTATCTGGTGTCCATAACACAAGCTTTGAAGCTCACCATGAAACTAGATGGTGCTGTGTATTAATGTCCTAACATATTTATTTATTATTTATTAATAGTACTATCTTCTTACATTTACGAATATTTGACATTTTAGTTAAACTATCTTTGTATTTTCTGTTACAACTATATACCTTTGAGACGTCTAAAATCAGTCTCTCCATTGACCATGTGCGCTGTAAAGCATTCGGACACGTCGGGAACCAAAAATCAAAATAAATGTGCGAAAAATCCGAAAAGGTAGTGCTATTGTACTTATAAAGATTATATTTTTTTCGATATTTTACTTTTCTAGTTATTTTGTACAACACAATAATATTAGAAGCAATCTTGTAACACAAATTAATCTATACATATAACAAAACTGCAGAGGTCGAATGTCTGTACATAGAAAAAAAAATGCTGAAAACCGAGTCAGGGAGATGTGAGAAAAGAAATATAACAAATCCATATATTCTTCAATTTTTTTGTTTCTCTGTCTGTTTATCTGTTTGTACGGGCTAATCCCCAAAACTGTTGGACTGATTTAAATGAAATTTTGTGTTTTGGTACCTTATATCCCCGGTCAACATCTTAAATACTTTTGATCCCGAAAAATTAAAGAGTTCCCGCGGGACAGTCAAAAAACTATAGTATATTATACAACTTAGTACACAAAAACTATTGATTAGATTTTAATGAAAAATTACAATAATATAGTTCATACATCAGAATAACAAATAGGCTTCTTTTTATTCCGCCGTATTGCCGCTAGTTTTAAATAAAACTATCTTTTCGGTTGTTTTCGTGGATTTATTATGATATACGTCAGGGTTACTCAAAGTGGAGTACGCGAACCCCTAGGGCAGGGTTACTCAAAGTGGGGTACGCGAACCCCTAGGGTTACGCGATTTGATGGTAGGTGGTTCGCGACAAGATTTATGTAATGGCGGCTGGATGGCTGACGAATATCACTCCAGAACAGAAAGATACATTCGAAACCCATTAGTGGTCAGAACCTAGAGCATAAATTCTGGTTTGAGTATTAAGCAACAGGAGTAATTATTAAAAATGTCTTCAGATGAACTCTTCAAGTAAATTTAAAAGGAATGTCTTTAATTGATTTTTGGGCAGCTAGACAGAAAGAATACTCATCCTGCACTCTGACAAAGCAAAGCGGGGAATTTTCATTTACCCTTCGCAACAATATACTTATCTGAGAGTGGGTTTTTACACCTGGTCATAATAAAAACGAAATACAGAAATCGAGGTTAAAATTGTTCAAAATGACTCCTAAAATCGACTCAATTTGCGAATTGTCTTACGGAGGGTGGGGGTGGGGGGGGGGGGGGGGGGGGGTGGAGAAAATTTGGGGTTCGGTGTTGTCCAGGAACTTCAACAGGAGTACGGAGGAGTAGTCAAATATTTAGGTAAATCTAACAAAAATATTACAAAACCATCTAGTAAATTTCAAATATACTTAATTATATATACGAGTACAAAACAAATGTACACTTAGTTATTACTGTACAAGTCATGTCCGCGTGGAATAGTGGCAAGAACGCTAGCCGCATGTCCCCGTTGAATGGCAATGCCGATTCTTTGGGCGAAAAATGCGCCAGCTCTCCTGTAGTGTAGAGGCGATAACAAAAATTAATATTATACGTCAACACTTGCATCTATAATCAAGTGATTATTAAAAAAAACTTAAAAAATAAATAAAAACCGACTTCCAGGCACTGAAAAGTAAAAAATAACTAAACAGGTGTTTTCATTTTGAATAGAGGTGTGTTTTGATTTGTATCGGCTGGCACCGACTTCGAAAATATCTGATTAGGCATCTATTCTAAATGAAAACCCCCGTTTAGTAATTTTTTACTTTTCAGTGCCTGGAAGTCGGTTTTTTTTAAGTTTTTATTTTTTCATTTTCAGTGTAGACGTAATAAGCAGGTAATTTGTAAGAAGAAAGATTTTTAAAAACATATTCGATTAAGCCATTTATTTAAAAACCGCTTGACCGATTTCGATAAAATTAAAATGGGACCACCGGGACCAAAAAGAATTTTCCAAATCGGTTCAGACGTCTTCGAGTAATCGGTGAACATACATAAAAAAAAGGTTCCGACGAATTGAGAACCTTCTCCTTTTTTGAAGTCGGTTAATAACAAAATCATGTCTGATATTCAAATGTACACGAATCGTGAAATGTAGTTGATACTTGATACAAAAGTTCAGGTACAACTAGATAATCGATATTTATCTTATTACTGTCTGGTATAGTTCTAGCAAAAAACACTGTCGATAAAATTTATTGCCTATTATAAAAATGTAATCTAAATCAAAGGTTCTCCATAAAGAGGATAGAATTTTTATGGCATTGCCAACCCCCCGCCATTGTTATTTTTTTTAATCTTGCGACACACAATAAAGCAAGTGAATATAAGTAGGAGATACTTAAAAAGATCCGGACAAGTGCGAGTCGGACACGCCGTACTTTGTACGTAACCTTTAATTTTGAACTTTTTCCATTTTTTGGAATTTTTCCTTTACTTGTGCTGTAAGACCTTACTTTTTGCCAAATTTCGTGATTCTAGGTCAACAGGAACTACCATATAGGATTTCGACCCAAAACTACTACCATTCGTGATAACTTAAAAATAATATTCGATGAGAATCAAGTTACAAACGTGCAGATTTAAAAATGACTTGGTACAGACCGCTTCACGATACCTACTCAGCTACTTCCACCTGATGATTTCGTAGATAGTTTATTTGACGCTTTGGATAAATTGAAACCCCATACCAACATTGCAGAAGAACAAGCACTTCATGTTAAAAGGCTTAAGGAGAACATTGACAGAGCTTAGGATTTGCTGTTTATGGGGTTGAGTTTTAGGTGACAGCGAGTTAGTTGGTTCCCTTTTCTTTTTTTTTTTCAGTGTTGGATTCTTTGATTACTAGTTTGTCATAGGTCAGAAAAGCCCAGTGGTAACGCGCTCGCTTGGGAAACCGAGTGAAGCGGGTTCAAATCCCGGGTCTCGCACCTCTGATATTTTCATGTGCGAATCATATTTTCTAACATGATTACCGCTTGCCTTACGGTGAAGGAAAACATCGTGAGGAAACCTGCATGTCTGAGAGAACCTAGCAAGTTTTCGAAAGACATGTGAAGTCCACCAACCCGCACTTGGCCAGCGTGGTGGACTATGGCCTGATCCCCCTCGTATTGAAGGGAGGCCCGTGCCCAGCAGTGGGACGTTAAAAAAGGGCTGAATACAGAAAAGCAGTATTACCATTTTTTTTTATTAATGGATCGGAGGAGGCCTTTACCGACTAGCAAACAGATGTACAGAGAATAAGCAAAATTCAAATAAAATACTAGATTAAGATTTTAAAAGTTTCTCATATATTGTTCTTTTTCATATAATTGTAACATTGATCTTAATAAAAGGCTATATTTTTATTATTATTTGTATCTCTTTGGAATTCACGGGCTCGAAGGAGCCCGGTCCTTTGGAAGGCTTGCGTGGAGACACAGGTCCAACACGTAGAGGCCCTTTAAGAGATTCAAGCTTGTTTAATGTGACGCATCAGCCGGGATCCATCTCTGAGTAACCCATAGGGGATTGCCCATAGATGGCCTCCGGATAATGCGTAGGGACTATGGAAAATATGGAAAACTATATAGGGTTATGGAATGGAGTTTGGATGGACTAAAAATGTGCTATTGGATGAGACTACCGGACGTCCGCCTGCTCAACAGTCTCACATTAAATATTTGGCGGACGGTGACTCGCCTCCCACCAGATGGGCCCCCACAAAGCGGCATAGTGCCTTGGGCGCAACATCAGCGTAGTCGGCTAAGGGTGTTAAGAGGTGTGCACCGGTTTCACCATCGCGAGAATGCTCGTGAGCGGATTTCCCCGTTATTACGCAGATTGAGCACTTCCACCCTTTCGAGCACTTGGCTCTTGCGCTCCACTCTGGACGGCCAATGAAGGCAAGCCAGAGGCGGGGGACAGATGTTGTTTCCCCCGGGAGGTCTCGGGTCCGTGGTGTCGCCACTCACCAACAGCTCGCCACAAGCTGCCCTGCGGGCTTATTATTATTATTATTAAGGAGAACATTTCTGAAGGTGAAATCATAATACAATGTGATTTTTCAGAAAATTATAGTTTTGTTGTCCAAGACTCAGCACAAACTTTTCACTGGAATGCGTAGGCAACACTCCTAACGTAGATCTTTTACTGCTGAAATGAAAGTGTATAAAACACAAGGTAGTATTGTTATGATTTAAGATGATTTTAAGCTACATATTACTCTTTCCAAAAATTACTACACGAGCATACTTTAAACAAAAACAATAGTTGTATCAAAAGTTATCTATATCACAGATGGAGCCCTACAACATTTTAAAAATCGATTCAATTTTTCAAATTTATTTTAATTATGAATAAGATTTTAACATAGATGCTGAGTTTCAATGCCATCACTATTTTAATTTTCATCGTAAATAAAAATAAGTATCATTATCAAGTTCTAAAGGTTCCCACTGTAGAGGCACGGCCTACCCAATAAGGGTGTAAGTATAGTGCTAAAAAATCTCAAATTTACTTTTATCATCTCAAAGTTACTTTAAAACTGCAAAACTAGTTAATTTAATGGCAGCCCGTGACGGATATTCTTGGGTTATTTATTAAGTATAGGTAGTTCAATATGTCATTGCCACATCTACAATCATCGAGGACCAAATAAGTAGGTACGTAGGGAAATGCTAGAGATCAACTCTAAATATTATTATTTTTTTACGTTTATTATCTCGCGTTACATTTATTTTTAAGTCGGGGTTTTTAAATTATTTTATCCTTTTTCAATTACTTTTTAACCGTCATGGGTTTTTTTCAAAATTTAGAATTTTGCTTTTTATCAAATAAATCCATTTTATCTTTATAAAATGATGAATGTCATTATCTGCTTTTAAGTATTTATGTCTGCACTTGATTAATTATTGTTTTTTTGCGATATTTTTGAATGTTATGTATATTATCATTTATCAGTGATGACTTGAGGAGCATGATAATAAAATAAATAAATAAATATGTTGGTACATTAACACACATCACCATCTAGATCCATGGTAAGCTACGAGGCCTGTGTTATGGATACCGGATAGTTGATACACTACACATATATAACTTTAAATACATACATATTATAATTATAAACACCCATGACTGGAGTACAAACATTCGTAATCACACAAATCGTCGGCCTAATTCGTTAACCTGCTAAGTCCATATTTGAGCAATTACACTGGAGTACAAACATTCGTGCTCATCACACAAATGAATGCCCCCAGCGGGACTCGAACCCGCGACCGCTGGCACAGCAAGTAGGGTCATTACAAACTGAGCCAAACGTGTCGTCAAACTGATATAAACATGATACTAATCAATCTTGTGTATCAGTGTCTAGCATTCACGCATATTTGCTATATTAATCCTATTTATTATTAAAACAATTACTCAGTGAAATTTATTATTACTGCTTTAAATCATTTTAAAAAAAAAACTATTTTTTAGATTTTTTTCGAACCCAAAGATCAAAAACATTTGGGCGCTCCAAAGCAGACGTTAGTGCTGAGCTAAAAATATATTTGAGGCTTAGAAAATCACAGGAGGCACTTCAATAATTTTATGACTTTTCTATGGCCTTTGATTCATATACACATTAATTTGACCAGGAAACTGCATCACCATGACGTTACAAATAAAACACTCACGTCTTGATTTCTTATATGAGTACGTATAATAGAATACAGAAAATTGATGCAATGGCAAAAAATCCCCTAGGATCCTATTAGACATAGGGTTTCCACAAGGGTCTATTCCTGGGCCATACATCTACTTCATTTATAGATTTTCCCTTCTTTATACAAGACAAATGTAAGATAGTACAGGAAAAAAATATTATAGAATGTTTGTATTGAACGGAATTTTGTAATCGCCTACAAACGATTTGAACGTTGGATATTAATATTATATTTTAAATAAATATTATAGTAAAGAATTTGATAAAGAATAAGTATATATTTTCTTATATACTGATTTATATATATTTTTATTTATATATATATATATAATTCAATTGCCGTTCGTTAGTCTCGCTAAAACTCAAAAACGGCTGGATCAATTTGAATAATTCTTTTTTCGTTTTGTTGTGGGTGTATCAGGGGTGGTTTAAGTGTAAAAAAAAAAATAGGAAAAACACAAAAAACAACAGGGAAATCAAAAAGTTCAAAACTGTTTATTTTGTACCTACTACATATGTATATAATATATAGTCTATCATTCTATGCTAACCGTTAAAACGTACCTAAGGATGAACCCGAGCAAAGAGAGGGTAGATTGCTAGTACTGAATAAAGAATATTAGGGGAGACCGAGGATGGTTGGCTATAGTAGGGGTGGGTTTCTACCTACCCCTACTATAGCCTATATAAATATAACTATATATATAAAATAATTTCCTAGTAAAATTGCCTAATAAAAATTGAGTTTTTGGTCATCTGACCTCAGCTGAGTATTACACTCGGCACCCCGCTCATTTGTCCAAAGCACCGCATCGCTGTTCCGCGTCGTTTTAGAGCAGTAACACGTTTTTTATATGTTAAATATTTCATATGTTAAATGTTTTTCAATTTTTTTGTTTATCTTATCTGTCGTTTTGTCTGTATGTACGGGCTAATCTCCGAAACGGTTGGACCGATTTGAATGAAATTTCGCATGGTTTAAAAAGTTCCCGTGGGATGGTTAAAAAACTATAGTAACTTATACAGCTTCGTACACAAAAACTACTGATTGAATTTTATTGAAACTTTGCAATAATATAGTTCATATATCAGAATAAAAAATAGGCAACTTTTTATCCTGGAAAAATGTACGGTTCCCGTGGGATACGTTTGTTTATAATTGTCTAAAGGCGAACCCGAGCGAAGCGAGGGTGAGCTGCCGGTTAAATAATAAAAAGACAAAATTAATAGAATTATCAATACCTAATGTTAAACTTATTGATAATGGTGTAATATTAGATGGGGAAGTATTAAAACCGGTAGAGTCCACTAAATTCCTAGGTATTATCATAGATTCGAAATTGCAATGGGGCTCCCATATTGAGGGACTATTGAGTAGACTCAGCTCTGCAGCGTTCGCGGTAAAAAAAAGTAAGACTTTTTACTGACGTAGATACAGCTCGCATAGTATATTTTAGTTATTTTCATAGTATTATGTCCTATGGTATCTTACTATGGGGAAATGCAGCTGCTATTAATACGATTTTAGTCCTACAGAAAAGAGCTATTCTTGCAATCTATATATAAAGTGTCATTGAGAGATTCAAATAAATAAAAATATTGACTGTTGCTTCTCAGTACGTGTACGAAAATGTTATGTATATTCGTAAAAATATACACGAATTTCCCAAGAAGTGGGACATGCATAACATTAATACTAGGAGCAAACACAAACTTGTAATGCCTGTGACTCGTCTACAGAGAGTCAGTCATTCTTTTTATGGACAATGTACAAGATTTTACAACAGGATCCCAGAAAATATTCAAAAAGCTTCTATCGCTAAATTAAAAAAAAAAAGTTAAAGAACGTTTGTGTGCTAAAGGCTATTATACAATTAATGATTTTATAGAATATAGCACGCCTTGAAAATGAAGTGATCGCCTCCAGGCTACTTCAACTTTATAGAAAGACTGTAAATTATAATTTAACCTACAAAAAAGATAATGAAATAATATTAGTTCCGCTGTGTTTCTTTCGCCAGTTCTTCTCAGATCTGAGGTTTTTTGTTTCCAAACAACAGTAAAACTCTCGTGTTAAAGCAAACGTAACAGTAGTTAAACATCCCCCCAACGTGCGAGAAACGCACAGGGAGGTGGCCCACTTCGGTGGGCGGTGTACCATGCGGGTTGCTCCTGGTACCTCTGATAGCAGAGTGGACTGTGGAGCAAGCCCATGGTGGGCAGCAAAACTTCCTTCCTTCCTCATGGATTGGCTGGTCATTGTACGGACTCTCTTTAAGTTAAATAGACGATTCCAAAGTATGTAAATATTAATGCATTTGATAAAAATTAGATATGTATATAATGTTATTTCGAGTTTGAGGAATTGATGCCATTTGATAATCTTCTACTGTGGGAGTTTCCAGATTGTTAATTTCAAACCTAAGTAGATTTTTACAAAGCGCCTTTAATTCGTTTATCTTATCATAATCTGCTTTAATGCAATTCGTTTTCCTAATCACACTGCGATACCTAAGGCAGATCTAATTTACTATAAATACTGTTACGCTACAGTCAGTTTTCAACTCAAAACAAAATGAAGCTGTTCCTCCTACTTGCCAGTCTGGCCCTGGCCAACGCCAAGGTTCTCTACGAGCCAATAGAGTTGGACTACCACACCAAAGTGGGTATTCCATTGGCTGAACGGATCAGGCAAGCTGAGATGGCTCAGGACTTCGATGGCGGCAGGATCATAGGAGGATCACAGTCTAACTTAGGAAACCACCCACACTTGGTAATTAACTTAAGCTTTTATCAGTAATTTTAATATATTTTTTATGAATTTTCTAATCTATATTCCTTTACGGATGTCAATTTTTTATATTATTTTCACCCGAATGTGGCAATGCCAAAAGTAGGACTTTCCGTGTTGTCTGTGTTCCATCGTAATTACTGAACGGCTGAGCTGATTTTGATGAATTATACATCATTAAGGTTCGTCTTGTTAAAGCGAGCGTGTAAGAGATTATTAAAAGAGTATAAATAATCAAAGTAATCAAATAAATAAAATAAATCTGGGTGCCCATTTGGGATAGCAAATTATTATTTAAACTTTCATCCCCCATTTTACCCCCTTATGAAGTGAATTTCGAAAAATGCTAAAATACGTATTTATTAAATTGTGTTGAAGAGTATAATTAATACCAAGATTCAAGTAATTCTGATCATAATTATTTTTTTGCCCATATACTTTATTCTTTATTTCTCTCTTTTACCCCTTTAAGTGATGAATTTCGAAAATAATCAATAAATTTATTGGATTTAGAATGACGAACCATGCATTGCCATCCAAACTAAACTTGTACGCAAAATTTCAGGTCAATTGGCTGAGGATAATTGCTTAAAAATTCAGTTGCAAGATTTCACCCAAACTAACATACCAATAACACAGCAAGTTAAATAAAAGCTTGTAAAAAGTTGAAAAAATCGGGAAAACTGTATTTTTGTATGAACTTAAAGATCACAAACTTGGATTGTAATTTGGATAGCCCAAAGTCTGTCGGGTCAGTTGGTAAATCATTAAATTTTAATATTTTCTCTATTTCAGGGTGGTCTCATCGTTAACCTCGTAGCTGGCGGCCAGTCCATTTGCGGATCATCTCTCATTACCAACAACCGTGTCGTCACCGCCGCCCACTGCTGGAGGACCCGAGATATGCAGGGCAGATCCGTAGTTGTTGTCTTTGGATCAGTCACTCTCTTCTCTGGAGGAACTCGTGTGACTTCAACTAACGTTCAAATGCATGCTAACTACAATATGAACAATTTGCAAAATGATGTTGCCATCATTGTTATCCCATGGGTTAATTACAACAGTAAGCGTTTTGTATACAATTAATTGTTATAAATTTAAAATATTTGTATTTTGATCAGTTTATCTTTCCAAGGAATATTTTCTATATATTATCTAAGTATGTATATTGTAAGAGGTAACCCGAAGTTTGAAAGTTAGCGTTGTTACACCCCCGTGTCTCGGAGAGCATGTAAAGTCGATGGTCCTGCACCGATTATTTCGAAGTATCGTCCTATCCGACTTTGAGAGTAAAAAGGAATAGAGAGTGCACTCGTGTCTGCGCGTACACTTGTGCATGCATTAGCTGAAGTCAGTCAGGAGGACAAATCAAATAAAAATGCAACGATTTCAAGAAATGCTTTAAAATTTATGATTTTTCTTATAATTCATTTTTTTCAATGCGGGATAAAATTTCATGAATTGTTTATGTTAGTTAGTACTTACATAGGAATTTGTGTTAAAAGTAAAATATATGCTGTGGACATAACCTTTTAAAATGAAACTTTAAATGTAATTGTGGATTTCAGACAATATCCGCAACATCGGTCTGGCGTCTGGCTCCAACGCCTACGTTGGAACGAATGCGGTCGCTGCCGGCTACGGGAGGACTGCGGATTGTACGTTCAACATTATTTCTATTTATAATACACATATTATTTGTCCCATTTTAAATATGAATCTCAATAACGTGGCAACGTTCCTTAATTTTCTAGCTGGTGGTAGCAGTGGTCGTCTACGTCATGTGACTCTCCAAGTGATCTCGAATGCAGATTGTGCGCGCGTTTATGGTCCAACCATCATTGCATCCACCCTTTGCACCAGCAGTGCTAGCAACCGCAACGTCTGCCAAGGTGACTCTGGCGGCTCTCTCATCGCAGGCGGGCAATTGGTAATTTTACTTTTTGACACTTTATTTTTAACATCCGTCATAAAAATAAAAGTTTTTTATTTAGTATGAGTTATTGACTCTCAGTAGTTAACAATTAGTGGATGACGCGCTCTCAAATTTACAAAAAATATTGTTAGTTAAATTCTTATGGAACTGTTCGCAGATATTTTAATACTAAATAATAAACTGTGTCAATTGTTTCATTGGTACAATTGAATGAACTAGAAGTTGTAGTGTAGCGTTAGTCATTTCGATATTTTTTTCTGGGTTCAAATCCCGGGTTGAATCAGAAATAGTCGTTGAGTTTTTTGTCAAGAAAATCTTCGATAAGACGTAAAACCTTTTGTCGTTCTGCTGAATTTCCTCTACGTAAAGTGTTTGTCACACTTGTGAGGTTGGCCGCCATGATCTAAATATGGCCCGGGACTTTATTATTATTTTTATTACACTCACCAGATCGGAATTACGTCGTTCGTCGCCCGACGTGGATGCCAGGCTGGTTTGCCCGCCGGCTTCGCACGTGTCACCTCCTTCAATTCATGGATTCGCGCTCGTCTTTAAACGCTATTTATTTTTAAATAAAAAAACATAACTTAATCATTTCGTTTTATTCATATATCCTCCATAGCCATCTTTTATGTCTAATATAATATGTTTTTTTTTATATGAATGTAAAATATATGAAAAAATCAAGAGGATTGCAAAAATAAATGATTATTTAAAAAAGGAATGACAAAAATATTCATAAAATAGAATTGTAAAGCATGAGGTATTTTAATTCGCAATGAGGGGAGTACTGAAGAGGATGGCAACATTAAATAACAATGCTTATGACCTTAGAAAGAAGATTTTTGACCTCAGAAGATTGGGCAAAAAAAAACAGAGAAGTCTTCAAATCAAATTTGACCTTCTGAATTTCTATTTCGAGCCGAAACAATACCCATATAAAAGCTTTACCAAGATCGATGACAAATATTTTTATTGCTTAAAATCTTAATCATCAATCATTACAAACTATATAGAGATCTTGTCAATCCCCCAAAGCATAATGCTCAACTTTCCCACAGGTCTGAAACAGAAAGCTTCTCACCAGCGATCTTGCCATGCCATGCTCAATTTTGTAGGTAAGTTAATAAATTAAATATAAACAAATAAATAAATATGTTGGGACATTAACCACAGCACCATCTAGTTCCATGGCAAGCTACGAGGCCTGTGTTATGGATACCAGATAGTTGATACACTACACATATATAACTTTAAATACATACATATTATAAACATAAACACCCATGACTGGAGTACAAACATTCGTGTTCATAACATAAACATATTCTCACATTTTTCACATCACATTTACTATTTCTACTATCATGGATCTACACACTCAACTGTCTAAAAATATGGAAGATATTGTTGCTTTATTTGAGTCTCGCATGAGTGATTTTGAAAGGTCTCTTACTCAAAGCCAGACTACTTCTAAAAACACAAGCTCTGGAAGTGACATTTCTATGTTAGCCGCTGATTATGCAGTCTTCAAGGATTTAATGTGGAAATCCTTATCTATGCTCCGTCAACAGCTGCAGTTGCTCACAGCTGGATTTGACAGGCATGAAATGCTGTCACGAAGAAAGGTCCTGCTCTTTCACGGGCTTCCTGAAGATTCTGATGAGCAGACTGAGAGTAAAGTCCTTGCTGTGGTTGTTGAAAAGGCACATGTTTAGTATATGGGACGCGGCCCCTGGAGGAGTGGGTGGTATTTTCGGATAGGGGAGGTGACAGGGAGCCCAAATATGTAAAAATTCTTTTAAGGAAATGTAGGAGTAAAAAGTTATTGAGACTTAAAATTGCAACAATTCCATTCATTTTTATACTTAAATAAATCATTACAAAAGATAAACATACCTTTAACGAATAGTAAACATCCTTTTTTTATGTACAATCCATATTTTCACAACAATTAAGGCTTTATTGTATTAATATTTTAATAATTTCACATATAACAATATTCTAAACAAAATGACCTTATATTTTGACAAACTGTCAATTTTTGTTTTACATTACCGCTTTTATGACAACAGATTATCGTTTAATAATTAATTATGAGTTATGCTTATTAAAAATAAATATTATCGTCAAATTATTAAGATTTTAAAATAGAAATATGTTATTTTCACTTCATACATACATTTATGACCTTTTATATGATTTATGTAAAATATATTGAGTTATATAATTTTATATTTGGCAAAAAAAATTAAACTATTATTAGATTTTTTATCTGTGAATACTTTTCAGCATTTTTGGTGGGTAGTTATAAAATACCGTGAATCTGTACTCAACGCGTGTTTAAGTTTTCAGTTTTCATATTTTTTGCTTTTTTCAAGTTATTTTTCTCTTATTATTTTCCATTAGTTATTAGTTTTTGTTAATTTTCATATACTTTTTCTAGTTTTTGTTTTAATATAATTTCTATAGTTTTAAGTGTTCATAGTGTTTTAAGTGTACATAGATAGTGTGTTAGTTTTAGTTTTCTTTGTGACTTTTTTGTAAATATGAATATCTTCAAGCTTGCAACTACGCATTTAAAAGACCATTACAAGAATGCAATTTATAAACGTGAGTAGATTATTTTTTAAATCTAAGTGTATTATTTATTTTTGGTTTTTAATTTTCGATTAGGTGACAGTCCGACTTGGATAATTTAGGTTGGAGAAGGCTAAGGCGGGAGCGCAGTGCAGCGCTGCGCTCCCGCCTTAGCCTTCTCGTTAGGTCTTTTTTTTTTATTTCAAACCCAGAACCCCTGCTATTATAAGTGCTTTATGTTAATTTAAAATTCGGTGATAGATCTGACTTATAGATCTGAAGATTATTTTGACAATTGAAAGTAATGTTTTGACATTTCAAAGTGTCAAAATGACAGTAATGTCATAATAATGTGTGAAAATGTTACAACTTTAAGTCTCAATAACTTTTTACTCCTACATTTCCTTAAAAGAATTTTTACATATTTGGGCTCCCTGTCACCTCCCCTATCCGAAAATACCACCCACTCCTCCAGGGGCCGCGTCCCATAAACTAAACTGCCGCCGTTGAAAAGATGAATTTATCTGACTTTGATATATCGAACATTGACCTTTCCCATCGCCTCGGGACAAAGAAAGACAGACCTAGACCAATTTTAGTCCGCTTCACTAACTTAAAATCCAAGCATTTAGTATGGAACGCCAAAACTGCTCTTAAGGGCTCTGGTATAACCTTATCAGAGTTTCTGACGAAAACCAGGCAAGAAATTTTCGTCGCTGCCAGAAAACATTTTGGGATGAAATATTGCTGGTCACATGAAGGCTCAATCACCATTGCGCTTCCAGATAAAAGCCGCAAGAAAGTTGCATCATTTGCTGAACTTCATTCATTGATGGCTAAATATCCTCTGGCGCCGACATCACAAGATCCGAAACCATCTAGATCCCGAAGACCCGGTAAAAACATAGTGAAGTGATACTAGTGTTCAATTTGGCTTCCGTACTTGTAAGTTTCCATAGCATTAGGTTATTAGTTTCATATACACTCCCTTAAATATTTCTCATTAAATATCCATTAAGTGTATTGTGTATGGTTACGCGATTAACTACTTTGTATAATTAATGGTTGCACATTTTTCTTAAGTAATCTTGCCATAACTTTTACCTATGACGAACAATAATATCCTTAGATGTGTACAGTGTATTATCATTTATCTTAATGTTTTCGTCACCTGTCAATTGTCATTAACGTGCACTCGGATACTTGCAGTACAATATGTATCACATTGCTAATTCTTGAAATATTATTATTCCATTTTTTTTTTCCTTTTCTTTTTGTAAAGATGTTTTGTTAAACTCAAATGAGGCCAGTTAATGTAGGATAATTACTATGCTTAAGTTTTGTAAAGTATATATTTTATTCTGTAATTTATTTTTTAAGTTTATTTGAAAAAAAAAAAAAGTAAATATATCTCATATTTATTTTTAAATTTTAAATACTTTTAAAAAATTTATTTATTTTTTAATTAGCTCATTAATTATTATGTCTGATTGTGCTATTTTTAATTTTGACGATGATTACTTCTCTTGTTCTTCAAATGAAGGCTTCTGTAGTGCTTCTAGTTTTGCTTCCTGTAATAGTGATTCTGGGCATCTTGATTTCAAACTCAATAGCATATTTAATAAAAATCCTGGTTCTTTGAACTTGGTTCATATAAACGCACAAAGTATTCCGGCTCATTATTCTGATCTTCAGGCATCGTTTTGCAATGTTGAAATAGATGGTATCCTAGTTTCCGAATCATGGCTGAAGCCGTCCCTTTCTTCATCCCTTTTCTCACTTCCTAATTTTAACCTCATTAGGAACGATCGCACTTGTAAGAGAGGAGGAGGTGTCTGCATATATCTCAAAAATAACATCTGCTATAACATAATAAAGCAATCCCCTAATACTGATGACTGTAACCTTGAATTCCTTTTCCTCGAAATTATTTCTCATCACTCCAAAGTTCTTCTTGGTGTACTATATAGTCCCTCTGTAAACGTTAACTATTTTAGCACGTTGGAATCTCTTCTTGAATCCCTTACATCTTCTTATGATCACACCATTCTAATGGGCGATCTCAATACATGTCTCCTCAAACAAGATTCTCGATCTCATAAGCTCCAGTCCTTAATAGTTTCTCTAAATATGACTATACTTCCTCTTACCGAAACTCATTTTTCTCCTATCTCTAATCCCTCTCTCATCAATCTTATATTTGTATCTAATCCTAAAAATGTCCTTGCTTTTGGCCAACTCACTGCTCCCTTCTCATATCACGATCTCATTTACATTAGCTATAATTTGTCACTCCTTAGGCGTAAAGCTAAGATAATCTTGAGGCGTAATCTCAAAAATATTGATTACGAGCAATTTTCCTGTGACCTGATCAACATAGATTGGTCCTTATTATACAATGTGACAAACGTAGACGAAAAATTGCAAATATTAAATTCCAAGATCACACAATTATTTGACATGCATGCTCCCGCAGTTCCAATCAGAGTAAAGCACCTACCTGCGCCTTGGCTAACATTAACAATCAAAAAAGTAATGGCGAAACGCAATAAAGCTAAGAACAAATATAAGCGGCATCCTACCGAGACCAATTTTGCAGCCTATAAAAAGTTGCGTAATCTCTGCAATAGAATGTGCAGAGATGCTAAGCGCCGCCATATCCACTCTTGTATCTTACACTCCACACCGTCTCAAACATGGAGGTTTTTTAAGACACTAGGTGTGGGCAAATCACAACATTCTATCCTTAAGTCTGTCAATGTCAACTGCTTGAATCAACATTTCTCTACTGCGCCAGTTCAAATCTCAAACACGGAGAAGATCTTAACTCTAAATCAACTAGCTATGACTATCCAACCTAATTGCGACCCTTTTGTTTTTCAAGAGATCTCAGAGGATGATGTTAAGAGAGGCATTCTATCCACTACTTCTAAAGCCATTGGTAATGATGAAATCAGCCGCGATATGTTGCTTTTGACTATTGATCACATCTGTCATATTTTCACTCACATTTTTAATTTTTCTTTGTCTTCTAGCTCATTTCCCGCGGCTTGGAAGTTAGCACACGTTATCCCCTTACCTAAGATTCCTAATCCTATTGGTCCCTCACA
Source organism: Fabriciana adippe (assembly GCA_905404265.1). Lineage (NCBI taxonomy): Eukaryota > Metazoa > Arthropoda > Insecta > Lepidoptera > Nymphalidae > Fabriciana > Fabriciana adippe. Next base: position 9,763,451 of record FR990003.1, read on the forward strand.
GTTTCGTCCTATCTCAATTCTTCCCATTTTATCGAAAGTTTTTGAGGGCTTAGTATCGAAACAGATGTGTCAGTACCTACTACGAAATAACCTACTAAGTTCTTATCAATCCGGCTTTCGTCCTTTGCACAGTACGACTTCTGCTTTGCTAAAAGTCACGGAAGATATTCGTTACGCCATGGATAACAAGAAAGTGACTATTCTTATTTTGCTTGATTTTAGCAATGCCTTCAACTCAGTGGACTTTGATGTCTTACTTTCAATCCTTGCCTCTCGTAACTTCTCTTCTTCTGTGGTTGATTGGTTTAAATCCTATCTTCATGATCGCCAACAGAGAATCTACTGTGATGAGACTATCTCGGATTGGTCTAATCTCTACGCTGGCGTCCCTCAGGGTGGTGTGTTATCTCCATTGCTTTTCTCAATTTTCATAAACGAACTCCCGCAGGTACTCTCTTCTAATTACCACCTATATGCAGATGATCTGCAACTATATAGACATGCTTTGATATGTGACTTAGCGTCTGAAATAGACAGGATAAACCTTGATCTGGCAAAAATCAAAGATTGGGCAGAGTCTTTCGGACTCCTTGTCAATCCTATAAAGTCTCAGGCGATGATCATTGGTAGTAAGCGGTTGCGGAACAAAATTGACTTCGACATTCTGCCTGACATCATTTACGATGGTACTTGTATAAATATCTCAGACACTTGTAAAAACTTAGGTTTAACAATCGACTGCAACTTGTCTTGGGAGGCGCATGTCAACGAGGTTAGTAAGCGTGTGCATTATTCCCTTCATTCCTTGAAACGCTTGCAAAATTTTCTTCCGTTTCAAACTAAAATCACCCTGGCTCAATCTCTGTTGATCCCGTTACTTGAATATGCTGACGTTTGCTATCTGGATGCAACTGAGGAGCTCTTCGACAAGGTAGATCGCCTACAAAATTTGTGTATCCGGTTTATATATGGATTGCGCAAATTTGATCACGTAAGTATTTTCCGACGTCAACTGAAGTGGCTCCCTATTCGTTTTCGCCGGAACGTTCGAATATTGTGTGTTCTTTATAATATTTTGAAAACCTCTACTCCATCTTATTTAAGTGAGCGCTTTATATTAGTTCCCCCTAGAAACAGACCAGTGCGGCCTTGTGTCAATTTACCCAAGCTAGTGGTTCCTCACTACAATACAATATTCTATGAAAAATCTTTTTCTGTTATGGCAGCAAGATTGTGGAACTCACTCCCTGATTATATTTTTAAAGATGATCCCTCACTTACTACATTTAAATTTAGAATTAAAGAGCACTATTTATCAAATCAGACATAAAATTTAGCATATAAATATGTAGGTATATGTAAGAGTATGTGTTTGTATGTATGTATGTATGTGTATATAAATATATTTACTTTTGTATAATTATAATATTTAGTTGTTATATTTTAATATTAAGTTTATAAACATTTAATGCTATACTGTACCTACACCGCTCTAAATTAACTTATTTTCTCACTATTGAAGGGTTTCTGGAAGAAATCTCTTAAAGAGATAAGTTATCCTTTGTCGACATTCTGTTACTTTATTTTGTATAACATATATTTTATGGTACATAAATAAATAAATAAATAAATAAATAAATAAATAAATAAATGAATGCCCCCAGCGGGACTCGAACCCGCGACCGCTGGCACAGCAAGTACAACTACAAACGGAGCCAAACGTGTAGTGAAGTCTAAATGCGCTAAACTATATGACCAAATAATGAACTTTCGGAACAAAAAAGAATCAAAACAGATATAGCAGTAGAGAATTAGTTCGTAGAAGCAGTTGAAGTCAGAAGGTATTCTTAAGTTTTGCAAATGAAATTCACGACATTATTTGTGCGGTTGGAGAGTATTTTAATGTATAATAATAATAGTATAGAATGGTATTTAAAGTTATAGTGAAATACATTTTACACTTAATAAAACAAATTGATATCGTAAAGTAGGGGGCTTTATTAGATATGGGGGTTCCACAAGGATCTATTCTTGGCCACTTTCTCTTTTTAATTTATATTAATGATTTGCCATTTTTTGTACAGGACAAACATGAGATAGTATTTTCCGCTGATTACACTTCACTTATTTTTAGAGTGAAGCGTAATTTACTAATGTAACACGATGTAAACAATACTTTCTCAAAGGTTGTCCATTGGTTTAATTCAAATAATTTATTATTAAATAATAAAAAGACAAAATTAATAAAATTTTCAACACCTAACGTTAAACTTGTTGATAATGGTGTAATATCAAATGGGTAAGTTTCAAAACCGGTAGAGTGCACTAAATTCCTAGGTATTATCATAGATTTGAAATTGCAGTGGGGCCCCCCATATTGAGGGGCTAGCGAGTAGACTCAGCAGTGCAGCGTTCGCGGTAAAAAAAATAAGACTTATTACTGATATAGATACAGCTCGCATAGTATATTTTAGTTATTTTCGTAGTATTTTGTTCTATGGTACCTACTGTAGAGAAATGTAGCTGCTATTAATACAATTTTTCTCCTGCAAAAAGGAGCTATTCGTGCATTTTATAGTTTAAGTGACATTAAGAGATAAGTTTAAAGAAATAAAAATATTGACTGTTGCGTACGTGTACGAAAATATTATGTACGTTCGTAAAAATATCATTAATCTGTAGGTAGATGTATTAAGACGTCTTAGTGCAACTCCCTAAATAAAATACGATTTTATAGTTAAAAGTATATAATAGTGAATATATTTCCTTCTTAAACCCCTTCTATAGCGCTGATAATTAAGTGATAGTGTTATCTTAGTATTTGAATACATCATTCTCTAAACATACTAAAGTATTGATGACAATTTAGTAACTATTCTTAAAAGTTAAATCTATACTTATTTTGCATTTTACGACCTATAATGGTGCCGACAGTGTTAACAATGGTGTATAATGTATTTATAGAAAAACAATTATATTATTCAAAAACGTTTTATAAAAAAATAAGTCTTTGGGTTATTTATTTGAACATTCAATTACCTATCATTATTACACAATTATCTCTGCGCTAGAACGATATAGTAATTTCGCTATTACATTTAGTTGAGCCGTAGCGCAGAAAGCTATAGACAGAATTCGCGTCCCAGTAACTGGCCTAAGATTTTTTGATTATTAAAATTTAATTTCAAATAAAAGATGTCTACAATATCAAGTACCCTGAGTGCGGGATGTAAAAATACTTTGCCTAGGAAAGAATATCTCACTTGTGCTATATGCAAAGCAAAATATGATAATGAATGTGCCAATGTTCCTTTACAACAATTTCAACAGATGGATTCGCAACACAAAAACAATTGGAAGTGCCCAGAATGTTTAAACCAACAACCCAAAATGGGAAATGTTCATACACCTGTAAGATCCGTCGTAGTTAGTGACGAAAACAAACTTCGTACTGGTACTTCCGAACAACATACGTCATAATTAACAACACGCAAGAAACCAAGTAATTCGCTACCTCATACCACCCCAAAATGTAAGGACAACAATTTCGATATAACGGAAAGCAAATTGCGTGACATCATTCAACAAGAGTTAGCTTCTACAATACAAAAATTAGTTTCTACCCAGCTCAGTGCTATTAATAATCAGATATCTGGTTTTTGTGAGTCAATAAATTTTATTAATGCACAATACGAGGAAATGACGAATATGGTAGATCAATTACGAAAAGAAAACGATCAACTTAAGACTTCTATTAAAGACCTTGCATCGAGATTAAATAATGTTGAAGTACGTACGAGAGAAAGCAACATTGAGATCAATAGCATACCAGAAAATAGAAGTGAAAATTTAGCCAATACAGTAGTGCAATTAGGTCAGATTATTAATTGTCCAATGACGACAGACGAGATACTTCATGTAACTAGAGTAACTCAGCTTAACAGGAACGTGGAAAAACCACGCTCTGTCGTTGTTAAGCTACGTAGCTCTAGGCATCGTGATGCTGTCCTAGCAGCCGTCATCCAATTCAACCAAAAAAATCCGAATGAGAAGCTGAGCTCCCACCATCTCGGGATTGGCGGAGCATGTAAACCCATTTACGTATCAGCATTTAACACCAGCAAGTAAATCACTCCATGGTGTCGCTCGCATAAAAGCTAAATAAATGAATTATCGGGACATATTATAAGACAGGGTATATTATAAGACAGAGGGTCTTACGAATTTGTGCTAAATATAATAATTTTCAGAAATTGATACCAAACATTGACATTTCTCACGATACCTCCTCTGTTTTTGGACGTAGGATATTAGATTACTTTAAAAAAAAACATTAACAATTTGACATTGTGATTAATTTTTAACTTTTATTATTTTTATCTATTGTCTACAGTGAAAGCTATGTACACTTGTAATAGATATACATATCAGGCACTTAATTTATATTATTAATAAGATTATCAGAAATGTTTTATATGTATATTGTTAGTGTGCTTTATAAATAAATAAAATAAAAATATACACGAACTTCCCAAGAAGTGGGACATGCATAACATTAATACTAGGAGCAAACACAAACTTGTAATGCCTGTGACTCGTCTACAGAGAGTCAGTAATTCTTTTTATGGACAATGTATACGCTTGTACAACAGGATCCCAGAAAATGTTCAAAAAGCTTCTATCGCTAAATTCAAAAGAATTGTTAAAGAACATTTGTCTGCTAAAGGTTATTATACAATTAATGATTTTATAGAAAATGGCACGATGGATCACCTCCAAGCTACTTCAACTTTATAGAAATAATATAAATTATAATTTAATTTTATAAAAAAGACAACGAAATAATATTAGTCCCGTTGAGTTTCTTTCGACAGTTCTTCTCAGGTCTGAGGCTTGACATGACATGACATTCAGTAAAAATTTAATGCTGAATAAAATATTTTGAATTTTTAATTAAATTTGAGTTTAACAATTTTATACTAAGGGAATTCCTAGATTTTTATAAAAAAGCGCCTTTAATCCATTTATCTTATCATAATCTGGTTTAATGCAATTCGTTTTCCTAATCACACTGCGATACCTAAGTGCAGATCTCATTTACTATAAATACTGTTACACTACAGTCTGTTTTCAACTCAAAGCAAAATGAAGCTGTTCCTCCTACTTGTCAGTCTGGCCCTGGCCAATGCCAGGGTTCTCTACGAGCCAATAGAGTTGGACTACCACGAGAATGTGGGTATTCCATTGACTGAACGGATCAGGCAAGCTGAGATGGCTCAGGACTTCGATGGTGGCAGGATCGTAGGAGGATCACAGTCTAACTTAGGAAACCACCCACACTTGGTAATTAACAGAAGCTTTTATTAGTGATTTTAATATGGTTTTCAAAAATAATCTGTCCTGTATTCCTTTACGGATGTCAATTTATTATACTATTTTCATACGAAAGTGGCAATGCCGAAAGTAGGATGTTCGATATTGTCTGTGTTCCATCGTAATTACTGAACGGCTGAGCAGATTTTGATGAATTATGCATAATTGAGATTGGTTTTGTTAAAGGGAGCGTGAAAGAGTATATTAAAAGAGTATAAATAACTGTTTTAATTTTAGATAACTGTTTTAAAATTCAAATGCAAGGTTGAACCAAACTAACATACCAATAACACAGCAAGTTAAATAAAAGCTTGTAAAAAATGGAAAAAATCGGGAAAACTATATTTTTGTATGAACTCAAAAGTCGGTTGGTTCATCTGGTAAATCAATAATCTTTAACATTTTCTCTATTTCAGGGTGGTCTAATTATTACACTCTCAGATGGTCGCCAGTCCAGTTGCGGATCGTCTCTCCTCACCAACACCCGTGTCGTCACCGCCGCCCACTGCTGGAGGACCCGAAATGCTATAGGCAGATCCGTAGTTGTTATCTTAGGATCAGTATCTCTCTTCTCTGGAGGAACTCGTGTGACTTCAACTAACGTTCAAATGCATGCTAACTACAATATGAACAATTTGCAAAATGATGTTGCTATCATTGTTATCCCATGGGTTTATTACAACAGTAAGCGTTTTGTATACAATTTTAATTTACATGTTACAATTTTAAAATACTTGTTTTGATCAGTTTATCTTTTAAAGAATATTATCTAAGTATGTACAGTCGAACCTGGATAAGCGAGACTTCAAGGGACCGCGGTATCTTTCTCACTTATTGAGTTTTCTCACTAAACCGAGTTTCTAGCTTATAGAGGTATAGGAGTGGCCTTTCTCATTTATAGAGGTTTAAAAAAATACAACAAATGCGTAGAGATGAACATGTATGTACTGTATCGGTATTATTCATCAGAATTTGACTAGAAACTAATATTAGTTTCCCGAAATTTAAGGAAACAAAATCAATGTTACTTCCACGAAAAAAAAACCATAAATCGCAGGTGTTCAATTCGCTCGACTGTCGAGCTTGTTGAAAAACGTCGAACTGTTGAAAAACGACTTTCTCCTATAGAGGTTTTTGTTTCTCTGTTATAGAGATTTTAGAGGGATAAAATGAAGGGATCTGGAAATTACTCTCACTTATAGAGTTTTCTCGTTTACCTACGCTCACTTATCCAGCTTCGACTGTATACCGTAAGAGGTAAACCGGAGTTTGGCTGTTGGCGGTGTTACACCCCCGTGCTAGGACAGCACATAAATCCGATGGTCCTGCGCCGGTTATTTCGAAGTATCGTCCTATCCGACTTTGAGAGTAAAAAGGAATATAGAGTACACTCGTGTCTGCGCGTACACTTGTGCATGCATTGGCTGAAATCAGTCAGGAGGACAAATCAAATAAAAATGCAACGATTTCAACAAATGCTTTAAAATTTATGATTTTTCTTATAATTCATTTTTTTCAATGCGGGTCTCTAAATTTCATGAATTGTTTATGTTAGTACTTACATAGGAATTTGTTTCATTTTGCTTAAAAGTAAAATATATGCTGTGGACATAACCTTTTAAAATGAAACTTTAAATGTAATTGTGGATTTCAGACATTATCCGCAACATCGGTCTGGCGTCTGGCACCAACGCCTACGTTGGAACGAATGCGGTCGCTGCCGGCTACGGGAGGACTGCGGATTGTACGTTCAACATTATTTCTATTTATAATACACATATTATTTGTCCCATTTTAAATATGAATCTCAATAGGGTGGCAACGTTCTTTAATTTTCTAGCTGGTGGTAGCAGTGGTCGTCTACGTCATGTGACTCTCCAAGTCATCTCGAATGCAGATTGCGCGCGCGTTTATGGTCCAGCCATCATTGCATCCACCATTTGCACCAGCAGTGCTAGCAACCGCAACGTCTGCTCAGGTGACTCTGGCGGCTCACTCGTCGCTGGCGGACAATTGGTAATTTTCCTTTTGTACACTTTATTTTTCACATAAATAAGTTTTTTTTTTTAATTAGTATGAGTTAGTGATATATACTTAGTTAAATTTTTATAGAGCAGCTCACAGTTGTTTTAATCCGTATTAATATTATTAAAGTGAACATTTGTGAGTATGTATGGATGTTTGTTAGTCTTTCACGCCAGAACGGATGAACGGATCTAGACGAAATTTGGTAGAGAGATAGATTATAATCTGGAATAACATATAAGCTACTTTTATCCCGAAAAAATGTAGCAGCAGCCAAGCTATACCCAACGCTTTCGATAAGACGTAAAACCGTTTGTCGTTCTGCTGAATTTCCTCTACGTAAATTGCTTGTCACACTTGTGAGGTTGGCCGCCATGATCTAAATATGGCCCGGGATTTTATTATTATTTTTATTACACTCACCAGATCGGAATTACGTCATTCGTCGCCCTTCGTGGATGCCAGGCTGGTTTGCCCGCCGGCTTCGCACGTGTCACCTCCTTCAATTCATGGATTCGCGCTCGTCTTTAAACGCTATTTATTTTTAAATAAAAAAAACATAATTTAATAATTTCGTTTTATTCATATATCCTCCATAGCCATCGTTTATGTCTAATATGTTTTTTATATGAATGTAAAATATATAAAAAAATCAAAAGGACTGCAAAAATGAATGGTTTTTTAAAAAAGGAATGATAAAAATATTCATAAAATAGAATTGTAAAGCATGAGGCATTTTAATTCGCAACGAGGGGAGTACTGAAGAGGATGGCAACATTAATGGAGAAAGAGGATGGCAGGATTTTAGACCTCAGAAGATTGGGTAAAAAAAATCAGAGAAGTCTTCAAAGGGTCTCGCCGGATTTCCATATGAAATCTGCACTGGCGTCTTTTTTGACGTTGGTGCCTTTAATATGTTGCTAGTAGTTTAGAATAATTTTTGGCCAATTATCAAACCCCTAACTCCATTCGTTTTTGGAAAATGAGGGTTGCAACCCCTAACTTCAAAATTATTTTTCTACGAAACTATGATAGATATTTGCATGAAACCAACGCGACATGAAAGCTCTTAATAAGCTTTACATTCCATATTTTTTTTATAATTTTTTAAATAACTATAGGGCTGCAAAAAAAATATTGAAAAAAATAGGGGTGGTTTTTAGTAGCTATTTCTTGAGGTACACCGACCAAAAAAAAGCCATATAATCAGTACGTATCCAACTATAATATGTAATAATTACATAGATGTGAGATAGGTGGAACATATTTAAAAAAATAAAAAAAATATATAAGTGGACACATATTGAATTCTAGCTAATTCAATAAAAGTCACTTAAATAAAAATTAAATCAGCATTTTCCATGAAATATTAATCTTTTGTTTTCCGTATAAAAATATTGAAATAATTTAATCTTCATCACTATTTTCTTCTATAGTTGTAGTGATATTTGTAACATCAAATATATGTGTTAATATTTCAGCGGGCTTGATGATCTTCGATTTATAACGGCCATGTGACAAATAATAAATTATTGATGCTACATGTGAGCAACAACCTATAGTCCTATTTCCACTAGCACAATCACAGGTGTATCTCTTTATGCTCTTATAGTTGTTCATATTTGGTTCGTATTCAATAAAACATTGATATGTCTTGCTATTGATGTGTCGAGAACGAACTTTCATCCTTATTATATAATCGGCAAGCGTTTTGCGCGCTCACAAGTTCAGTCACACGGTAAATTATTCTAACATATTTGAATAACCACATCAGAATTATTATAAAAGATTGTAAAGGCGTTTATTAATCATGATACGACATTGAAAAAATCTAAACAGACGACAGGTTAGATTAAGTTTAAGTAACAAAATGAGATTTTTATTTTCTTGAATATGTTCCACCTATCTCACATCTATGTAATTATTACATATTATAGTTGGATATGTACTGATTATATGGTTTTTTTTTGGTCGGTGTACCTCAAGAAATAGCTACTAAAAACCACCCCTATTTTTTTCAATATTTTTTTGCAGCCCTATAGTTATTTAAAAAATTATAAAAAAAATATGGAATGTAAAGCTAACTAAGAGCTTTCATGTCGCGTTAGTTTCATGCGAATATCTATCATAGTTTCGTAGAAAAATAATTTTGAAGTTCGGGGTTGCAACCCTCATTTTTCAAAAACGAATGGAGTTAGGGGTTTGATAATTGGCCAAAAATTATTTTAAACTACTAGCAACATATTAAAGGCACCAATGTCAAAAAAGACGCCAGTGCAGATTTCATATGGAAACCCGGCGAGACCCTTTGACCTTCTGAATTTCTATTTCGAGCCCAAACAATACCCAAATAAAATCTATGCCAAAATCAATGTTCAATATTTCTGTTGTGTAAAATCTTCATCACCAGTCATTACAAACTATACAGAGATCTTGTCAATGAAATGCAGTTGTGTATCCCCCGAGGCATAATCCTCAACTTTTTCACACGTCTGAAACAGATGGCTTCCCGCCAGCGATCTTGGCTTGCCATGCTCAAGTTATTGGTAAATAATTTTGTAGGTAAATCAAAAAATTAAATACTAAGTCTGTTATACGTCGTTAATATAATTAATCAGGTAATTAATTAACAAATGCAAATTAATGAATTGCAGTTGACAGCTGACCATAGACTACTCAAAAAAAAAAAACATAGAAATGTGCCATATGAATTTCCTATAATAAAAAAAAAACAAAACAGACTCAAACGAAGTCTAAATGCTCTACAATATGTGACAAAATGATGAAATTTTGGACCAAACAAGAATTAAAACAGATATAGCAATGGAGAATCTGATCGTAGAAGTAGTCGAAGCCAGATGGTGTTCTTAATTTTTAACCGACTTCCAAAAAGGAGGAGTTTCTACGTTCGTCTGTATGTATGTTCTTCTTATATGACGGAGAAGGATTTAGTTACCTTTTTCTGCTATAAAACCTTATTATTGTTTAAAGCCACTATGTTATTTAGTTTAGTTTTTATTGTTTTTAACTGTGATTTTAAATTTAGAGCAGAGACTGCGTCTTGAGCGGAAAGCGGATCGTGAGACGCCATCATGACATTCATTGGAGATACGTGGCTTAGTAGCGTTGGTTGATCATGGTGGATCATCATTTATCTTTTGATATTCATTGTAAAAGTCTGATCGGTGTCTTAGAATACGCTACTGCTCTAAATCATTAGAATCACCGTTTCAAGTTTATAACATTGTTATTTTCCGGATTAAATTGTGTATTGAGCATTGAATACTTTATTATTTGAGCCCTGATAACGCCCACAAGATTAGTAACCACTAAGGATGATGTTCGTAGAATATGGATAACACGTCATATATATTATGTTTTCCTTATATTTGTAAGTGATAAATATTCGTACAAACTGAAAATAGTCGGACGAACAATATATTTGTTATTCATCCTTATTTTAAGTACGAATAGTAAAAACCGAAAGAAAAATTATTTGCTTTTGCTGTGAAAAATATAACCATCTGGTAAATCAATGTTGACTGAAATATGAATTGTATAGTAGGAATTGCGAACAGCGAAGACAAGTTCAGTCAGTATGTTTCAAAGATCAGAAGCAATTACAATTTGAAAGTGAGTTGTCTATGGATAAAAGAGAAAAAGAAACATATGAGATACACAAAATAAGTGGGATAATAGTACACAAAATGAGAAATTCAATATATTACTGACTAGCGACTCACCCTAGGGCTCGTCTCTAGGATGCTTCCCAAAGCAAAATTAGTTAATTTGGTTTTAATTTTTTTTCCGTGGAACCCTATTTTTTTCTAAAATAAAAGTAAGCCTAAGTTACTCCTTATTACGTCAGCTGTCTGCTAGTGAAAGTCCCGTCAAAATCGGTTCAGCCATTTCAGAGATTAGCCGGAACAAACAGACAGATAAACAGACAGACAGACAAACAGACAAACAAACAGACAAACAGACAGACAGACACACAGACAGACAGACAGACAGACGGACAAAAATTGTAAAAAATGTTGTTGAAAAATGAAATTTGGCACAGAGATAGATTATAGTCTGGAATAACACATAGGCTACTTTTTATCCCGGAAAATGTACGGTTTCCGTGGGATAGGTTTGTGTTTGTTTTCCTAGAGGCGAACCCGAACGAAGCGAGGGTAAGCCGCTAGTATTACATAAAAAACTAGCTGACTCGATGGATGTCCTGTTTATTTATTTATTTGTATCTATAAAAAAATCTAGATCTGGACAACATCATTATCTGCTGGGTCCAAATATAACTAAAAACCACCCAAATGATTAAGTATATAAAAAAAATCATCATTATCTATCAAGCCGTTTAGGAGGAGAATAATTATGAACACACGCATACCAAAATCTATACTTAATATTATAAAGCTGAAGAGTTTGTTTGTTTGTTTGCTTGTTTGTTTGTTTGGTTGAACGCGCTAACCTCAGACTCTACTGATCCGATTTGAAAAATTCTTTTTGCATTAGATAGCCCGTTAATCGAGGAAGGCTATAAGCTATATATCATCCCGGAAAAATGTACGGTTCCCGTGGGCTAGATTTGTTTTTGTCTAGGGACGAACCCGAAGCGAAGTGAGGGTGAGTCGCTAGTTTTATATATAAAAAATTATTCTATCATCCGCATTTGATAGCAAGGACTGAACAAGAATATGAAGTCACAAAAAGCACATCCCATCAATCAACTAAAACAAATTACTTCATATGCATTGATAACGTTATCTGCTGTATTTTGATATCTAGTTCATAATTTCATCAATCAAAGGAGAACGTCTAGATTGATTAATTTTTATTTTTTTCCGAGTGATTTAAATAATAAGATAACGAATTTTTATTCCCACTCGTCAAGCAAATGAACATTATCAGTACCTATTATACCTATACCTATAGTAATATGTATTCAGCTCTTTTTAACGTCCCACTGCTGGGGGTGGGCCTCCCTTCAATGTGAGGGGGATCAGGCCATAGTCCACCACGCTGGCCAAGCGCGGGTTGGCGAACTTCACATGTTTTTCGAAAACTTGCTACGTTCTCTCAGATATGCAGGTTGCCTCACGATGGATAGTAATATGAGCATTATTATTTCGGTATCAAAACCGAAATCCAACCTTTCCCTAAAAATAACCGTTAACCATTATTATTTCGGTTTACTAAACTATTGGTCTTCATTAACCGGTTAAAGAACGAGCGATGAATTAACCATTACATTACCGAAATAAACCGTTTTTTTCAAACTGGTTCCGAGGCCTGATAAAAAATCCTAGCCCAGGATAATGAAAGAATTGTTTTAATCGGATCAATAATTTCAGAAATTACCTCTTACATCCAAACTGCAAAATTTACCTCTTTTTGATATTAAGAGTAGATAATAATATAGATGTATGGCAAGCGGCTGGCTACTGTAGTATTTTTTTCTTCCTGGTCTATGTTACATTTTCTTTGTTGAAGACACTCATTATGGTCTACGCGGAAGCAGTCTATCGAGACGACTGAATTGGAAGACTGAGTTCAGACCCAGAGACAGAGTCCTCTGAAGAGATACAGAGACCTTCAGAGGTCTCTGTCTCTGTATCTCTTTTTTGTAGAAAAACCCAATAATTATACTTAGCCCGACCTAGCACGTCCAGATAGGCAGCTGTACATGTTAACCACTACATCATCAAGGCAGTTAAAATCTTACGCTGGAAGAAGCAGCTGTTGTTCTATGGGTATAAGTAAACCTGAAAACTCATTACAAATTGGTGTTCCACAACGATCTACGTTTGGGAACTTTCTATTTTCATATTTCTCTATATACATAACTAAATGCTGGCATAGTGCGGGTTGGCGGACTTCATATGGCTTTCGAAAACTTGCTAGGTTCTCTCTGACATGCAAGTTTCCTCACGATGCTATCTTTCACCGAAAGACAAGTGATAATCGTGTTGGAAAATGATTCGCACATGAGAACATCACAGGTGTGAGACCGGAATTTGAACCCCCATCACTCGGTTATCCGAGCGAGTGCATTACCAGTGGGTTACCACTGCCGTTTAGGTATTTTTGTGCTATTTTTGTTATTTTTTTTTACTAAGGTACCATTCTTGGTGCCATTTTTGTATTTTAGAAAATCATTCTAATTTTTTTGTGGGTAGGTGCTATAACAACTATATAATGACCTATGAGACATCTATAAAAGTCTTAGTCGCCTCGCCCATGACCATAATTGCTCTAAAGCATTCGAAACATCGGGAACCAACAATTAAAATAAATTCGCAAAAAGATCCAAAAAACAACTTAAAATGTCAAATATTCGCGTAAATCTAATAAAGTATTACATATTATATGTATATATTAAGTACTAGTTTTCTGCTAATTAACTGTCACTTCCTGTAATTGGATTTTACATAGCGCATGTATCTTATCATAATTTTGCGCGTTTTTCTTATCTCAATGCGATACCCAAGTAAGTATAAAACCAATGGACTATAAATACTGGTCCATCATAGGCTGTTTACAACTCAAAGCAAAATGAAGCTGTTCCTCCTACTTGTCAGTCTCGCCGTGGCCAACGCCGGGGTTCCCTTCGAGCCAATAGAGTTGGACTACCACAAAAATATAGGTATTCCATTGGCTGAACGGATTCGGCAGGCTGAGTTGGCTCAGGACTTCGATGGCGGCAGGATCGTAGGAGGATCACAGTCTGCCTTGGGAAACCATCCGCATTTGGTAATTACCTCTTAAAGTTCATTTGTGAACTTCTTTTCTTTCGTCATTTACGGAGAATTTTTTTTAAATTTACTTGTTGGAATATTCGACAATCTCGTAAACGGTTACTTTCGAGCGCTTTATATCAAGATTTAAAGAAGATGTAGAAGATGAAGAAGATTAAAGACATTATTAATTTTTAAATGTTTCAGGGTGGCCTCCTTGTTACACTTGTGAGTGGTAGACGATCTATCTGTGGATCTTCTCTCCTTACTAACACCCGCGTCGTCACCGCCGCTCATTGCTGGAGGACCCGAGAGGCGCAGGGCAGATCCGTGGAAGTCGTCTTCGGATCACTCAATATCTACTCTGGAGGCCGTCGCGTCACCTCAACGAACGTCCAGATGCATGCTAACTACAATATGAACAATTTGAATAATGATGTTGCCGTCATTGTTATCCCATGGGTTGGATATAACAGTAAGCATTATAATTATCCTGTATCGTTTACGATAGCATTTATTTATGAATCTGTTTTGTTTCGTTGAAAAAGTAATACCTTAAAATGTGTATTTCAAGAATATTGTGATTTTCAGACCACATCCTCAATATCGGTCTGGCTTCTGGCACCAACGCCTTCGTTGGAGTGAATGCGGTCGCTGCCGGCTATGGATTGACTGCTGATTGTAAGTTTAAAATTATTTCTATCCAAAATACACGTATTTGTCCCATTTTAAATATGAATCTTAATAACGTGGTATTCAAAATTTCTAGCTGGTGGTAGCAGTGGTCAATTACGTCACGTCACTCTTCGAGTGATCTCGAATGCAGATTGCGCACGCGTTTTTGGACCATCAAACATTCTTGCGTCCACCCTCTGCACCGACGGTAGTCAACGCCGCAGCACGTGCAGAGGTGATTCTGGCGGCTCTCTCGTTTTCAACAGGCAATTGGTAATGTTTTTTTTTTTTATTATTATTTATATGTATTATTATATGTCTGTCAGAAGTCCAAAGGTATTTGATGTGGGTAATTGATTCTCAATCGATGACAACCAGTATATTATTTTTTTTATCGTTAATTTCATTTTCTTACTGAATAGAATAAATTATAACCTTTGACGTTAATGTGCTAGCAAAGTTTCAGTCTTGATATGGGGAAAATTACGAAAAATAGATTAAGTAGCATGTGAGTTCCTAGGCTTTAAGAAACGGTTCGGATGACAAATAACCGTTCTGTCCATAAACTATCAGTAGCAGCAGTCAGTAGTATTCCTATTCCCCCTTAGTTCGATAGCACGTAAGACTGTCGGTCATGTGTCTGGTTTTTCTCCATTAGTGTCGGTTTGGTGTTACACAAGAGTATATGTGTAAATGAAAATGATACAGAGTGCTTTTATGTTAGAGCGAATACGTGTACATTATTCGCAGTTAGATTGACTGCAGTGAACTGAATACAGCTAAGATCGTTACTTACTTTTGTATTACTCCCACCAGATCGGAATTACGTCGTTCGGCTCCATCCGTGGCTGCCAGGCTGGCCTACCCGCCGCCTACGCTCGTGTCAGTTCCTTCAATGCATGGATACGTGCCCGTCTGTAAATAATGATTTCAAAAAATAAATACGCATAATAATTTAATAATATTTTTTATTTAAATCTACCCTCCATACTAAAGTATATTCGTCATATTTTTATTTATATTTTATATAAATGTAACATAATGTAAAAAAACTGGAAAAGTATTAGATTAGACTGAACTAGAGGAGGATTTTATATGACGCATGCTATACACAGTATCGCCACAAGGTATTAATCATCGCAGTTTTAGCCTAAGAGTTTTTAGGATCTTTTAACGCTAAGAGTCGATTGTCAGTCTCGTTAGTTGGCAGTCGTCGTTAGTTGGCAGTTAGTCAGGCAAATTGTACTGCGAACGAGGGTTCTACCGAGTTTACTCTTCTCTTATAACTCTAACCCCCACTCTTGATACACCTATGATTTTCCTCCTGAGTTAAAAATCAAAAATTCTTAATAAATTTGTAATTGTTTTGTGAGGAAAATACCATTGGCTCGGAGGGCAGTTCTCCTGAAAAAAAAAACCGGCGAGAAACTCAACAATTGCTCTTTTAAAAACCGATCAACAGTGTTTAATGCAATATTTTATACCGCATTTAACTTGATTTCACACATTTATATCATCAAGGAGCTCTTGTAGTGTGATATGCTTTACTCACTAATATATTAAAATACGAATAATTTAAAGATCGTTAGTAGTCAGTTCGTGAGGAAGCAGACTCTGAAAGCAGTTCTGTTAAGAAGAGCCCAAGAGCTCAGAGAGCTTTAATCAGTAGCACTTTTAAATATCATTGAGTTACATTCTTGACCGAGCGAACAAAGCGTCTCTGCACAAGTCTTGCAAAATTTGCTTTCCTCTGTCAGTTTGTTGGTACTCCTCTACAGATCGTTTTTTTTTTTTTTGTGGGTAGGAGGTGAAAAATAAACAACGCTTTTTTATCTCTCAGCATAAGTTTAATTTTAAAATTAGTTAAAATACATATTTTACTTGTGTTTTACGTTAAATATATGGTTTTGTAAACTTTATTACCCGCCAGCAAGTTGAATTGTCCTTTGATTCTTTCACTTTGCAACATTAAATTCCTTAACAATGAGCATGGAGTCCATTAAAGAATCTCTTTCCGCAATGACTGAGATGTTCAATGTAAAGATGAGCGAATTCCAGCAAGAATTACAAAAGAACACAACTCCAGTCACTACAACCTCCTTGGCTGCTGATTTTAATACTTTTAAAAGTTTTACACTCTCTGCACTAAACACTTTGCAACGACAAGTAGAGTTGCTTAGCCTTGAAATAGACCGCCAAGAAATGCGTAGAAGACGTAAAACTTTACTTTTCCACGGGATGCCTGAAGAGAAGTCCGAAGATATTTTATTGAAAGTGACAGAAATAGTTTCTCAACGGTTAGACTTGCCGAACTTTACTAGCTCGAGTATTAAGTCGTCATATCGTTTAGGTCGGCAAGTTGATAAAAAATCGAGACCCGTAGTCATCAAGTTCGTGGATGCTGCAATTCGGGATAAAGTTTGGTTTTCAAAAACTAAACTAAAAGGATCAGGTATCACACAATCTGAGTTCTTAACGAAATCACGTCATGCACTCTTTATGGAGGCACGGCAGCGGTTTGGCGTCAGTAAGTGCTGGACGTGGAATGGTTACATTTTTGTTATAGCTCCAAATGGATCTCGTCATCGTATTGAATGTTCCACTGAATTAGACAATTTATCAACATCTAAGTCTCCTTCTCAAGCTATTGTCGTCACCGCCAACAAGCCGGGTGAAAAAGTAATTGCTCCGCGATCCAAAAGGCTTGTGAAGAAGTAGGACGCCTTTTCTCCCCCTTGTTTTTCTTTATTTTATTTTGTTCTTAAATATTTCCTAATTTATTGTAATTATTATGTTACTTTTGTTTCTATCACAATACTCCTTCATTTATGTTTGTTTACAACTGATTAGGTAGATAAGCTGACATAGTATTAAAATCCAAAATATCACGATCACAATTACCACCTATTCTGTTTGACGGAATACAAATTCCTTATAGCGATAAAGTGAGAAATTTGGGGATTATATTTGATGAGACTTTATCTTGGAAGCCACAGGTTGGCGAGGTGAGCAGAAAAATGTTTGCTGCCGTTTCATCATTACGTCGTTTACGCAACTTTCTACCCATTCCCACTAAGATTGCCGTGGCTAGCACTATCCTATTACCAATTCTTGATTATGCTGACACATGCTACCTTGATTTAAGAGAGGAGCAATTAAATAGACTTGAGCGAATTCAAAATCTCTGCATTCGGTTTATATTTGGACTTCGTAAATATGACCACGTTTCCGAATTTCGTCAAAAGCTCAAGTGGCTCCCTATTCGCTTTCGCAGGAATCTTCACGTTCTTTGTCTTTTATACAATATCTTATTTAATCCTAGAGCACCCCAATATCTTAAAGATAAATTTCAATTTCTAAGTGATTCTCACCAATTTCCTCTTCGTTCTAACCAAAACCTAACTTTAAAAATTCCTCCACACACTTCTTCCTTCTATACTCACTCTTTTACTGTCCAATCAGCCCGTCTGTGGAACTCCCTACCAAATACGGTTAAACACGCTGATTCGTTATCGGTATTTAAAAAATTAACTAAAGAATATTATCTTTAGTTGTAATTTACTTAGTGTCATATTTTGTGTATAGTATATATTTGTATCCCTATCGGTATAAATATATATATATATATATATATATATATATATATATATATATATATGTATATGTGTAGATATATAATATATGTATGTATATATGTGTGTATGTACTCGTGTATGTATTATTTGTTAAAATATATATTCTGTACAATCTTTGATTGCACCCCTTCCCAATCTTTTTCTTTCTCTCTGCCCAAAGGTTGCCTGGAAGAGATCGCTCACTTAGCGATAAGGCCGCCTATTGTGCTATACCTTCTTTTATGTATATATGTATGTCAAGTATATTTTGGTGTGCAATAAAGAATATTTGATTTGAATATTTGATCGTATTTTACAACCGATTTGGACAAAAATTGGTATACAGATTTTAAGACTTTATAGATTTATTTGGTTTCCAGGGATTTTTGAGTGCATACGTACGTCCTCCAAAAAGAGACAAAAAGGGGGCTACTGGATATCCCCACCTTGAGATATCTGATTTCGATGGTCCTCTTTTTATTTGAAAGGTTAGGAGGAAAAGGAGAAAAAAATTGGTTAAGATGAAGAAAGAAGAATGTGACGAGAGTCTTCGGCGTGATGAACAGAATAGCTCCTCAAAATGCAGTTTGTGCTCGCAAGGTCTACTATTCGAATAACTACTAGTATTTATTTTATTAACATAGCGTTGAAGATAGTATATATGAGTCATTATGCTCCCACATATGAGTCATTATACATCATATCTATTAGTCTAAGAGTCGGATAGACCTTCATCGATCTGTTAACGAGATGAAACATACTTTGTATAATGTTTCAATAATTTAGATAAATCCGCCTAAAATAGCTTGCCTATCGAAATCCTGACCAGGCTATTTAAATAAATTAATCATTTTTTATATTTTTTTATTGTTCACCGCTCTGTTACGTTCTGAGACGAGCCTTTTCCAATATCTGCCCCTTACCACTCGATCCAGCAACAGACTGTGGAGACTGTTGGAAGTAGGACCTTCCAAGGCCGGGGGCATGTTTATGCGTTTACCGGAACGTATGGTACGTACTACATCACAGTACATCATCACAGTACGTATTATACATCTTGTATAATTGTACTAATAAACGAGTAGAAAATAAAACCAATTCTTAACATTGGCGCTTCGAGCCATGATTTACAGTTAACAAGAACCAGAAATATCAAGAAATTGAATATACGATCTACTTATTCTTCGCTATACAACTATAAACTACATCACTCGGTGAGACGTTCCAACCAGATTATTCCATCAAAACTCCATAAAACTATGTGCTAATATCAGGGATTATTGTCGCGTTAAATTTGTTAATTATATGAATCGTATTTTTTTTAATCTTTATTTTTATTTAGGGACTTTTATCCTTTTATGACATGCCAGTCCCATCGTATCTTAAACTAAGTACAGCATCGCAAATAAATTATGGAAAAAGGGAAACTGGATTAATGTTGCAAAACCATATCTGCCAAAATTTTAACAACATCAATACTTAATGGGTTCGCTAATATACTTAAGTATGGTCCAATATCATAACTATAAATATTAAGTTTTTGCATCATTGATTCCCTCTCCCTTTGATGTTTAACACATTCCATAAGGATGTGTTGAACATCGTCTATCATGTTACAACTATTACATAAGGGTGAATTTACCTTTTTCATAAGGTTCCCAAATTTATTTGACGGATAACGTCCAGAACGCAATCTATGTAAAACAACAATATATTTACGATTAAGTTTAATATTAAAAAAACCATGGCACTCGAGGAGGCTCACACTGTATAGTTTTGTACCAAATACCCTTTTTTGTGCTTCTTTCGTCGAAGTATTCTTTAATTTTTTTATAGCAGATAATTTTAAATTTATTAAGTATTATAGCTAAAGTGGTAGTGCCACGCTTGTTACCTTCGGGTAGCAGCCGAATGGGCCGGCACGCCCCGTATAGTACCACACTCTCACAGGAGACTGGCGTGAAGTGGCAACTATGCTGTCGCGTTTCGTCCGGTAAGTGAGAGTCCGGGAGGCCCACTCCCCATCCCTATTCCCTCCCTCCTCCCTTCATCTCCCTCCCTCCCTTTCCTGAAAGGCCGGCAACGCATCTGCAAGCCCTGTAGTGTTGCAGACGTCCATGGGCGGAGGTGATCACTTCCCATCAGGTGACCCTCTTGCCCGTTTGCCCCCTTTGTCCCATAAAAAAAAAAAAAAAAAGTATTTCAGTGTAATAAGGCAAAATATTAAATTCAGTTCCTTCAGAAATAGCTAGTTTAGCTAACCTGTCAGCCTCCTCGTTACCAGCCAAGCCTATATGCGATGGAACCCATTGCAATCTCAGATTTATCCGAGAGCTGTTCAGCATGTGTATCCTTTTTAACACATTGTAGGCTATCGGTATACCTCTGCTATAACCAGAGGTGCACCGAGCCAAATGCTCTAAAGCGCTTTTGCTATCGGTGATTATAACAAAATTTCCATAGTCAAAATTCCTAATAATATAGTTAATTGCTTCTGAAATTGCAAGGAGTTCCATAGTCATAATTGACACTAGACCATCTACTTTTAATATACTAGATGTTTTCGTCTTTGAACACTATTTATTTTTAAATAAAAAAACATAATTTAATAATTTCGTTTTATTCATATATCCTCCATAGCCATCTTTTATGTCTAATATAACATGTTTTTTTATATGAATGTAAAATATATAAAAAAATCAAGAGGATTGCATAAATGAATGATTATTATTTAAAAAAGGAATGACAAAAATATTCATAAAATAGAATTGTAAAGCATGAGGTATTACAATTCGCAATGAGGGGAGTACTGAAGAGGATGGCAACATTAAATAACAATGCTTATGGCCTTAGAAAGAAGATTTTTGACCTCAGAAGATTGGGCAAGAAAAAACAGAGAAGTCTTCAAATCAAATTTGACCTTCTGAATTTTTATTTTGAGCCAAAACAATGTCCAAATAAAAACTATACGAAGGTCAATGATCAACATTTCATCTTCTTTTCAATATATAATCTTCATCATCAGTCATTACAAACTATACAGAGATCTTGTCAATGAAATGCAGTTGTGTATCCCCCGAGGCATAATCCTCAACTTTTTCACACGTCTGAAACAGATGGCTTCCCGCCAGCGATCTTGGCTTGCCATGCTCAAGTTATTGGTAAATAATTTTGTAGGTAAGTCAAAAAATTAAATACTAAGTCTGTTATACGTCGTTAATATAATTAATCAGGTAATTAATTAACAAATGCAAATTAATGAATTGCAGTTTATTCACACTTGACAGCTGACCATAGACATAGACTACTTAAAAAAAAACATAGAAATGTGCCATATGACTAATTTCACAAAAAATAATTTAACCCAAAAAACAATATCGCTAATTAGTGAACAAAGCATCTGTAGCTGAACTAGGAAACCTGTATTTCAGCTCACAGCGCAAAATCCCTCTAGAAAAGTACATTACTTGACATGCCAAAGTAACATTTAAAACAAGAAAAGAAAAAAATACCAACAAACGATATAAAAACAAAAGATTCTGCAAAGAAAATTGGAAGTAAATGTTCCTCTCCAAGATAAATGTGTGCGTATGTGTATATATATATATATATATATATATATATATATATATATATAGTCTGGTCATAAGTTCTGTCACACAATAAAAACTTTTGAATTTAAAATGCTGGCCACAAAAAAGTTTATTGAATTCTAATTTCGAATTTTTCATGAATATAAAAATGTGTACTTTTTAGAAATTTACTCATTTTTAAATATGGAGTGGACACTTAAAGAAGACCGCGTTGCGGTTATTGCGTTGCATCGTTGTAGTCTCACGCCAATTCAGATTTTTGACATATAATTGAAAATTTTGAATATAACCAAAAGATTCGTTTATTGTACCATCAAACGATACATTGAAGACTCTAGAGTAGATGACAGGTCAAGAAGTGGTCCCCTTCGCTCGGTTAGGACTCCAGCAGTCATAAAAGCTGTGAAGGCGCGAATTCAAAGAAATCCCATACGTAAGCAAAAACTTTTGGCCCTTCAGATGGGTTTAAGCAGAACCACGGTGAAAAGGGTGTTAAATGAAGACTTAGGGCTTCAGACATATCAAAGAAAAATAGGACATCGTTTGGATGCTCGTTTAATGGACCTGAGGTTGAAGAGATGTCGCGCTTTGTTGAAGCGGTACGCGAGAAACAATAATCGGGAAATTCTTTTTTCTGATGAAAAAAATTTTTAATGTGGAAGAGAGCTACAACAAACAAAATGTTACGGTGTACGCACACAGTAGTGAAGAAGCGAGCAACCATGTTCCGCGTATCGAACGAGCCCATTTTCCATCCTCACTCATGGTTTGGTTGGGAGCCTCTTATTGGGGCTTAACTTAGGTACATTTTTGAGAGAAAGGCGTAAAAACAAATGCAGTTTTGTATCAAAATACAGTCCTCACGAACCTTGTGAAACCTGTTTCTCATACCATGATCAATAACAGGCGCTGGGTATTCCAAAAAGATTCTGCGCCAGTTCACAGAACGAAAAGCACTCAAGACTGGCTGGCGGCGCGTGAAATTGACTTTATCCGGCACGAAGACTTGCCCTCCTCCAGTCCAGATTTGAGTCCGTTAGATTACAACATATGGCAACACTTGGAGGAAAAGGCCGGCTCAACACGTCATCCTGATTTGGAGTCACTCAAGGCATCCTTGATTAAGGCAGCCGCCGAAATTGACATGGACCTCGTTCGTGCTACGATAGACGACTGGCCGCGCCGGTTGAAGGTCTGTATTCAAAATCGCGGGGGTCATTTTGAATAAACTTTGTTAGCATATGAATCTGTGTTTTATTAAGTTCATTTTGGTATATAAATGTTTACATCAATAATAAACATGTTTCAATTATTTCATATTAAACACGTGACAGAACTTATGACCTGACTATGTATATATATTTATTTATTTATTTATATACAATAGTAATTAACTTCTTTTAATTCTTCTAATTCTGCTATAAAACCTTATTATTGTTTAAAGCCACTATGTTATTTAGTTTAGTTTTTATTGTTTTTAACTGTGATTTTAAATTTAGAGCAGAGACTGCGTCTTGAGCGGAAAGCGGATCGTGAGACGCCATCATGACATTCATTGGAGATACGTGGCTTAGTAGCGTTGGTTGATCATGGTGGATCATCATTTATCTTTTGATATTCATTGTAAAAGTCTGATCGGTGTCTTACAATACGCTATTGCTCTAAATCATTAGAATCACCGTTTCAAGTTTATAACATTGTTATTTTCCGGATCAAATTGTGTATTGAGCATTGAATACTTTATTATTTGAGCCCTGATAACGCCCACAAGATTAGTAACCACTAAAGATGATGTAAGGAAAACATCGTGAGGAAACCTGCATGTCTGAGAAGACATGTGAAGTCCACCAATCCGCACTTGGCCAGCGTGGTGGACTATGGCCTGATCCCCCTCGTATTGAAGGGAGGCCCATCCCCAGCAGTGGGACGTTAAAAAGGGCTGAATACGAATACGAATACGAAAGATGATGTTCGTAGAATATGGATAACACGTCAAATATATTATGTTTTTCTTATATTTGTAAGTGATAAATATTCGTACAAACTGAAAATAGTCGGACGAACAATATATTTGTTATTCATCCTTATTTTAAGTACGAATAGTAAAAACCGAAAGAAAAATTATTTGCTTTTGCTGTGAAAAATATAACCATCTGGTAAATCAATGTTGACTGAAATATGAATTGTATAGTAGGAATTGCGAACAGCGAAGACAAGTTCAGTCAGTATGTTTCAAAGATCAGAAGCAATTACAATTTGAAAGTGAGTTGTCTATGGATAAAAGAGAAAAAGAAACATATGAGATACACAAAATAAGTGGGATAATAGTACACAAAATGAGAAATTCAATATATTACTGACTAGCGACTCACCCTAGGGCTCGTCTCTAGGTTGCTTCCCAAAGCAAAATTAGTTAATTTGGTTTTAATTTTTTTTCCGTGGAACCCTATTTTTTTCTAAAATAAAAGTAAGCCTAAGTTACTCCTTATTACGTCAGCTGTCTGCTAGTGAAAGTCCCGTCAAAATCGGTTCAGCCATTTCAGAGATTAGCCGGAACAAACAGACAGATAAACAGACAAACAAACAGACAAACAGACAGAGACACACAGACAGACAGACAGACGGACAAAAATTGTAAAACATGTTGTTGAAAAATGAAATTTGGCACAGAGATAGATTATAGTCTGGAATAACACATAGGCTACTTTTTATCCCGGAAAATGTACGGTTTCCGTGGGATAGGTTTGTGTTTGTTTTCCTAGAGGCGAACCCGAACGAAGCGAGGGTGAGCCGCTAGTATTACATAAAAAACTAGCTGACTCGATGGATGTCCTGTTTATTTATTTATTTGTATCTATAAAAAATCTGGATCTGGACAACATCATTATCTACTGGGTCCAAATATAACTAAAAACCACCCAAATGATTAAGTATATAAAAAAAATTATCATTATTTATCAAGCCGTTTAGGAGGAGAATAATTATGAACACACGCACACCAAAATCTATACTTAATATTATAAAGCTGAAGAGTTTGTTTGTTTGTTTGTTTGGTTGAACGCGCTAATCTCAGGAACTACTAATCCGATTTGAAAAATTCTTTTTGCATTAGATAGCCCGTTAATCGAGGAAGGCTATAAGCTATATATCATCCAGGAAAAATGTACGGTTCCCGTGGGATAGATTTGTTTTTGTCTAGGGACGAACCCGAAGCGAAGTGAGGGTGAGTCGCTAGTTTTATATATAAAAAATTATTCTATCATCCGCATTTGATAGCAAGGACTGAACAAGAATATGAAGTCACAAAAAGCACATCCCATCAATCAACTAAAACAAATTACTTCATATGCATTGATAACGTTATCTGCTGTATTTTGATATCTAGTTCATAATTTCATCAATCAAAGGAGAACGTCTAGATTGATTAATTTTTATTTTTTTCCGAGTGATTTAAATAATAAGATAACGAATTTTTATTCCCACTCGTCAAGCAAATGAACATTATCAGTACCTATTATACCTATACCTATAGTAATATGTATTCAGCTCTTTTTAACGTCCCACTGCTGGGGGTGGGCCTCCCTTCAATGTGAGGGGGATCAGGCCATAGTCCACCACGCTGGCCAAGCGCGGGTTGGCGAACTTCACATGTTTTTCGAAAACTTGCTACGTTCTCTCAGATATGCAGGTTGCCTCACGATGGATAGTAATATGAGCATTATTATTTCGGTATCAAAACCGAAATCCAACCTTTCCCTAAAAATAACCGTTAACCATTATTATTTCGGTTTACTAAACTATTGGTCTTCATTAACCGGTTAAAGAACGAGCGATGAATTAACCATTACATTACCGAAATAAACCGTTTTTTTCAAACTGGTTCCGAGGCCTGATAAAAAATCCTAGCCCAGGATAATGAAAGAATTGTTTTAATCGGATCAATAATTTCAGAAATTACCTCTTACATCCAAACTGCAAAATTTACCTCTTTTTGATATTAAGAGTAGATAATAATATAGATGTATGGCAAGCGGCTGGCTACTGTAGTATTTTTTTCTTCCTGGTCTATGTTACATTTTCTTTGTTGAAGACACTCATTATGGTCTACGCGGAAGCAGTCTATCGAGACGACTGAATTGGAAGACTGAGTTCAGACCCAGAGACAGAGTCCTCTGAAGAGATACAGAGACCTTCAGAGGTCTCTGTCTCTGTATCTCTTTTTTGTAGAAAAACCCAATAATTATACTTAGCCCGACCTAGCACGTCCAGATAGGCAGCTGTACATGTTAACCACTACATCATCAAGGCAGTTAAAATCTTACGCTGGAAGAAGCAGCTGTTGTTCTATGGGTATAAGTAAACCTGAAAACTCATTACAAATTGGTGTTCCACAACGATCTACGTTTGGGAACTTTCTATTTTCATATTTCTCTATATACATAACTAAATGCTGGCATAGTGCGGGTTGGCGGACTTCATATGGCTTTCGAAAACTTGCTAGGTTCTCTCTGACATGCAAGTTTCCTCACGATGCTATCTTTCACCGAAAGACAAGTGATAATCGTGTTGGAAAATGATTCGCACATGAGAACATCACAGGTGTGAGACCGGAATTTGAACCCCCATCACTCGGTTATCCGAGCGAGTGCATTACCAGTGGGTTACCACTGCCGTTTAGGTATTTTTGTGCTATTTTTGTTATTTTTTTTTACTAAGGTACCATTCTTGGTGCCATTTTTGTATTTTAGAAAATCATTCTAATTTTTTTGTGGGTAGGTGCTATAACAACTATATAATGACCTATGAGACATCTATAAAAGTCTTAGTCGCCTCGCCCATGACCATAATTGCTCTAAAGCATTCGAAACATCGGGAACCAACAATTAAAATAAATTCGCAAAAAGATCCAAAAAACAACTTAAAATGTCAAATATTCGCGTAAATCTAATAAAGTATTACATATTATATGTATATATTAAGTACTAGTTTTCTGCTAATTAACTGTCACTTCCTGTAATTGGATTTTACATAGCGCATGTATCTTATCATAATTTTGCGCGTTTTTCTTATCTCAATGCGATACCCAAGTAAGTATAAAACCAATGGACTATAAATACTGGTCCATCATAGGCTGTTTACAACTCAAAGCAAAATGAAGCTGTTCCTCCTACTTGTCAGTCTCGCCGTGGCCAACGCCGGGGTTCCCTTCGAGCCAATAGAGTTGGACTACCACAAAAATATAGGTATTCCATTGGCTGAACGGATTCGGCAGGCTGAGTTGGCTCAGGACTTCGATGGCGGCAGGATCGTAGGAGGATCACAGTCTGCCTTGGGAAACCATCCGCATTTGGTAATTACCTCTTAAAGTTCATTTGTGAACTTCTTTTCTTTCGTCATTTACGGAGAATTTTTTTTAAATTTACTTGTTGGAATATTCGACAATCTCGTAAACGGTTACTTTCGAGCGCTTTATATCAAGATTTAAAGAAGATGTAGAAGATGAAGAAGATTAAAGACATTATTAATTTTTAAATGTTTCAGGGTGGCCTCCTTGTTACACTTGTGAGTGGTAGACGATCTATCTGTGGATCTTCTCTCCTTACTAACACCCGCGTCGTCACCGCCGCTCATTGCTGGAGGACCCGAGAGGCGCAGGGCAGATCCGTGGAAGTCGTCTTCGGATCACTCAATATCTACTCTGGAGGCCGTCGCGTCACCTCAACGAACGTCCAGATGCATGCTAACTACAATATGAACAATTTGAATAATGATGTTGCCGTCATTGTTATCCCATGGGTTGGATATAACAGTAAGCATTATAATTATCCTGTATCGTTTACGATAGCATTTATTTATGAATCTGTTTTGTTTCGTTGAAAAAGTAATACCTTAAAATGTGTATTTCAAGAATATTGTGATTTTCAGACCACATCCTCAATATCGGTCTGGCTTCTGGCACCAACGCCTTCGTTGGAGTGAATGCGGTCGCTGCCGGCTATGGATTGACTGCTGATTGTAAGTTTAAAATTATTTCTATCCAAAATACACGTATTTGTCCCATTTTAAATATGAATCTTAATAACGTGGTATTCAAAATTTCTAGCTGGTGGTAGCAGTGGTCAATTACGTCACGTCACTCTTCGAGTGATCTCGAATGCAGATTGCGCACGCGTTTTTGGACCATCAAACATTCTTGCGTCCACCCTCTGCACCGACGGTAGTCAACGCCGCAGCACGTGCAGAGGTGATTCTGGCGGCTCTCTCGTTTTCAACAGGCAATTGGTAATGTTTTTTTTTTTTATTATTATTTATATGTATTATTATATGTCTGTCAGAAGTCCAAAGGTATTTGATGTGGGTAATTGATTCTCAATCGATGACAACCAGTATATTATTTTTTTTATCGTTAATTTCATTTTCTTACTGAATAGAATAAATTATAACCTTTGACGTTAATGTGCTAGCAAAGTTTCAGTCTTGATATGGGGAAAATTACGAAAAATAGATTAAGTAGCATGTGAGTTCCTAGGCTTTAAGAAACGGTTCGGATGACAAATAACCGTTCTGTCCATAAACTATCAGTAGCAGCAGTCAGTAGTATTCCTATTCCCCCTTAGTTCGATAGCACGTAAGACTGTCGGTCATGTGTCTGGTTTTTCTCCATTAGTGTCGGTTTGGTGTTACACAAGAGTATATGTGTAAATGAAAATGATACAGAGTGCTTTTATGTTAGAGCGAATACGTGTACATTATTCGCAGTTAGATTGACTGCAGTGAACTGAATACAGCTAAGATCGTTACTTACTTTTGTATTACTCCCACCAGATCGGAATTACGTCGTTCGGCTCCATCCGTGGCTGCCAGGCTGGCCTACCCGCCGCCTACGCTCGTGTCAGTTCCTTCAATGCATGGATACGTGCCCGTCTGTAAATAATGATTTCAAAAAATAAATACGCATAATAATTTAATAATATTTTTTATTTAAATCTACCCTCCATACTAAAGTATATTCGTCATATTTTTATTTATATTTTATATAAATGTAACATAATGTAAAAAAACTGGAAAAGTATTAGATTAGACTGAACTAGAGGAGGATTTTATATGACGCATGCTATACACAGTATCGCCACAAGGTATTAATCATCGCAGTTTTAGCCTAAGAGTTTTTAGGATCTTTTAACGCTAAGAGTCGATTGTCAGTCTCGTTAGTTGGCAGTCGTCGTTAGTTGGCAGTTAGTCAGGCAAATTGTACTGCGAACGAGGGTTCTACCGAGTTTACTCTTCTCTTATAACTCTAACCCCCACTCTTGATACACCTATGATTTTCCTCCTGAGTTAAAAATCAAAAATTCTTAATAAATTTGTAATTGTTTTGTGAGGAAAATACCATTGGCTCGGAGGGCAGTTCTCCTGAAAAAAAAAACCGGCGAGAAACTCAACAATTGCTCTTTTAAAAACCGATCAACAGTGTTTAATGCAATATTTTATACCGCATTTAACTTGATTTCACACATTTATATCATCAAGGAGCTCTTGTAGTGTGATATGCTTTACTCACTAATATATTAAAATACGAATAATTTAAAGATCGTTAGTAGTCAGTTCGTGAGGAAGCAGACTCTGAAAGCAGTTCTGTTAAGAAGAGCCCAAGAGCTCAGAGAGCTTTAATCAGTAGCACTTTTAAATATCATTGAGTTACATTTTTGACCGAGCGAACAAAGCGTCTCTGCAAAAGTCTTGCAAAATTTGCTTTCCTCTGTCAGTTTGTTGGTACTCCTCTACAGATCGTATTTTACAACCGATTTGGACAAAAATTGGTATACAGATTTTAAGACTTTATAGATTTATTTGGTTTCCAGGGATTTTTGAGTGCATACGTACGTCCTCCAAAAAGAGGCAAAGAGGGGGCTACTGGATATCCCCACCTTGAGATATCTGATTTCGATGGTCCTCTTTTTATTTGAAAGGTTAGGAGGGAAAGGAGGAAAAAATTTGGTTAAGATGAAGAAAGAAGAAGGTGACGAGAGTCTTCGGCGTGATGAACAGAATAGCTCCTCAAAATACAGTTTATGCTCGCAAGGTCTACTATTCGCAAAACTACTAGTATTTATTTTATTAACATAGTGTTGAAGATAGTATATATGAGTCATTCTACTCCCACATATGAGTCATTATACTATGTATTTCATTTCCACACATATCTATTAGTCTAAGAGTCGGATAGACCTTCATCGATCTGTTAACGAGATGAAACATACTTTGTATAATGTTTCAATAATTTAGATAAATCCGCCTAAAATAGCTTGCCTATCGAAATCCTGACCAGGCTATTTAAATAAATTAATCATTTTTTATATTTTTTTATTGTTCACCGCTCTGTTACGTTCTGAGACGAGCCTTTTCCAAGATCTGCCCCTTACCACTCGATCCAGCAACAGACTGTGGAGACTGTTGGAAGTAGAACCTTCCAAGGCCGGGGGCATGTTTATGCGTTTACCGGAACGTATGATACGTACTACATCACAGTACATCATCACAGTACGTATTATACATCTTGTATAATTGTACTAATAAACGAGTAGAAAATAAAACCAATTCTTAACATTGGCGCTTCGAGCCATGATTTACAGTTAACAAGAACCAGAAATATCAAGAAATTGAATATACGATCTACTTATTCTTCGCTATACAACTATAAACTACATCACTCGGTGAGACGTTCCAACCAGACTATTCCATCAAAACTCCACAAAACTATGTGCTAATACCAGGGATTATTGTCGCGTTAAATTTGTTAATTATATGAATCGTAATTAAAAGAATACTTGTACTTCATAAAAGCTGCTGTCACCAGATAATATACAGGTAACCCCGCTTCTAGTAAAGCACCAAAATGTCCAAAGTTGAACTTACATTACCTAACTTTCCAGTTTTAGATTCCACAGCTTAATTTATAAAAGATCAATTCTTTTATTGATAAAACAAAAAGGTACTTTTAAAGGACGGTTAATCAAATTGTCTATTTATGTTAATTCTTTTGAAATTTCTAGACCGCGCTAAAAGGGCTGAATTAAATTTAAGGATTAAGGGCGCAGCTAACATATTGTCAGAATTTAACAATGTCCAAAATAAACCAGACGGTGTTCTTCCTGAGTCACAAGATGATGAACAGCTCGACGAGAGAGAATCCTTTGAAAGTAAGTACTATACTATCTTAGCTCAAGCTAATTACATACTAGATAATGAATGTAATTCACCTAATGCAAATAGTTGTGGGAACGACCTAGGTAATATGCATCAGTCGCTAAAATTGCCTCCAGTAAATCCACCTACCATTGACGGTTCCTACGAACAGTGTCTCGAGTTTAAAAATACATATTTTTCATTAGTTCACACCTCTTATAATATAAGTACGATAGAAAAAGTTCACTATTTAAAATCCTCTTTAATATGTCCTGCAATATTAGTTATTGATTCTCTGGAATTTACCTCGAATAATTATTACGTTGCCTGGGAGTTGCTTATGTATAGGTACAATGATAGCAGGTCTTGTTAATCACAATCATGTGAAAGCTTTGTTTAATATTAAAAACAAAAACAAACACAAACAAAAACAAATGTATCCCACGGGAACCGTACATTTTTCCGGGATAATAAGTAGCCTATTTGTTATTCTGATGTATGAACTATATTGTTGTAAAGTTTTATTAAAATCCAATCAGTAGTTTTTGTGTACTAAGCTGTATAAGTTACTATAGTTTTTTTAACTATCCCACGGGAACTCTTTCATTCTCCGGGATGAAAAGTACCGAAGTTGACCGGGAATATAAGGTACCACCATGTAAAATTTCATTTAAATCGGTCCAACAGTTTCGGAGATTAGCCCGTACAAACAGACAAACAGACAGAGAAACAAAAAAATGGAAAAAAATCTGGATATGTTCTATTTCTCTTCTTACATCCCCATGACGAGTCATTTTTTAGCATTTTTTTTCTATGTACAGACATTCGACCTCTACAGTATTATTATATGTATAGATTTAACTAATGAGTCACCTATATTATTAAACAAATTAATTGACGTCATACTTAAAAACCTGCGATCTCTTAAATTATTAGGTGATCAGATGGAACACTGGGACACTTTAATTTACATCATTGTTTCCAAACTTGATTATACTAGTCTCTCCCGTGACCATGTGCGCTGTAAAGCATTCGAAACGTCGAAAACCAAAAATCTAAATAAATCCGCGAAAAAATCCGAAAAGATAGTTTTATTTTATTTAAAATGTCAAATATTCGCGTAAATCTAAGAAAATATTATTGATAATACTACTGATCGCGAGTGGGAGAAATATAGAAGTGATCTTTTCGCATGCTTAATAAAAAACTGACTTAACTCAAAAAACTAGATACTTGATAAATCAAGAAAAAATGTTTTTGCGATAACGACCATGTTTGTTTATTCTTAAATAGAATAAAAGTTTACGAAGTAAATTAATATATTTTAATAATTCCAGATAGTTTTTAAACGTTTGATTCGTTTTGTGTATTTTAAATAAAACTATCTTTACGGATTTTTTCGCGGATTTATTTTGATTTTTGGTTCCCAGTTGCTGGTTTTTGGTTTTATTTAAAATGTCAAATATTTGCGTTAATCTAAGATCGTTTTGTGTAATTATTTTGACCTAATAACTCAATTCTGATCTAAGTTGTAATTGGTCAGTTTTTTATTATCCGTGCGTTTTGTCAATGAACGTCAAAACGATTGTAAGACGCGAGCACAAGTGAATGATTTTTTACAATTCTTAAAAGGTAGGGCCTATATGTTAGAAAAGTCGCAATTTTCACACCATAATCAAAGTTATGATTCGAAAACTATTCCAAAAACGTCACATAGTAATTCTAAAGTTCATTGTAATTTATCTACGTCAAAATCGATTAAGTTTACTAAAAGGTTATGCCCGTATTGTAGGACAGATTATTAATTATATTCTTGTCAAAAGTTCATAGACTTTTCCCAATACCTAAGTTACAGGATATAAATAAATATGTAAATATAAATATGTAGGGACATTAACACACAGCACCATCTAGTTCCATGGTAAGCTACGAGGCTTGTGTTATGGATACCAGATAGTTGATACGCTACACATATAATTTTAACTACATACATATTATAAATATAAACACCCATGATTGGAGTACAAGTCCCCAGCGGGACTCGAAGCCGCGACCGTCGGCACAGCATGTAGGTTCACTGCAAACTGAGCCAAACGTCGTCACTCATAATCAATATGTAATAGTATATTAATTATGGAATTAAAATATAGAAGAATCTAAAAATTTAGTTAAAACTAGCGATTTATCCTCGCTTGAACCCTGATTTAAAACAAAATAACCTAAGTTACTCCGGCGTTTGAAACTAAAATAAATTTTGTTACTAATTACAAATTATGTAAAAACTGTTTGCGTCCCGCTCATACTGCAGACACCTGTAAGTTCGGACCGTGTAGGAAGGCAATTTTAAACACAATACTATCATTCACCGCGATAGCGGCACGACTGAAAAACAATTTTCGCTGCTGCATGCGCCTGCGCAAAGCGAATATAGTAATGATTTTTATCAATCACCACAACGCGTATAAACAAAAAAGCCTTTATCGCATGTGAATGGTGCAGACGGACATTACGCGCAAACGTCACTCACTAAGCCTGTTTTGTTATCGACCGCGCTAGTCAACATGATGAGTCAGGAAACACAATTATTTGTCGCGTTTTACTAGATAGTGGTAGCTAATGCTGTTTTATACAAAAATATGCGATTAAACTAACACGCCATTAATACAGTTCATTAAAAAAATACAAAGAATCGGTAATTCTGTTACAGTCGAAACTGTTTTTTAGTCAAAACTACTTTTGACTAAAGAGGTTGGTCAAAAGTAATTTTGACTGTAAGCTTTGGTCAATAGCAGTTTTGACTGGCATATCGGTCAAAACTCTTAAAAAGTTGAGGAGGTAAGTAGGTTGAAGGTTACTCGGAAGAACCTTTTTTTTTCTTTCTAACCTAACCTAGGTTAGATTAGTGACCACAGCCATAGTTTTAAGAATTTTGACCGATATGCCAGTAAAAACTGCAATTGACCAAGGTCAGCAGTCAAAACTACTTAACTGTTTTTGTCAGTCAAAAGTAGTTTTGACCACGAAAGAGTTCTGACTAACAATTCTATCACGCAAAGTTAACAGTCTTGTAAAATAAAAATAAGTTCGTTAAACGGTAAGTATTCTACGTGTTTACGAATACTAAATACTGCCTCGGTGGTGTAGTGGCTAGCATGTACGGCTGCACATCCTGAGGTCCTGGGTTCGAGTCCCGGGTCGGGCCAAGTTTAGTTATTGAGTCTTTCTGTATAGTAAGCCTCAGTAACAGCCCGGAGTTGGGAAGTTGGCGGTGTTTCACCCCCGTGCCTCGGAGAGCACGTAAAGCCGTCGGTCCTGCGCCTTAACTCTCACCGGTCGTGTCGAATAGTCGTCCCACCGGAGTATGAGAGTGACAGGAATAGAGAGTGCTCTTGTGTCTGCGCGTACACTTGTGCACTATAATATCTCCTGCGCAGTTGGCTAGTCTCAATGAGATTGGCCGCCGTGGCCGGAATCGGTCAGGAGAACATTATTCTACGTGTTTATAATGTTTGGTACTGCCGCA
Organism: Fabriciana adippe; assembly: GCA_905404265.1. Taxonomy (NCBI): domain Eukaryota; kingdom Metazoa; phylum Arthropoda; class Insecta; order Lepidoptera; family Nymphalidae; genus Fabriciana; species Fabriciana adippe. The sequence continues at coordinate 9,798,180 of FR990003.1, forward strand.
GATAGTACCGAGTATGCCATCTATACCTATTAATATTGATAAAATAATAATTCCGGATTCTATTACGCTAGCTAATCCCGCTTATCAGAAACTCATACGATTGATATATTAAAAGGTGCCGATTACTTTTGGGACTTATTATGTGACGGAAAAATACCTCTGGAGAGTGGCCCTTTTATACAAAATACTAAGTTAGGTTGGATTGTCTCGGGTCCTGTGAATAAAATTGCGTGCTTAAATATTTTTTATTGTCATTTTTCACAGTCAACCGATTCTCAATTACGTAGGTTTTGGTAGTTGGAAGAGATCACGGTTAAATATCCTGATGATGATACAGAAAAGAGTTGTGAGGATAATTTTATTAAAACTACTAAACGGGAGAGTTAAGGCCGTTTTATTATTTCAATTCCTTTTCGGGACTCATCTACATTACTTGGGGAATCATATACACATTCATATAAACACTTAATTTCACTTCACAAGAAACTATCTTCTTTACCTATTTGTAAAAAGTTATATAATCTATACTAATATTATAAAGCTGAAGAGTTTGTTTGTTTGTTTGTTTGTTTGTTTGTTTGGTTGAATGCGCTTATCTCAAGAACTACTAATTCGATTTGAAAAATTCTTTTTGCATTGGAAAGCCCGTTAACTGAGGAAGGCTATAGGCTGTATGTCATCTCGGAAAAATGTACGATTCCAGTGGGATAGATTTGTTTTTGTCTAGGGACAAACTCGAAGCGAAGCGAGGGTGAGTCGCTAGGCAATTTATAAATGAATATATTATACAGTTAGGACATATGAGTCGTGTTCACACGTACAACGATATACATTTTTTTATGTTGCACTTCTGTGTGTTTAAAGAAAATAGCTCGACAATTAAATTACGGGTTGTTTTTGATGCAAGTGCATTGTCATCGACAAATCAAATCAAATCAAAATATACTTTATTCAAAAAGATTTTTACAAGCACTTTTAAATCGTAAATTTTACGTTTTAAATTTAAATTAAATGTCAGTGTACATAGTCTGTCCGTGAGGAATCTACCACCGGCTCGGAAGGCAGTTCTGCTGAGAAGAGCCCAAGAGAAACTCAACAGTTGCTCTTTTAAAATAATAAATGTGCACAATATTATAATATAATAATTAATTAAATCAATAATAAATCTTTAAATCATTTACAGATGGTCGGGTTACCCATTCAAGGTGATTTATTTTCAATTTAATTGCGTTTTCGCGAACTAAAATTAAAAAGACCTAGTACCTTCAGATCGGCAGCTGTACATGCTAGCAACTACATCACCAAGGCAGTTAAAATCTTACGCTGGAAGAAGTAGCTGATGTTCTATGGACAAAAGTACATCCGAAAACTCTTTACAAATTGGTGTTCCACAAGGATCTATGTTTGGGCACTTTCTAAATATTTTCGATATATTTTGAACTTTGCTAATTTAAAGTGACAAAACAAAATTATGTAAGTATTTATTTTGTTTTTTTTTATATATTTTCATTCTTATTGTATACTTTATAGGCGTGTTTAATAAAAAGTACTCTATAACGATAGTCTTCATATGGTTAGGAAACATATAGAAGATATTCGAAGAAATTTAAAAGCTTAAGTTTTTAAAATTACATAATTTTCTAGGAGGTTGTATATTACAATCTATACATATAATAAAATTGTAACTAAGCCGAATCTGCGCATTAAATATTTTTTGCTAAAAATTATTAAAATAGACATTATTATTGACACAGAGGCCGAATTTATACTTTTTTAGAATTTTTGTCTGTCTGTTATCGCATCGTTAGTTTAAAATAATTATAATGCGGAACAAGACTTGATTAGTGATTACTTGTTTACTCTAATTACCTCCTTGAAGCCCAAAATTTATCATTTGATTAGTTTGCTACAATCTCTAGATATTAATGACAAGGATTTGTGTTTTTTATCTTTTTTTTTATAAATAGGTTCTATATATATTAAACATATTTGGTACTAGTTTTCTGCTAATTAACTGCCTTGTCCTGGGTTCGAGTCTCGGGCCGGGCCTATTTTAGTTATTGAGTTTTTCTGTAAAGAATTCTTAGTATCACGCAGTCCCGAAGTTGGGAAGTTGGCGGTGTTGCACTACCCGTGCCTCGGAGAGCAAGTTAAGCCGTTGGTCTTACGCCTGATCTCTCACCGATCATGTCTAAATATTTTCCCATTTTTGAGAGTGAAAGCAATGGAGAATACACGCGCACAAACTTGTGCACTATAATATATCCTGTGCAGATGACTTGTCTCAGTGAGATTGGCCACTGTGGCTAAAATCAGTCAGGAGGACTTACTAGTATAACATACACTTGAGATGAGACAGACGATGAGAAAGACTTCTTAGGAGCAATCGATACCCTTTCATGCTGTGCTAGTAAGCCATTGTTAAAAGATCCTTTAATTATGGATATCTTCAATTTATTAATTTTAAATTATTTTAAAATTAGGATTTTACGTAGCACATGTTACTAGTTTACCTTATCATAATTATGCGCGTTTTCCTAATCTCATTGCGATACCCAACTAAGTCTAAAACTAATTGACTATAAATACAGGTGTATCACAGTCTGTTTAAAACACAAGACAAAATGAAGCTGTTCCTCCTCCTTGCCAGTCTCGCCATGGCCAACGCCGGGGTTCTCTACGAGCCAATAGAGTTGGACTACCACGAAAATGTAGGTATTCCATTGGCTGAACGGATTCGGCAGGCTGAGTTGGCTCAGGACTTCGATGGCGGCAGAATCGTGGGAGGATCACAGTCTTCCTTAGGAAGCCATCCCCATTTGGTAATTATCTCTTAAAGTTCATTTGTGAAGTTCTTTTCTTTCGTTATTTACGGAGAATGTTTTTTAAATTTACTTGTTGGAATATTCGACAATCTCGTAAACGGTTACTTTCGAGCGCTTTATATCAAGATTTAAAGAAGATGTAGAAGAATTAAATTTACTTGCGGGAATACTCGAGATACTCGTATACGGTTATTTCCGAGCGCTTTATATCAACATTTAAAGAAGAGGTAATGTTAAATAAAAACATTGCTCATTATTTAAATCTTTCAGGGCGGTCTCATTGTTACACTTGCCACTGGTGGACGATCTATCTGTGGATCTACTCTCCTCACCAACACCCGCGTCGTCACCGCCGCTCATTGCTGGAGGACCCGAAATATGCAGGGCAGATCCGTGGAAGTCGTCTTCGGATCACTAAATCTCTTCTCTGGAGGCCGTCGCGTCACCTCAACCAACGTTCAGCTGCATGTTAGCTATAATATGAACAATTTGAATAATGATGTTGCAATCATTGCTATCCCATGGGTTGAATACAACAGTAAGAATTATAATTATCCTGTATTATTTACGCTAGCATTTATTTATGAACTTGTTTTGTTAGAAAAGTAATACCTTATAAATTAGTATTTCAAAGATATTGTGATTTTCAGACCACATCCTCAACGTCGGTCTAGCTTCTGGCACCAATACCTTCGTTGGAGCGAATGCAGTCGCTGCCGGCTATGGATTGACTGCTGATTGTAAGTTCAAAATTATTCCTATCCAAAATACACATATTTGTCCCGTTTTAAATGTGAACCTTAATGTGAACCTTAATAACGTGGTATTTAAAATTTCTAGCTGGTGGTACCACTGGTCAATTACGTCACGTCACTCTTCAAGTGATCTCGAATGCAGATTGCGCACGCGTTTTTGGTTCAGGAACCATCCTTTCGTCCACCCTCTGCACCGACGGTAGTCAACGCCGCAGCACCTGCCAAGGTGATTCTGGCGGTCCACTCGTCCTCAACAGGCAATTGGTAATGTTCTATTTTTTGTCATTCCTATATGTCTGTCAGAAGATCAAAGATGTTTATATTGAGCCCTTTTTAACGTCCCACATCTGGGCGTGGGCCTCCCTTCAATACGACGGGGATCAGGCCATAGTCCACCACGCTGGCCAAGTGCGGGTTGGCAAAGATGTTTAGTGTGGGTAATTGATCCTCAATCGATAACAAACAGTATTTTACCATTTTATCGTTAGTTTTATTTTACTATTAAAGAAGAAGTTATAGCATTTGATGTTAGTGTGCTAGTAAAGATTTATTCTTGATATATACAATTATTAAGATTGTTACTAACTTTTATATTATCACCAGATCGGAATTACGTCGTTCGGCTCCATCCGTGGCTGCCAGGTCGGCCATCCCGCCGGCTTCGCTCGTGTCACCTCCTTCAATGCATGGATCCGTGCCCGCCTGTAAATAGTGATATTAAAGAAATAAAAACTATTATTTAATTTTTTTTTTTCATTTAAATCTACCCTCCATAGAAAGATTTGTTCGTTATATTTTTAATATTATTAACAGTGTAATACGATTTACTCACTAATATATTTTTAATTTTATCATTAAACTATTGAAAAAGGTAAATCTATGGAAATTCATTATAATTTTTATTTTATGAATATATTTATTAGATTTATTAGATTAATAGTAAAATCAAATGATAAAAGTTTTAAACATAAGAGTTTTTAAATAACTAAGTTCTGTTCCGCTAAAAGAATATATTATAACTAGCAGAATCCGCGGCTTCACTCGCGATCAAACTACGAAAAATGCCAAATTCATGCAAATACGTCCAAGGAATAAAAAGTTTCATACAAACTTTTATCCCTTATTTCATCCCCTTGGGGGTTGAATTTTGAAAAATCCTTCCTTAGTGGATGCCTACGTCATATGAGGAATATGGTTTGATCTGTGTGTCGATACATTAGTCAATCACTTTTGCCTTTTATATAATAAGATAGATATTGTAGTGTATGCACAGGCGCGTTGAGGGGGAGAGGGGGGGGGGGGAGACGCTTACCGGCTGTGAGCGAGAGTACACGTGTTCTGTTATGTGCAATTAATAAATCTACCTGAGTGTTAGGAAGTGTGTGTTTTATTGGCTCCCGAGACATTACAAGTGGCGACGAGGATAAAAGTGAGTACATGTTATCAAAAAAAAAAAAAAAATTATAATAAGAAAAATGAGAGAAGGAATAGATAATAATTGTTTATTGTCTACCGGTTGTTTGCGTGTAGTTTCGTTCCATTATAATAAAATATAAATAATAGTTTAAGGAAATGGACACTGGCTATACAATGAGTTATACCTGAATCAAAATCACTTGTGAACCGAGTCAATACGTAAACAATTGTGATGGATAAACAAATTCATACCACTATCCATCATTTCTAATGGCCATGCATTGTATCAGATGGAAAGAAAATAAGGCCACGCAAACGCAAAACTATGGAGATTACATAAAAATATATTGTGCACGTATGCAACTTAACGGTACCTAAACTCAATCTGTTAAAAAATTAAACCAATATATGTATGTAATGTTACTTAAAAATAATAAAATTAATTATGATCAACATAATATACCTACATACCTAATCATTTGCTACAAAATAGCATAGAAATTATTAATTACTATATCTTTTCTCTATACAATCTATAGTCTCATCATAATCTATACATTAAAGATTATTATACCTACTTATATTTTAAACTTTGTTTTTATATGTTATATTTATTATTATTATATGATTAAATACGGTTTTACGTAATGTCAGTTTGAATAATAATCCAATTGTATTTGGACGAGTTAAAAAATATGTGCAATGAGTTTATTGGATACTTTTATACTATTATTAACAACAACAATATTACAATATTTAAATTAGATACTTACCTATTTGTATGCTTGCACAATTTATATTGAGATAATTATAGTTATAACTAGAGACTCATCCTCGCTCCGCTCGGGTTCGTCCCTACTTACGTTTTAACGTTTAGTATAGATTTCTCAGAGATGAGATATTTTCCCGCAGTAAAAAGTATCCTATATGTTGACCCGGATATCCAGCTATCATCATACCAAATTTCATCAAAATCCCTCCAGTGGTTTTTCTGTGATGCGGTAACAGACAGACAGACAGACAGACAGACAGACAAAAATTCTAAAAACTATAGATTCGGCCTCTGCATCGATAATAATGTCTATTTCAATAAGATTTTCCAAAAAATATTTAATGTACAGATTCGGCTTAGTTAGAATTTTATAATATGTATATAGATAAAAGTTCACTTAAAGGCCACGCAATGAGTAAACAACAAAGGGCCACGCTGATTAATTAAGAACCTATATTAAGAGACTGTGTATGTAGTAAGTAACATAATAATAAAAATATTATTAGGTCCACGCAATGTGTACTTTCAACAATTTAATAGGGCTATGCAGTTGTGATACTGTTACTGATTTTCAGTAAAAAGCCATGCATAAATAAAAAAAAAACAATATTTTATTGCAGGCTGCCCCAAAATGACTCATGCATCATCCACACTTCCCAACTTAGACCATTTTGATTGCGAAGGTGATCCGACATCTGTCGGCACTCGCTGGGAGAAATGGAAAAGGGCACTTGAAATTTACTTACTTGCTGCCAACATCGACATACCTGTAAAGAAACGAGCTACTCTTCTCCATGTTGGGGGGTTAGCACTTCAAGAAGTTTATTATAACTTACCTGGAGCTCATGCTGAAGAAGAAGGTGTCTATGCAATAGCTCTAAAGAAATTCGACAGCTACTTTGCTCCGAAACAAAGTCGGATTTATGAAAGGTATCTTTTTCGACTCATGAAACAGGAGGAAGGAGAAAAATTTGAACGATTTTTATTGAGGTTAAGAAATCAAGCCGAAAAATGTCAATTCCATAATAAAGAGGAGCATATTATCGACCAAATCACGGAAAAGTGTCGATCAGTAGAATTGAGGAAAAAAATTTTAGAATACGGAGATACAATTACTCTAGACGAAATCATTAGTAAAGCCAATGCATTAGAAGTTGTAGCCAGACAATTAGAACAATTTAAAATCTTAAATACAAATAACGCGAACAATTACAACAAATCATAAATAAATAAAATCGATAACAAGAAAAAATATAACAAACCGTTTCGACAAACAATCATTGAACACAAAATGTAGTAGATGTGGAAGCTCCACCCATTTATCCGAAGACACAAAATGCCCTTGAAAAGTCAAGCGATGTTTGAAGTGTGGCTTCATCGGTCATTTCCGGGAACATTGCAGAACGCGACAGAAAAGACAATTTTCATACAATAAGGCAGAAACATTAAATAAAAAACCAAGATTAGAAGAAAAAAAGGACGCCAATAAATCTGAAATCGATTACATTTTCAACCTAGATGGAAACGGAAAAACAAAAAGTAAAAGTGATGAAGTAGGAGAGACCAAGAAAGATGAGTCCCGAATAGAGTATATTTTCCACCTGGATGAAGACGAAACTATAAAGTGCAATATGGGTGGAGTTACCGTTGACATGTTGATAGATTCAGGAAGTAAATGCAACGTCATTACTGACAGAACATGGCAATTTCAAAAAGACAATAGTGTGAAAGTTTTTAACCAAATACGCAAACCTAATAAGGTACTTATTACAAATACGGCAAAATATACATATATAAATACGGCAGTAAAGAACCTTTGGAGATTATGGGCTCCTTTGACGTAAACATTTCAGTCATAGATAGTAAGAGTATAAAATGTACTGTTTATGTCATCAGAAATGGCACACGCGATTTATTAGGTAAGGAGACTGCGATTCAATTAGGTGTGCTCAAAATTGGGTTTCAAATTAATGCAGTAAGCAATGACACCTCATTAGAGAAAGCGTTTCCTAAATTCAAAGGAGTGACTGTTCAGATCCCAATAGATCAAAAAGTTAAACCAGACATCCAACCATACAGAAGAGTTCCCATTCCTTTAGAAGAAAAGGTTGCCAGAAAATTAAAGGAACTGAGGGATGCGGATATTATAGAGGAAGTAAATGGACCCTCGCCGTGGGTATCACCAATGGTTCCTGTTCTTAAAGAAGGACAAGAAGAGGTACGTATTTGCCTAGATATGAGAAGAGCGAACGAGGCAATTATAAGAGAAAATCATCCCCTTCCAATAATGAATGAATTGCTACCTAATTTTCGTCAAGCTAAATACTTTTCCAAACTCGATATAAAAAATGCCTTTCATCAACTCGAAATTCATGAAGATTGTATGTATATTACTACATTCAGTACTAGCAAAGGACTGTTTAGATATAAAAGGTTAATGTTTGGCATTTCTTGTGTACCGAAGATGTTCCAAAAAATTTTAGAAAAAATGTTGTTAGGCTGCGAGGGAACACTTAACTTTATCGACGATATTATTGTACATGGTGCCACAGAGAAAGAACATGACGAGAGGTTAAGTAAGGTATTGCGAGTTTTGAAGGAAAATAACGTCCTACTTAATGAAAATAAATGCACTTATAAAACCCAAACAATAGAATTTCTCGGTCATGAACTTTCTGCTAGTGGAATTAGGCCGCTTAAAAATATTTGACTGCAATAAAAACAAGTAGAACACCAAACACTACTGAAGAAATTCAAAGTTTTCTGGGGTTGGTTAATTTTGTGAGTAAATGGATTCCTAATTTAGCTACCCGTACGGAACCTTTACGTGAACTGTTACAGTTAGGCCTAGGGAAGTCAAACATTCAGAAATTCTGGACACCTAAGCAGGATGAGGCATTTGAGGCTCTAAAGGAAGCCTTATCCAAAATCCGAACTTTATGCTATTATAATCCTGCGGATAAAACTCAGGTTATCGCTGATGCCTCTCCTGTGGGGTTAGGCACAGTATTGGTTCAGGTTGGTGAAGATGGTCCCCGTGTGATCGCTTATGGTCATAAGGCTCTCACCGATTGTGAAAAGAGATATTGCTAAACAGAGAAAGAAGCCTTAGCGCTCGTTTGGGCAGTGGAGCACTTTAAAATATACTGTTGGGCAAAGACTTTGAACTAATAAGCGATAACAAACCATTGGAGACCATTTTTGGAAGAACTTCTAAACCATGTGCCAGAACAGAACGATGGGTACTTAGGTTACAGGCTTACAGGTACAAAGTCATCTACCGTCCAGGTAAATCCAACATAGCGAACACAATTTCTAGATAATATGATAATATGATAATAATAACTGGCATGAGTCCATTAATAATTTTAAAATCATTCAAAATGAACTCTGTTTTAACGGAGATATTCTTCTTCGGGGAACTAGGATAGTCATACCCCATAATCTGCGTAAACAAATACTGGAGGCGGCTCACGAAGGCCATCCAGGCATAGTAGCGATGAAGTCTCGCCTTAGAACAAAGGTGTGGTGGCCTAGGATTGACAAAGATACTGAACGCCTAGTAAAAGCTTGTCGAGATTGTACACTTGTATCTAATCCTACTCTGCCACATCCAATGAAGAGACGAGCACTTCCCGCAGAACCTTGGGTTGATGTAGCGATGGACTTCTTGGGTCCCCTTCCTAGTCGTGATTACCTGTTGATACTTGTTGATTACTATAGTAGAAATAAGGAAATTAAAGTTATGGGCAGTATAACTTCTCTTAATAAATCAAAAGTCTTGAAAGAAATATTTTCCAGATTAGGTTACCCAGCAACTTTAACGTGTGATAATGGAAATCAGTTTACTAGCGAGATTTTCAAAAACTATTGTAAAGAATGTGGAATCACTTTATATAATACAGTCCCATATTGGCCTCAAATGAATGGGGAAGTTGAGAGGCAAAATCGAGATGTTTTAAAACGTCTGAAAATTAGCCAAGCTGACTGAGCGGGATTGGAAAGAGGACATCTTTAATTATATAATGATGTATAACAGTACTCCTCACTCTATTACAGGAAAATCTCCCTCGGAATTATTCTATAAAAGGCAGTTTAGAGACAAAATCCCGGAAGTACTAGATATGGAATACAAAACAATAGATGAAGAAGTGAGAGACAGAGATCTGCAAATGAAGGAAAAAGGGAAGGAGTATGGGGACTTCAAAAGGAAAGCCACAGATAACAACTTGGAAATAGGAGAAAAAGTATTAGTGAAAAATGTGATCAAAGATAATAAGTTAAGCTCTAATTTCAATCCTACTATGCACACAGTAAAAGATGTGAGTGGTGGTGATGTTAGTATTCGGAATGATGAAACCGGGAAGGAATATCGCCGAAATGTAGTTCATTTAAAGAAAGTGAATGATACATGGATTTTTCTTGTTCTTCCAATTCTTTTGATTCTATAATTTTCGCGTCGAAACTGTCACCAAATTTAAAATAACACACGTTTGGATCAGCTTGTAGTGACTCTACTTGCTGTGCCAGCGGTCGCGGGTTCGAGTCCCGCTGGGAGCATTCATTTGTGTGATGAGCACGAATGTTTGTACTCCAGTCATGGATGTTTATATTTATAATATGTATGTATTTAAAGGTGTTTATGTGTAGTGTATCAACTATCTGGTATCCATAACACAAGCCTCGTAGCTTACCATGGAACTAGATGGTGCTGTGTGTTAATGTCCCAACATATTTATTTATTTATTTTGCCAAATTCTATCAGCAATACGGAAAATGTACTGCGCCGACTCCAAGTGATTGGGATATGGGCAGGGAGATAATAATAAATAAATTGCCTAGATCACTATTATTTTGATGGTAGTGCTCAAATTTCCGAATTTTGAATGGCGGTAAATCTAAATATGGCCTGCATACAAGTAATAGGAAGATGAAATGTGTTGAGTAATTTACACATATAATAAAATTGTAACTAAGCCGAATCTGTACATTAAATAGTTGTAGAAAATCTTACTGAAATAGTCATTATTATCAATACAGAGACCGAATCTATTGTTTTTAGAATTTTTGTCTGTCTGTCTGTCTGTGACCGCATCACGGAAAAACCACTGGATGGATTTTGATGAAATTTAGTATGGTGATAGCTGGTTATCCGGGTCAACATATAGGATAATTTTTAGTGCTAGCAAATGTTTTAGTATAGATTTCTCATCTCTGAGAAATCTAAACGTTAAAACGTAATAAGATAAGAGCTTTTAAAAATTTCGAAGATGAGATAATTCTTTGATAGAAGATAATACTTTACTAATTATGTTTGTTTCTTATCTCACATATTTCGATAGTGTACGTTAGATATTATTTTAATTAGATATTGTTTAGTCTGAGTCTATTCGCTCGAAGAGTTCGAAGAGACGAAGAATTCTCGAGTGGCAGCCATGTAATGGAAGGTGAAGTTTTATACAGATTAATTAATAAGTATGTCTGTAGAAAAAAAAATTGACACGCACTTTAAGGGAATTTATCTCAAATCCCGTAAGTACGATATTATTCATTCTATATCTATATCCCATAAATATTATAAATACTAAAGTTTGTATGGACTGGTGTTTGTTACTCAATCACAAAATTAAATTTGGCACAGAGATAGATTATAGTCTGGAATAGCATAAATGTTACTTTTTATCCCGGAAAAATGTACGGTTCACGTGGGATAGATTTGTTTTAAATTTTTAATCATTATTATGTTTGAATTTCGACCACTGGGCGAAAATTAGTACTTGGTAAGATACGCGGGCGGAGGGGCAGGAAGACGCTAGTTACAAAAATAAATGTTAAAAATAATAATCAGATATTATTCAAGCAAACGAAATGAGAATGCTTAGATGGGCGGGAGGTGTAACCCGTCTAGATAAAGTTTGAAATGAATATATCAGAGGATCATTTAAGGTAGCACCTATAGCTGAAAAGCTAAAAGAAAACCGAATGCGCTGGTACGGCCATATCCTCAGACGATATCGCGACCATCCGATACATAAAGTTCTAAATATCCCTGACTGCTCGCGAGGAAGAGGACAACCACGTGCCACCTGGTGGTCAAATATCCAGAAAGAGATCCAGAGAGACAACCTGAGTACACAGATAAGCTATAGTAGAATTCTCTGGCGCAATTATACAAGGAGACCCGACCCTAGCTAAACAGTTAAGAGGGGTGGACAAAGAAGACAAAGACGATAATATTCAAGCAACAGATAGATAAATATATATAAATATTAGGAAACCAACAAACTTAATAAAACTACTGTATCGTTGATGTTACTACTACAGATGTACATCCTAGTATGGCACTCCTTAGGATTGAACATTCTAGTCAATAAAACAACTACTAACTTTGTCTTACGAAGCTCTATCTGCTACTTATTGTGAATCTTCTTTAATATATGCTTTAGCACCTATGACTAATTTTAAATTGCAATCAAAAAAAATCAAATCTGTTTTGAACATTAAAAGGAAATCATAAACCCCCAGAAAGTGCCTACGATGTATTAAATATGCGATTAAAAATTACTTTTAAACGCGTAATCGCTTTTTTAATATTTATCAGTATACGAATATATTCATAATTATCTTTAGATAATAATAATGTGAATGTTTTTTTTTTTATAAAAATTGGTTCCGTACACTTTGTACTAGTACAGATCATATATAGAGTACAGATAGTGCATCCCATACAAATATTTGGACATCGCTAACTCACGCTATTGGACACACTATTTTTTTGTCCTAAAATGATAGGTAATAGATGGCGCAAGTGAGAATTAAAAATAAGGCGACATCTAGCAACTCTAGTTGTAAATGTAAAGGCTCTAAATGATAGGTGGCGTTAAAAGCTAAGGGTATCTATCCCCGAGCTGCCGCTGCGTAATATTGTAGGTAACTATGTAAGGTCTCTCAAGGCTACTATGACAATTACAAACTATATTTTTAAGATATTGTCTTTGAGTGCTACAAAACTTTTTATCATATTGAGCGTCATCTATGAACACAGTTTACATAATTATTATCAAAGATCGTGCTATCACAATGTAGTACCCATTATTGCTGCCAGAAATATAACGATATTATTGAATTTTATAAAACTCCAAAAACATTATACTTTTGTCCATTACTTCCTTTTTTCTTACTTTAGGTATTTTTTTAAAAGTTAGAATATATGCTTTTCGCATTTAATTTTTTTCAAATTTTGAATTTAACATGAACATAAAAACAAATCGATATATACAACGCCATCTATTATTATTTTTTTTAACTAATTTCACTTTGTTCGTGATGTGACCCCTGTCTACGCGCCAATTTAAATCTGCCGCCTGCCGGACAAATCGGTTACGTTGCAGCGGTGGCCGCCCCGCCTCCACGGGGTTCACATTTTACATACACTCACAAGATGGACGATAGAAAAAGACATCCTAATATAATTGTAAAATTATTGCTGATTATACTGTTCTCCTAATTTACGTACATCTTTTATTTGAAAAACATAAACTTCTTATGTGCAATCGCACATAAAGTGGCGACCGTGACAAATTGAAAACCAGAAGAGTAAACGACAATCACAGCAAGCTGTTGGCGGAGTCATCGCGCATCAACGTTGGTTTGCCAAAAAAGTGAGCCTGTTCCATTTTATTACCTATCCTTTATACCTAGCTACTATTTGAGTTCGCAGTGATTTAGCTTTTCTGTGTAATCGGAAAATTATATATTAGGGAACTAATACAAAGAATATAAGACGACATTTTGCAATAACTTGCATCTATTTAACCTACATTTCCTTATATTCTTTACAGTAATAATTAGTAATAAAGTTGCATAAAACAAACAAAACAAATCGAGTCTATATGGATGTCTATATTACCTATTTTTCTATGAATAACTTACTTCGCTTTCAATTTGCCTAATTTTGCATTTAATGTGCCTAGTTTGCGACTTGAAAGTCTTAGTAAACGAACATAAAGACAATTAACAGACCAAGTTCATATTCACGCATAAATATCTTTCTACAATTTTCTTACTTGGCTTTCAATTCGCATATCTAAACCCAACTTTTGGTTTAATGCACCTACTTTGCGACTTAAAAGTCTTAGTAAACGAAAATAAAGATATCTAAATATCAAAATACGCATAAGAAATTGCTAAACCAATTTTAAAACACATAATATATCGATAATATAACGATTTAGCGCTTGCCTATATAATTAACTTGTATATTATTACGCACCGCTTATATGCGCTCGCACTATATGCCTACAAAATATCGATCAATAAATTTCATTCATTAAACACATTAATATAGCTATTTAAACTGATCCATTTTGAGTATTGCATTAATGAAATTCCCCATGCATTCACTATAGCCTTCGCTAAGCACCTACTATTGCGTCTCGCATATACAAAGCCGTAAAATATCAAATTCCAGCTAACAACAGCGGAGCGCACTCGGGCGCATACCGGCGTTCATCCCGTGTTCTCGCGACAACTGATAAGGAATTGAGGTCAAGTTCAGCGCTAGCCGCCAGCCGTACTACTCCGCGCGTTTTCAATCAGCTGGTCAACGGTGCATCGACCTTGGAGTGAGGAGCGAATTGTATTCAATTTTTATTATTTTAAATAGAAAAATATTTTGTGTCAAGTGTATTAGCCTTAAAATGGAGTCTTCATTTAAATCTTTAAATCTCAAACGCGCTTCTATTAAAGGACGAGTTACTAAGTTTAGCAATTATTTAGATGACTTAAAGGGCTGTAAACTTGTACAAACTGAGGTTAATATACTGACACAAAAGTTAGGAAAAATTGAAGCACTCTTCGTCGAGTTCGATGGCGTGCAAAATCAAATAGAAGGCATAGATGAGAATAATTTAAGCATCGAATTAGATATGAGGGAATCTATAGAACAAGCATTTCATAATTCAATAGCAACGGCACAAGAGCTCATAGCAGACAACACAGTAAAAAAATCGTCACTCGAACACGGGCACAGCTTTGCGACGGCTGATGAGGATGATTCTGAAGTAATCGGGTTTCGCCTTCCAATAATAAAAATTAGCAACTTCGATGGAACCTATTATAAATGGCTGGAGTTCCGAGATACCTTCAGCTCATTAATTCATAATAATAGTAAAATTAAAAACATACATAAATTTCATTACTTAAATTCATATTTGGAAGGCGAAGCAGCCCGCGTCATCAGTAATTTGCAGGTTACTGACAACAATTACCCTGAAGCGTGGAATCTGCTATGCGAGCGTTATAACAATGTACGTCAATTAATTAATAATCATATAAAATTGCTATTGAATTTTGAACAGGCGCGCGAGTCTAACAAGTCTCTAAGATTCGTTGTAGATCATGTTACTAAGAATTTGCGTGCACTTCACACTCTTAAGCAACCAACCGAGCATTGGGATACCTTGATTATATATTTGGTCGCAGCAAAGTTAGACAACAACACTCGAGTTAAGTGGGAGGAATATATTCACGCTAATGTGAGCATTTCGGAGATGCCTACTCTGGATGACTTCATGACTTTTCTGAAGGCTCGTGCTGACGTGCTCGAGTCTGTTTTTCATAGTAAACAAGACCAGAGCAAAAATATCAAGTCAACTCCGAACTACTCTCATAACTCTAAGCAACCTCATACTTCTCAATCAACTAAATCCTTTGTTGTGGGAAAGAGCAATGATTCCAATGTGTCGACGATTTATAAGTGCGTAGTCTGCAGCCAAGATCATCGAATTTACGAATGCCCTCAGTTTATAGCAAAATCAATTGATGAACGAGTAGCACAAGCAGCAAAATTAAAGCTATGTATTAACTGCTTACGAGGGGGGCATAATCAGCGGATATGTAGGGTCCTGGGGTCCTGTAAGAATTGCAGGAAGCGGCATAGCACGCTCCTTTGTCCGTCGTCTCAACAGGCCATCAAGCCAGATAATTCAGAATCCGTTGCGATGTCAGCTACAACTTCATCAGAGACTCTTTTATGTACCGCGCTAGTCGATGTCGTTAATCCTTTAACTAATAAATCTATAACCACAAGAGCTCTTCTAGATAGTGGTAGCCAATGTACATTCATTTCTCAAAAGATAAAAGATCAATTGAGCCTAAAGTCTATGCAATCTGATGTACAAAATGTTATAGGTATTGGTAATGTACCATTTAAGCTTGGTGCTGAGCGTTGTAACATTCGCATTCAGTCAAAATTGAATTCGTTTAGTATTATTTCGTCCTGCCTAGTTATACCCGTAATATCAGGCAAATTACCTAAGTCTTTTATAAACACTACTCACTTAGATTTAAAGTCATTTGAGCTAGCAGACCCCAGCTTTTATGAGCCTGCCGAAATAGGATTGCTTATCGGTGCTGACATCTTTTGGGATATATTATTGTCCAAGCAGCACTCTTTAGGTCAAGGCAATCCTATCCTACGTGAATCCAAATTAGGCTGGCTCATTGCAGGTCCCATGCACTATACTCGTGACAACAACAAAACCATTCAATGTCACTTGACTAACGTGATACATGATGAACCCAAAAATTGCTTAACCGATTTTCATAACGATTTAAAAAAGTTTTGGGAGCTAGAGAGCTTGCCACGAAAACCTCTTCTTACAGATCAAGAAAAAGATTGTGAACAGCATTTTTTAAAACATACCAAACGTAATGAAGAGGGGCGTTTTTGTGTTAAGCTTCCACTCACCCACGAACCAAATTGCCTAGGAGATACCTATTTCATGGCAAAGAAAAGGTTTCTGAATCTGGAACGTCGATTTCGAAAACAACCCGAAATTAAATCCGCTTATGTCGAATTCATTAACGAATATGCTCACCTGGGACATCTCTCAATTTCAGAAGTTGACCGACCTGAGAACGGCCATTTCATTCCGCATCATCCCGTCATCCGCGACAATAGTGAGGCAACCCGCCTTCGCGTAGTCTTTGACGCCTCAGCTCGCACAGCAAAATCTGGTATTTCTTTAAACGATATACAAATGATAGGTCCGACGATACAAGACTCACTTTTCAATATCCTGTTACGATTTCGTCAATACCGTTATGTATTATCGGCGGATATTGAAAAGATGTACCGACAAATACTTGTACACGAGTCAGATCGTAACTTGCAACTAATATTATGGCGTGATGCGGAGGACAAACCTTTAAAAACACTCAGGCTAAATACGGTTACTTACGGTTTCGCAAGCGCAAGTTTTCTTGCAACGCGTTGTCTCTGGCAAATAGGCGAAGAATGCAATGACCCGGTCACTAAAAATATAATACAAACCGATTTTTATGTCGACGATCTTTTGACAGGTCATGATGAGGAAGAGCAACTTCTATTTATTCAGCGATCCGTTGCTAAAAATCTTGCTAAAGCAGGGTTCAATTTACGCAAATACCGCTCCAACTCACCTTCCTTGCTGTTTTCAGATAATCTACAAGCTAGCGGTAACCTAATAATAAGCGAAACCAGTAACACCCTGGGTCTGAGCTGGGATCCTTCCTCGGACATACTTAAGTTTCCCATAATCGTGGAGGGTTCCAATGCTATAACGAAGCGGACTATACTATCTACGACGTTTAAATTATTCGATCCCTTGGGCCTCCTATCTTTGTGCACTATCGTTCCCAAAATATTAATTCAAACCTTATGGTCCTTAAAGTTAGACTGGGATGATCCAGCTCCCAAGGAGATTGTCAAATCGTGGAAGACTTTCGTCGAGGGTCTTCAATCCATTTCTTCTTTGACCATCCCACGGCTAGCACTCATCACCAACCCAATTAATATAGAAATGCATTGTTTTTGCGATGCTTCGCAACGTGCCTATGGTGCCTGTATTTACCTTCGGTCGATGGACCAGGATGGTCAGGTACACGTAAAACTTCTTTGCGCTAAATCGCGTGTTGCTCCAGCATCCACTCCTACTACCATTCCTCGTCTTGAGCTCTCAGATGCTTTACTTGCAGCTGAAATGAGCTCTACCGTATCACAAGCTTTACGCTGTAAAATTTCCCGAACAGTGTATTGGACTGATTCTAGCATTGTTTTAGCCTGGTTACGTGTAGGGTCTAAAAACCTAAAAACCTTCGTTGCAAATAGAGTCGCCGCAATTCGAGAGCTAACCGAGACTGCTTCCTGGCACCATGTCTCCACAAAAAATAATCCAGCTGACCTGTTATCTCGTGGATTAAATCCACAAGAGGTTGCCAGTTGCAATCTGTGGTGGTTTGGACCTGATTTCTTATCATCACAGGAAACTGATTGGCCTGTATCGCAGTCTTGGGCTAATATGGAGACGAACGATTTACCAGAGGTGAAAGCTCATATTGTTGAAGCCCCTGATGTCAAAACATCATTCATTAACATAGAAAAATATTCTAAATTAAAGACACTACAACATATTTTAGCTTACATTAATCGTTTCGTACACAATTGCAGAAATCCTAAGAGTAAACTTACAGGTTGTTTATCAGTTTCAGAACTTGACAAAGCTCTTAATAAATTAGTTTACATATCTCAAACTGAGTCGTTCCCTAAAGAATTAAAAATTTTACAAAAGGGAAAATCCCTTAATCCAAAATCCAACATAGCGGCACTCAATCCCTTTCTTCATGAAGAGTTGATTCGAGTAGGTGGTCGCATAAGAAATTCCAATTTTAGTTTCGACATGAAGCACCCCCTCTTATTAAGTTCAAAGCATCACTTAACCAAACTTTTGTTCGAACAAGAACACCGCAAACTTCTACACGCTGGTCCACAGGCTCTGCTAGCCTCAATACGAACTCGCTTTTGGCTTATCAATGGTAGGAACCTAGCGCGACGGATCGCTTTAAATTGTAATGTTTGTAGGCGGTTTCAGGGACAAGTAGCTAAAAATATTATGGGAAATTTACCTTCAGAAAGACTCACTCCAGACTTTCCTTTTAACATCGTTGGAAACGACTTTGCTGGACCATTTATGATCACGGATCGCAAGGGTCGTGGTTGCAAAATTACAAAATGTTATTTGTGTATATTTATTTGCTTTAAATACAAGTGTATTCATTTAGAAGCTGTATCGGAACTGTCTAAAAATGCCTTTAAATTAAGCCTTATTCGTTTTATTTCTCGTAGGGGAATACCGCAAAAAATTTATTCCGATAATGGCGGAAATTACGTCGCAACTGCTACGGAAATCAAGGAATTTCTAAGCGCAAACGCCAACTCTATTCATGAGTTTGCCGCCAGCGAAGGCGTCGAATTTTGCTTCTCTCCACCATACGCTCCTCACTTTAATGGTCTGATGGAAGCCGGCGTTAAATCCGCGAAATTTCATCTCACTCGAATATTAGGAAACACACATTTAACATTCGAAGAGCTAACATCTCTGTTGACTCAAATAGAAGCCATCCTAAATAGCCGCCCCCTCTATCCTTTAAGCTCATCGCCCCATGATTTTTATCCCTTAACCCCGGGCCACTTTTTGATTGGTAGACCACTCAAAGCGCTGCCATCTCCATGTTTACAAGACTATAATATCAATCATCTCGATCGATTCCAGCGCATCGAGCAACTCAAACAACACTTCTGGCGTCGCTGGAGCCTCGAGTACATTTCGGAGCTGCAAACACGAAGCAAATGGCGCATTAAGAGCCGGAATCTTCATATTGGTGATTTGGTTGTCCTGAAGGAGGATAACTCTCCACCGTTGTGCTGGCGTCTCGGACGAATCCAACAATTGTTTCCGGGACCAGACGGTATAGCGCGCGTTGCAAATATCAATACGTCGAGAGGTGTCGTGCGTCGCGCACTGAATAGGATTTGCCTGTTACCAAACCCAGAAGCGCCAGTGACAGCAGAGGTGAATGAAGAAGCTTGAAAGCAGTCAGCTTTCCAGGGCCGGGAGTATGTCTACGCGCCAATTTAAATCTGCCGCCTGCCGGACAAATCGGTTACGTTGCAGCGGTGGCCGCCCCGCCTCCACGGGGTTCACATTTTACATACACTCACAAGATGGACGATAGAAAAAGACATCCTAATATAATTGTAAAATTATTGCTGATTATACTGTTCTCCTAATTTACGTACATCTTTTATTTGAAAAACATAAACTTCTTATGTGCAATCGCACAACCCCATGGTACTAGTTTTGTAAGCAGCTCCAACCGTGAGGATGGACGATAAAATCTATTTTTACCCACGACGGAACGGAGAAAATAAATGTAACGCGAGATAATAAACGTAAAAATAATTAATAAGTAGAATTGATCTCTCGCGGAGTCGGTCTTATATGTAAACAATAGAGTATCAGTTTTCTTAGCATTTCCCTACGTACCTACCTATTTGGTTCTCGGTGATTGTAGATGTGGCAATGACATATTCAATTACCTATAAACTTAATAAAAAACCCAAGAATATCCGTCGGGTCGCTTATTATCTCGCGTTACATTTATTTTTTAAGTCGGGAGAGGGGAGGGGGGGGGGGTTAAATTATTTTATTCTTTTTCAATTACTTTTTCGCCATCGTGGTCGCGGTTAGGATAACGCTGACGATACGTACGGGCAGCTTGCCGAGCGTTGCCATCACACAGACCGTAAATGAAATACATTTCAGCATACTCGCGAGGAGTGTAGGTATGAGGCATTTTAAAATATCCGGGCAAACAATATCCAAATCACAAGCACATACAAGGTCCAATTCAAGCGTAAGTCAACAATAAATAAGTCGTTGTGGGAGCGAATTAAAAACACGTATTTAGCTACGAGCTGTAAGCAAGTCTCTGAACAATACATCTAATGAGTTGAAACATAATGACCAGGGGTAATAAAATAGGCATCGGCCAATAGGAAATCATAAACAAAAAAGCGACATGAGCAAGTAAAGAACAAAACAATTCTCAGAACCACTAGCTCTGACCATAAACATTTCTCCGAACTGGAGACTAATAGTATTTTTTTTAAGTTTACTTCATTAACTGTAATGTTATTATACCTTTTTGGAATCAGTATGAGTTGTAGATATTTTTAAAATAAAGTTCCACAAGGCTGTCATACATTTTTTTTACACTAGCTTCTTTCAAACATCACGTTGCAAATTTTGAAATTTGATATTTGCACAAGTTTTGATTTTTCATTTTATTTGTGGCAATAATTATGCATGAATACCGATTTATTTAGAAGGACACATGTTTTCTCAACCCCTTTAAATCGAAATAAAGTGTATAACAAAAAATATTTTGATAAAATTTTTAAAGTTTTGTGTTGATAGAATGAAAATTTCAAAATATTACTTAAAACATCATATCTTTTAAACTATTGAACCTAGGACAATGAAATTTAGTGTTTTCTATAGATAATGATCCCCTCCATCACCAGTGTCCCGTTGGTTCACTACTTACGGGACACCCTGTATGTACATTAAATTAATTTTGACATATCATACCTATTTTAAATAAAACTATCTTTTCGGATTATTTCGCGGATTTATTTTGATTTTTGGTTCCCGACGTTTCGAATGCTTTACAGCGCACATAGTTACGGGAGAGACTAAGGTGTTAGACATCTCAAAGGCGTTATATACTTGTTGCAGACAGTGCCTACCAGTGTTACCATGTGCACCGTAATTACGGTAAATGCACCGTAATTAGCACTAATTTACCACCTACCGTCGAAGCATGACAACGGTGACAAAATCTACCGTAATTTGCAGAGGTACGAATATTTGTAGAAAAAAAATAATACTTAGAGAATCACCTCCTTAACTATTTTTTACAACGGTTGTTTATTTATTTGAAAAAGATAATTTCTATGCTACATAACCACAATCCGTTAAAATAAACTATTATATCTTCACCGCATCGTGAATCGTGATATTGTTGCCTTTAATTGAGAAAAGATTTTACTGTAAAAAAAACAAACAGCGTAAATTATGTTTAAAGAACACATCCTTAACCTTATGGATGAGTTGATATTTAGGGATTTACCCATATATCGCGGCAATATAATGTGACAAATTTGAGTGGGCGCATTAAACGTTTCCATTTAGTACATAATTAAATATTGTTTCCTTTGAGTCATTAAGTTGGTCTTCAAAATTATTGCATTATTTACTGTTTAGTTTTTTGTATCATAATTAAAGAAAATGAGCGAAAGTGACGCTGATATTAAATTTGAAAAGGAAGTGCCGAAAAAAAAGAAAAATATACAAACAGAAGTTCCGAGAAGAGTAGTTATTAAAACCGGAGTTCCGCGATTGGTTAAGGCAGGACAGGAAAGACGAGTACGTTGCTGTATGTAATATATGTAATAAATCAAACAAAAACATTTAAAAATGAGGAGATGTTCGTATCATATTCAGACTGATTTTGATGTTTGATGTTCTGAATTATAATAATACTAACGGCTCACCCTTGCTTCGCTTCGGGTTCGTCCCTAGACAAAAACAAATCTATCTCACGGGAACCGTACATTTTTCCGAGATGATATATAGCCTATAGCCTTCCTCAGTTAACGGGCTATCTGATGCAAAAAGAATTTTTCAAATCGGATTTGTAGTTTCTGTGATTAGCGCGTTCAACCAAACAAACAAACAAACTCTTCAGCTTTATAATATTACTAGCGACTCACCCTCGCTTCGCTTCGGGTTCGTCCTTAGACAAAAACAAATCTATCTCACGGGAACCGTACATTTTTCCGAGATGATATATAGCCTATAGCCTTCCTCAGTTAACGGGCTATCTGATGCAAAAAGAATTTTTCAAATCGGATTTGTAGTTTCTGTGATTAGCGCGTTCAACCAAACAAACAAACAAACTCTTCAGCTTTATAATATTACTAGCGACTCACCCTCGCTTCGCTTCGGGTTCGTCCTTAGACAAAAACAAATCTATCTCACGGGAACCGTACATTTTTCCGAGATGATATATAGCCTATAGCCTTCCTCAGTTAACGGGCTATCTGATGCAAAAAGAATTTTTCAAATCGGATTTGTAGTTTCTGTGATTAGCGCGTTCAACCAAACAAACAAACAAACTCTTCAGCTTTATAATATTACTAGCGACTCACCCTCGCTTCGCTTCGGGTTCGTCTCTAGACAAAAACAACTCTATCCCACGGGAACCGTACATTTTTCCGGGATGATATATAGCCTAAAGCCTTCCTCGATAAATGGATTATCCAACACAAAAAGAATTTTTCAATTCCATCCAGTAGTTCCTGAGATTAGCGCGTTCAACCAAACAAACAAACAATTAATCAAACAAACTCTTCGGCTTTATAATATTAGTATAGATTCGTATGGTAATATTGTAGTTTTTTACATAAATAGTGATTTGAATGATGAAATTGTCGTTTTATTAAAAATTAGTACACACCGTAGTTTACACCGTATTTTTCCTGGCACAATTACCGTAATTTCTCAGAATCTACCGTTTTTTTAAATGGAATCACCGTTGTCCTGATTTTTGACATGGCAACACTGGTGCCTACCCACAATTTACAAAAATGATTTTGAAAATTCAAAAATGGCACCAGAGTACCTTACAATATTTGTTGATTTTAATTCTAAACATATTTAAAAAGTTTAATAAGTATTATAATTAAATATTATTTGTTTAATTTTAGCTGTTATTATTATAAATATTACAATATTTTAAAAAACTTTAAGAATTAATAATGTAATATTATTTAGTGTTGCTATTACTATAATATATCTAACCACAAAGGAAATCAAAATATTAATTATTTATTGAATACTAATTATTTATTAAAGCATTATTATTGTTTTATATGTAATTTAGAAAATTAAATTTTTAATTTAGATTTCTAATGTAATTTTAAGATAGAATATTAAGCAACACATCTTCACAGATAAAATATATATTAATTTGAATCACTGTTATAGCGATCCACACAGTATGAACTAACTACATCTACAGATCTGTGATCTTTGTTTTTGTTGTTAGATTTTATTATGTTTATTACAGGATCCCACGATAATGGTAGTACCCAGCCATCTTCCCTATTGAAGTTTGGATGTTTTTTAATTTCAATAGCTTCGCGAATCATCCTGGGGCGATAACGGCTTTCTTTCGCAAGTATTTGTGGATTATCAAAGCGAATGTAGTGGCTTGGGCGATCCTGGCTATGTTTACAGACTGCAGATGTTGTATTGCGACGGTGCTTCACATCAGCTATGTGTTCTTTGACCCGAGTTCTAATGGATCTCTTTGTTTGTCCGATGTAGGAGAGCCCACAATCACAATCAAGTTTGTATACCCCTGCATCTTGGAGAGGGATGTGGCACTTGACTGGTGGTAAAAACTGACTAATTTTCTTTCGCGGCTTGAAGTAAGTTTTGATTGAAGCACGCTTTAAGATGTAGCCAATCTTGTCAGTGACTCCTCTCATGTATGGCAGGACTGCAGGGACTCGCTCGAATGTGGCTGGTTTCACTCGGTCACTGTGACGCAGGCGTGGCACTTGCAGCTTGTTGTCTCGCAGAACTTGCTTGACATGTTGCAGTTCTCCGCCCAGGTGTTGCTCGTCACAGATCCCTCGTGCTCTCTGAAACAAAGATTTTCCCACGTTAGCTAACTGTGAAAGATGGTGGTGAGATTCACCATTCAGGTACTAATCAGTATGGGTCTTCTTTCTATACACAGTATGACTCAAGGTGTTATCTGGGTTGCGTTTAACTAAGACATCTAAGAAAGCTAAGGTAATTAAATTATATATTATATTGTATAAAATTTAATTATAATACTTATTAAACTTTTTAAATATGTTTAGAATTAAAATCAACAAATATTGTAAGGTACTCTGGTGCCATTTTTGAATTTTCAAAATCATTTTTGTAAATTGTGGGTAGTGTTATGTATGCTGACGATACGCACTGTTTTATTGTTCGACAAGGTTCGCGTTGTGGGCGCAGCCACTAAGTCCATTTTTTAAATTTACCCACACACATTAATATATAACAATCCTCCCCTTTTAGATACTTATGTTTAAAAATAGCACATAATACATTTATTTGTAGGCTAACTATATATTTAGATATTTAAACAAAAAAAAGGCTTATAATTAACCCTAGGCATCGGACGCAACGACATCTCCGACTGTCCCGCTCTGGAATAGGAGTTATCCCGGCTTTGGGATTCTTCTTCATGACATACTCTATTGTCAGCAGAAGCCTCAAAGAATTCCTCTCTCTCTATGTCTTCAACAGATGAATTATTAATCGGCGTTTCAGTTACTTGCGGACAGTTATCGCTTCTTTCTTCTTCTCTATTCTGTGTATTAGCTTTCTCGGGAGACACCGAGCTTTCCGGTGTCAAGCTGGTGTCGTGAATATCGATGTGACTATAGCTACGTTCAATTTGCTGAGAAGTGTTGCTATCCGTGCCTTTATAAGAAATCAGCTGATTTTTATGTTTTTTCAAAACCGCCGAACTTACATAATCTTTGATTATATATACAGTTTTTCCTATTTTTTTTATTACAACACCTCTATTCCAGGTAAATTTTTTGTTAAAAAAATGTTTTTTATACATTATATTATCACCCGGCTTAAAACATTGATCGTTATTACCTCTGTAGCTTTTACTCTGTAAACACTGATTACGTTCAATTTTCTTAACGACAGTGTCACATGAGAACTTCTGTGATGGTGACGGGTTTATAAAATCTAAGCGCGAACGAAGTTTCCGTCCATACACCAATTGAGCGGGCGAAAAGCCTGTCGTAACATGAACTGAATTTCTATAGTCAAAAAGATATTTCAATAAATCATTATTATTTTGTTTAACATTTTTACTCATCAATAAACAAGACTTAATACCTCTTTTGACAATTTTAACGTAACTCTCCGCCTGCCCATTACTGGCCGGATGATATGCGGGGGATGTTACATGCGATATTCCGTTAGAATTGCAAAAAAATACAAATTCCTTTGACATAAAACTTGTTGCATTATCACTAACGTATGGATTAGACCGAATCGTGACATATAATCGTATAACTTACTGATAACATCATCTGAAGTAGTCTTATTCATCTTGTACACTTCTACCCATTTAGAATACGCATCTACGATCACTAAGTACGTCTGATTATTAATAGGACCCAGAAAATCGAGGTGTACTCTATAAAATGGTTGTGGGGGGCACGGCCATGGCGCCAGCGGCGTGCGCGCTGGTGACGCCCTTAACTGTGTGCAAACGCCACACCTACCAATCATTACCTCTATAACCTTGTCTATCCCGGGAAACCAAAATCTACTTCGAGCTTCAGCTTTGCACTTAATAATACCTAAATGTGTTTTATGAAGCTCTTCTAAAAGTTTACTTTGCAAGTTGCTTGGAATAACGACCTTATGGCCTCGCATTACCACCCCGTTTTCATAAGATAATTGTGCTTTACATAAAAAATAAAGGCGAATGTAGTCACAAGAACATTTTTTAGGCCATCCATTTAAAATATATTTAATTATCGAATTTAGAACTACATCTTTTTTCATTTCTTCACGCAGTACGTCAACAGTAACAGCCAAACTACCATCTACTACAAAATTTATATATGACGCCCTATCATGAAAAAAATTTGAACCCACAACCCCATTACAGTTCGCCTCTTCGCGCAGACTTTCATCATTAACGCTTGCGTGCGATAAATAATCAGCACAGTTGTCAACGCTGCGTATATACTCAATTTTAAAATTGTATGCACTCAAAAACATTGCATACCGTTGCAACCTATTCGCTGAAACCTCGGGTATACCACGATAGGGACCAAAAATAGTAATTAAAGGCTTGTGATCCGTCCGTAGAATAAAAGGTATCGACCTCCCGTATAGATACTGGTGAAATCGACGTACCCCAAATATAATAGCCGTAGCTTCTTTTTGTATTTGTGAATACCTCATCTCAGCTGAATTTAAGGTTCGTGATGCAAAAGACACCGGTCTTTCTATGTTATTTTCATCGATTTGTGACAATATTGCGCCTAACCCATTCGGTGAAGCATCTACGGTTAAAATAACTGTCGAATTTGGATTAAAATGAGCTAACACTTTATCTGAAGATAAAATATTTTTTATTGTATTAAATGCGATACTTTGTTCCGAATTCCACTGCCATTTACTATTTTTATGTAACAATTTATATAATGGAGCTAATATCGAAGACGCGTTAGGTACAAAGTTTCGATAATAGTTTACAAGGCCTAAAAATGATTTTAATTTTTTAACATTATTTGGTACTGACGCATTAAATATCGCGTCAATCTTTTGTGGTGATTTTTTAAGGCCGTGTTTGTCAATTACATAACCTAAGTATTCTACTTCATCTTTAAAAAAACTGCATTTATTTTTTTGTAGTGTTAACCCTGCATCCTGTAAGCGTTGGAGAACTGCATGTAATCTAGAAAGATGTTCGCTTTTACTAGCACCTGTTACTAAAATGTCATCTAACAAGCACAGTACACCTTTCATACCCGCTAACACACATTCCATAACGCGCTGAAAAATCGCAGGCGCACTAGCCAAACCGAAACTTAACCGTGTATACTTAAATAATCCTTTGTGCGTATTAATGCAAGTCAATTTTTGGGATTCGTCGTCTAAAACACACTGTGCATAAGCTTGAGAAAGGTCTAATTTACTAAATTGTTGCCCACCGTGCAATTTAGAGAATAATTCCTGCACAGTAGGCAATGGGTACTGATCAACTAACAGCTGTTTGTTAACGGTAACAGAATAATCTGCACACAAGCGAATCGTTCCATCCCGCTTCAACACGGGCACAATAGGTGACGCATACTCTGAATATTCAACTGGTTTTAATATGCCGACGCTTACTAACCTATCTAACTCCTTATCTATTTTTTCACGTAGTGCGAACGCAACCGGCCTCGGCTTAAAAAATATGGGTTTGGCATCTTTACTTATATTAAGCTTTACTTTATATTTATTAAACCTCCCTAATTCGTCCGAAAAAACTAAAGGATATTGTGATTGGAACTGATCGATCAAGTCTTTTGACTGATTGCAATAATTTAAAGGCAACATTTCCAATTTATATAAACATATAAAATCTCTTCCTAAGATCGGGGGCCCGCCGTCGGGAATAATATATACATTTAATGTGTGCGTTTTGTTCGTATATGTAAACGCCAACTTAGCGATGCCTACGTAACTAATACTGTTACCGTTATATGTCAATAACTTTTTATGACTTTTAATCAATTTTATGTTTTTAAAATATTTTTCATAAGTTCGTTCTGAAATTGCTGTAACAGCCGACCCACTATCAATCTGAAACTTCATTTGCACTCCTTGAACACAAACCGTTTCCGTCATCGGTTCCCCATTATACGTACGAATATTAAATAACTCACCATCATCGCCGTTCTCATCCGCACTGTCATTTACAATGAAATTATTTTTTTTACACATTCGACGCAAATGACCTTTTGTGTTACACTTCCTACATTTGTAATTAGCATACCGACACTGCTTTACTGTATGATTTTTGAAACCACATATCGAGCACGACACTTTATCACTATCACTTTTTGTGTTATTGATTTTAAACAGCTGTTCGACCCGAGGTATGCCGGCTCCCTCCACCAGAGAAGCCGCACCAGCACGCGCACACCGTACGCTCTCCGCCAACTCCACTGCCTTTGCTAACGTTAACTCCTTTGGATCTTGAGAAAATAATTTCTCTCGCTCTGCTCCTGGTCGCATTCCCATTATAAAATTGTCCCTTAATGCTTCCTCCACGTTCAAGAATCCACAGTATGCCGTCATCCCGCGCAAGCGTGCCGCCCATTGGGAATAAGATTCTCCTTCCTGCTGATTCGCATTATAAAACTTATATCTCTCACCAAAACCACATCTTTTGGGTGTAAAGTGGTTATCCAAAAGGTTAAGTATGTCTTCAAATGGCACGGATTGGAGTTCTTTAGGCAATACCAAGTCTACGGCAAGCTGATATGTTGCTTCACTGAGTGCGCTCAACAAGATCGCTCTTCTTTTTACCCCCGAAATATCTTGTGCATCCGTAATATCGTTCGCAATAAACCATTGCATAAGCCGACCTTTATATATTTGCCACGTTTGTGAATTGTGATCGAAATTCGATAAAATTCCAAAGTGAGACATTGCAAATATAACGGCTATATTTTTAAAAAACAATAACGCAGGTAGATCGTCGCCACTGTTATGTATGCTGACGGGGACAAGTGAAATGCTTGGTAGTTGGATACGCACTGTTTTATTGTTCGACAAGGTTCGCGTTGTGGGCGCAGCCACTAAGTCCATTTTTTAAATTTACCCACACACATTAATATATAACAGGTAGGCACTGTCTGTAACAAGTATATAACGCCTTTGAGATGTCTAACACCTTAGTCTCTCCCGTGACCATGATTGCTGTAAAGCAATCGAAACGTTGGGAACCAAAAATCAAAATAAATCCGCGAAATAATCCGAAAAGATAGTTTTATTTAAAATGTCAAATATTCGCGTAAATCTAAGAAAGTATTATATCGTACATATCTAATTAATTATATTATAATCTTGTTAATTCCAACGTTTCTCCAACGTCACTGTGATACCCAACTGGGCTTATACGTGATTGACTATATATACTGATACACTACAGTGTGCACCCACCACACGCCAAAATGAAGCTGTTCCTCCTACTTGCCTCTGTTGCTCTGGCCAACGCCGGGGTTTCCTTCGAACCCATCAATGTAGACTACCATGGCACTGTGGGTATCCCACTGGCTGCCAAGCTTGAACAAGCTGAGTTGGCTCAAGATTTTGATGGCAACAGAATCATTGGAGGATCACAGTCTGCATTAGGGGCACACCCACATATGGTTAGTAGTTCTTTTTAAGCTCATTTATGGTATTGGTATACTTTTAACCATTTTTTTCTAGTATTTCGTCCACTTACGTTTGGCTCAGTATGTAGTGACCCTACTTGTTGTGCCAGCGGTCGCGGGTTCGAGTCCCGCTGGGGGCATTCATTTGTGTGATGAGCACGAATGTTAGTACTCCAGTCATGGGTGTTTATATTTATAATATGTTTGTATTTAAAGTTATATACGTGTAGTGTATCAACTATCTGGTATCCATAACACGGGCCTCGTAGCTTGCCATGGAACTAGATGGTGCTGTGTGTTAATGTACCAACATATTTATTCATATTTATTTATTTATTTATACACTACGAGTGTCAAATTTGTATATTATTATTTTAACTTAAATCAGGATGTTCTAAGTACGTCTATTTTCAAGCGTTATAATGTAATAACAAGATAGTTGAAAGGATTTTTTTTATAGTACACTATACATATTTTGTGACTAAAAATATTGTTTAATCATATTTGAAGATTACGAAGTAACATAATGCATTTAAAAGCGTTGATGAAGCCTCATGGATGAGGCCAGCCTCAGACTGGTAAGGTATAAATCTATTATATATATATATATATATATATATATATATATATATATATATATATATATATACATATATATATATATATATATATATATATATATATATATATACATATATTGTGTTGTGTATAAAATCAGCCATTTATTAAAATGTCTGATAATAAGGTTACGGGGTTTTTGTACCTATCATTTCGGAAGTGTCTTTATGGGCGTTGCGAAGATTCCCCTCCCCTGACGAACCTACAGGCTTATCCTGCCAAAAAGTGCTGATATAACTGGACTATAAATATATATCTATTTTCTCTGTTCCAGGCCGGTCTCCTTGTTACACTAACATCTGGTGGTCGGTCTATGTGCGGAGCGACTCTTCTCACCAACACGCGCGTAGTCACCGCCGCCCATTGCTGGAGGACAACCAGATTCCAGGGCAGGGCTATTGTGGTGGTCCTTGGATCAGTCAATCTCTTCTCTGGAGGAACTCGCCTCAACACAAACACTATTCAGATGCACCCTAATTACAATATGAACACTTTGATCAACGATGTTGCCGTCATTGTTATCCCATGGGTTTCATACACCAGTAAGCATTTTTTTATTTGATATTTGTTATTTAATATTCGTGTTGTGTTTTAATAATTTAAAGTTTCATGCTAGTGACTTTATTTTTTATTTTAAAATATTTTAAAATTGTATTGCGTCGTAATCTATACTAATATTATAAAGCTGAAGAGTTTGTTTGTTTGGTTGAACGCGCTAATCTCAGGAACTACTAATCCGATTTGAGAAATTCTTTTTGCATTAGATAGCCCGTTAACTAAGGAGGGCTATAAGCTATATATCATCCCGGAAAAATGTACGATTCCCGTGGGATAATTTGTTTTTGTCTAGAGACGAACCCGAAGCGAAGCGAGGGTGAGTTACTATTTGTAAATAAAATCGCACATGAAGGATTCCGTACCATAATAGATTTTTTTTATTTGCATGGCAGCTTTTTTAAAATTCGCCATCTTGATTTTTCATTATTTGTTGCTATAGCGGCAATAGAAATACACACTACGTAAAAATTCCAACTCGCTACCTACTCTCCTATCTCCTACTTGCTATTACGGCTCATGAGATGCAACCCTCTGACAGATGAACGGACTGACAACTAGCAGAGGCTTAGTAATAGGGTTCCATTGGCACTCTAAAAAGACTGCAAATCTCTAAAAGTTCCTCACTGAATATTTTTAAATTTTGACACAGCTGAGAATTTTGTATTTTGAGTGCTGTTAAATATGAATTGTGTTTCGTTTTCCAAAAAACTATTGATTTATATATCTAGCACAATGAATGTTAAAAAGATATTGTTATTATCTTTTGAGTAATATTTACTTTAGATGTCCAAGCTTCCACACACGTAAAAAAGATTTATTCCATGTACCTTTTACCAAAACAAATCTTGCTTCTAATCTGTTCTTACTTAGGTCATGTCGTGATTATAATACTCACTTTAACCATATAGACATAATGAACTGTTCCGTTCTAAATTTCAAGAAATTTATTAATAACATAATCCAATAATTTTCATAATGTTTAATACTTAATTATGTTTATAGTATATAGTATATAGTATTGTACAGTTGTTTAATTTAGTCTTATTCTTTCTACTCTTTCCTCTAATTATGTGTTTTTTTTATTTGTGGAAACTTAATTGGTAAATGTGTTTATTTTTATTTTTTTTAATGTAAATTGTCTGTAATATAATACTGTTTGTTTCCCTGTAATAAATAAAAATAAATAAAATAAAATAATTGTGATTTGCAGACACTATCCGCAACGTTGCTATGGCTTCTGGCAGCAACAGCTTCGCTGGACAAAACGCAGTCGCCGCCGGTTTCGGATTGATTGCTGATGGTATATTCAAAATGATTTTTCAATTGTCATATACAATATGTTCGTCCGTTTCAGAATGTGAAACTTAATAACTTCGATTTCAAAATTTCCAGTTAATGGTAACAACGAACGCCTACGTCACGTCACTCTCCAAGTGATCACGAATGCAGAATGCGCCCGCGTTTTCGGTACAGTCTCCGTTATTGGATCCACCCTCTGCACCAGCGGTGCTGGAGGCCGCAATATCTGCGACGGTGACTCTGGTGGCCCTCTCGTCCTGAACAGACAATTGGTAATGTTTTTATTTAAGCTCTTTATCTATACTAATATTATAAAGCTGAAGAGTTTGTTTGATTGTTTGTTTGTTTGTTTGGTTGAACGCGCTAATCTCAGAAACTACTAATCCGATTTGAAAAATTCTTTTTGCATCAGATAGCCCGTTAACTGAGGAAGGCTTTAGGCTATATATCATCCCGGAAAAATGTACGGTTCCCGTGGGATAGATTTGTTTTTGCCTAGGGATGAACCCGAAGCGAAACGAGGGTGAGTCGCTAGTCTTCTATATCTCTCAAAAGACCAAAAGTCCTTCATATAGATAAATGTCTCTTAGTCCCTTATAGCACTACTTCATTCATTCATATGCCCTGCAATTTCCCAAGTTTACTTATCCTATGGACTGAAATAAACATTGTAAATTTGACCGCTTTGACCAAAACAGATGAGGATTATTAATTTTTTTTTTATTTCTTGCCAGATTGGAATTACGTCATTCGGTGCCCGACGCTGCCAAGCAGGTCTTCCCTCAGGATTCGCGCGTGTCACCTCTTTCAACAGCTGGATAAGTGCCCGTCTATAAACTATATTTTACTGTAAAATAAAATTCTTATAATTTAACCATTTTGTTTCTTTCATATATATATTTGGGATGCTAATTGCCTGCATAAAGATACGTATTATTTTTATTAAAAACTAGCGACTCGCCCTCGCTTCGCTCGGGTTCGTCCCTAGGTACGTTTTAACGGTTAGTGATTCCCATACAAAATAAACAATTCAGAACTTTTTGATTTTCCAGCTGTTTTTTTTTTTTTGTTTTTGTAATTTTTTTTTGTATTTAAACCACTCCTGACACACCCCCAACAAAACAAAAAAAGAATTATTCAAATCGGTCCAGCCGTTTTTGAGGTTTAGCGAGATTGACGAACAGCAATTCATTTTTATATATATATATATATAGATTAAATTACAAGAACAAAAAACCCCCGACTGAGTAAAAAGCAAACTAAAAAGATGGAGAGAAGTTAACGTAGAAACATAGGAGAATGCAGTCGGAGACAAAATATATTGAAAATTTCTCCGAAAACATATTGTATGTCCCTGAAGTCACAAACTTTAAACAGTAAAAGTGAAAGTCAGCTTTGTTTTTGATAATAGTTTTAAGTACAGCTTTCGAGCTTTTTCTGACGCTAGTACAAAAGAGGCAAAACAAAACAATAACAAGTAATTCATTCACAGCTTGATTAGTGCAAAATATTCAATCTAATTATATAAAAAGCAAAAGTGATTGACTGATGTATCAACGCACACACCAAACCCTTAAGGCTAGCAAATTGAAATTTCGCACAAGTATTCCTCATATGACGAAGACATCCACTAAGGAAAGATTTTTCAAAATTCAACCCCCAAGGGGGTGAAATAGGGGATACAAGTTTGTATGAAACTTTTTATTCCTTGGACATATTTGCATGAAATTTCATATTTTTCGTATTTTGGTCGCGAGCGAAGCCGCGAGTTCTACTAGTCATCAATAAATCATGATTTACAACTGATCAAGATCAACATAACATTATATAAGGCATTGTGTAAGCATACCTCTCTGAGAATACCAAGTATTATCAAGGATGACTCCTAGGTAGTTAATCGTTTCCGTCCGATTAAGGAATTGACGTGAGCAGATATTATCGATAAGAAAATACTGACTTATCGATACTTTATTGTGAATAGCAAAAAGGAGCTGGATATAGAATATTTCAAAAACTGTACAATCTGTGGAATAGAATATTATGGTATAAATAATGGAAGGAAAAACAACACAAAATATTATTCGCGCTCTTTTAGATTATAAATAAAAATCTTCCACAAAATTTCCTTTAATTCCCAATACTCGAGCCTATCTATAAGGATCGAAATATAGCAATAATTGATACTGTACAAAAACAATTATAACACAAAATATAAAGTTCAATTCAATTCAATACTTTATTATTTGGTTTTTAGGTGTGTCAGTTAGGCACAGATTACAGATTATAACAAACAACATATCACAATAAGGTCTCTCTTCTCAAGTTGACTACCAAGATCTCTGTGTATATGGCATTAGTTGTACCAAATCTTTTGTATTCATCGGAAACGCGGTGCCTCTATCGTAGGCATATAAAGACTTTGGTCAAATTTCATCTTAAATGCTTCCGAAACATCATAAAAATCAGATGGTCGGAACGTACCAGAAATACGAATGTTTTAAGGCGAACCAAAGTTCTTGGCATCATGGCATAGAGGCCTACTTGGTGAGACGTCAGCTAAGGTGATGTGATCATGTATCAAGAATGCACGAGGAGAGAGTGGCGAAGCGCATCTTCTGTTCTGAACACCGGAATGGTAAGCGGAAACGTAAAGTCAGAAGTTCAGCCTCATGTTCTACAATTATATTTTATGAATATTTTTGTCATACCTATTTTTTTTTTGAATAATCATTCATTCATCTCATTCTTTTTCTTTTTTTTCTTTCAAATTCAGTCCTTTTGATTTTTCTACATTTACAAATTTTACATTTATGTAAAACAAAAAAAAGAGGATATGTAAATAAAACGAATTGAATTAAATTGTTTTTTTATTTTACAATAAAAAGCGTTTAAAGACGAGCGTGAATCCATGAATTGAAGGAGGTGACACGTGCGAAGCCGGCGGGCAAACCAGCCTGGCATCCACGAAGGGCGACGAATGACGTAACTCCGATCTAGTGAGTAATAAAAAAATAATAAAAGTCCGAGCCACATTTTAGTCATGGCGGCCAACCTTACAAGTGTTACAAGCACTTTACGTAGAAGAGAGTCCTATAGAACGACAAACGGTTTTACGTCTTATCGAAGACGTTGCGTGTAGCTCGGCTGCTGCAACTAAGATTTTCTTGACAGAAAACTCAACGACTATTTTTGATCTGACCCGGGATTTGAACCCAAAAACAAATATTAAAACAACTAACGCTACATTACAACTTCTAGTTCATTCAATTGTACCAATGAAACAATTGACACAGTTTACCAACACAATTATGTATCAACAATACAGAAACTTCTTGCACTTTATTTAATAATAAAAAAATATTTAATATTAAAACAACTGTGGGCTATTCCATAAGAATTTAACTAAGTATACATTTTTGTGAATTTGAGAGCGCGTCAACCACAAATTTTTATAACTGAGAGTCATTAATTCATACTAAATGAAAAAAAATATTATTATGACGGATGTTAAAAATAAAGTGTAAAAAAAGGGAAATTACCAATTGCCCGCCTGCGACGAGTGAGCCGCCAGAGTCACCTGAGCAGACGTTGCGGTTGCTAGCACTGCTGGTGCAAATGGTGGATGCAATGATGGATGGACCATAAACGCGTTCGCAATCTGCATTCGAGATGACTTGGAGAGTCACATGACGTAGACTACCACTGCTACCACCAACTAGAAAATTAAAGAACGTTGCCACGTTATTGAGATTCATATTTAAAATGGGACAAATATGTGTATTGTAAATAGTAATAATGTTGAACGTACAATCAGCAGTCCTCCCGTAGCCGGCAGCGACCGCATTCGTTCCAACGTAGGTGTTGGTGCCAGACGCCAGACCGATGTTGCGGATATTGTCTGAAATCCACAATTACATTTAAAGTCTTATTTTAAAAGGTTATGTCCACAGCATATTTACTTTTAAGCAAAACGAAACAAATTCCTATGTAAGTAATAATAGAAACAATTCATGAAATTCAGTGAACCACATTTAAAAAAATGTAGTTGTAAGAAATTTTTATTTGATTTGTCCACCAGACCGACTTTGCCCATAGCCCATCTTAGTGGGACTAGCCTATTGCGCAGGAGATGTTATAGGTGTACAAGTGTATGCGTAAACACAACGTGCACCCTCTCTTCGGATAGGACGATACTTCGAAACAACCGGCGCAGGACCATCGACTTTACGTGCTCTCCGAGATATGGGGCTGCAATAAAGCCAACTTCCAAACTCGGAGTTACCTCATACGATATACATATGTACATACTTAGATAATTTTCCTTAGGAAGATAAACTGATCAAAACACAAATATTTAAAAATTGTAACATTTAAATTAAAATTATATACAAAACGCTTACTGTTGTAATTAACCCATGGGATAACAATGATGGCGATATCATTTTGCAAATTGTTCATATTGTAGTTAGCATGCATTTGAACATTAGTTGAAGTGACACGAGTTCCTCCAGAGAAGAGAGTGAGTGATCCAAAGACAACAACTACGGAGATGCCCTGCATATCTCGAGTCCTCCAGCAGTGGGCGGCGGTGACCACGCGGGTGTTGGTAACGAGAGATGATCCGCAACTGGACTGGCGACCATCTGTGAGTGTAACAATTAGACCACCCTGAAATAGAGAAAATACTAAAGATTATTGATTTAGCAGAATGTGATTTGTTGTATCTTAAAACAGCTGCTAAAAAGTTGCCTCTTTGTAGCCTATTAGACAATTTACAAATAACAGCTTTGGGTTTTTTAGATTTTTGATCTTGCTTTCTTACACGAGAACATGATTGAATATCCTTTTCGGTGATTGGGAAGGAAATTACTTTGCCGATTTTTTGAATCGTGTTAGCTAAATTTTCTTGTTTATATTCGGGAAGACAATGAATCTCTATATTACATTGGTAAGATTCTTGCTCCAGCAGTAACACTTTTAATTCTAAATCCTTTACTGTCGCTTAAAGATTTTCGTTTTCAATTTTTTTTTGTTTCATTCTTGCAATCAAAAACTATATTCTGTAAGATATCAAACTGTGCATTCATGTATATTATGGATTTCTCAAAACATGATAATTCTTTCTTCTTTCAATTTCCTCTGTTATTGCTTCACGTATTGCTAAGCGAATTTCGTTTTGAATTAACTGAGTCATACCTGGATCAAGACTATCCAATGTTGTTGGTGAACTTTGCACAGATGATGTCGATGGCTTAACGCGCCTTTGCGTTATATTATTAATATCTTTGATATTTTTACAACTAATTTTGCTATATTATAATTAATTTGACACAATTGACTCATCAAAGTTTATTTTTCAGTATTCGGATATCAGAAATACGTCTTAGTTTTTTTTAAGAGGAGAATACTTTGTGGGGGTCTTCTTGGATTCGATGAATGGATTTTTATTGGAATTCGGTTAGAGTGAGACATCAGGGCGAATTTCTTCCCCCTAAAACAATTTGGAAGGGACTCCCACAAGGTTCAATTCTTAGTCTTATTTTGTATAGCTTTTACATTCATGATCTTGATAAATCTGTTGATAGTTTTCGTAATATTTTGCAATATGCAGATGATATTGTTTTATTTTATAGTTTAAAAAATATGACTGAAATTGTGTCTAGATTAAACTCTGCTTTGTATTATCTGGGAGAATGGCTACATTCACATGGTTTACTTTTTTCAGTTCCAAAAAGTAGCGTAGTTGTTTTTACTAGGAAGAGACATATTCCAGAAGTTAACATTTTATTTAAAGAACAAAACATTCCTGTTGTAAATTCTGTAAAATTTTTAGGTATTTTTCTAGACTCTTAATTATCAGGTACTTCTCATATAGAGTATATCTCTAAAAATGTAAAAAAAAAGAATATTCAAATTTTACGTGCATTATCAGGAGTGTAGTGGGGTTCACATCAAAATTCACAAAAAAAAATTATATAACGCTATTATTCGTAGCCATTTTGATTATGGAGTATTTCTATTAGATCCATGTAATAAAAATAGCACTAGAAAAATTAAACAAAATCCAATACAAAGCACTAAGAATAATATTAGGTGCCATAAAATTATCGCCAACAAATGCTATGCAGGTTGAGTGTGTAGAGCCTCCACTTCATCTTCGCAGGCAATATCTTTCGGATCGCTTTATTTCGAAAGTGTTACAATCCTCATGTCATCCATTACTATATTCCCTTAATCATTTATTGCAAATTATTAAACCTAATCAACAAATTCCGTGTATTCTTAAAAGTTTCCAAAAATTTACAGAGCTTCTGCGCCTATTTTTAAACTTAACCTTAATCCCTTGTACTCGGTACCTTTTCAATCGCTTACCTTTGTTCCTTCAATCATAACGAATCTTGGAATTGGCAAAGGTGACCCTGGGACCAATGTTAAATTTCAGAGTATTTTAGATAATGATTGGTCTGATTATATTAAAATATTTACTGATGCATCCAAAATTACTTGTGAGTCTTGTGTTGGAGCTGCCTACTGGGTCCCTCGATTTAATATTATACTAAATTTTAAGTGTCCTCCTGAAGCTTCTGCTTTTTCGGGAGAGTGTATAGCTCTGCTTGAAGCCATTTTATTTACAGAATCGCATAAAATGTCAAAAGTCATCATTTTCACAGATTCTTTAAGTTCCCTTCAGAGTATCTTACAAAACCCTTTCCGCAGTAAATCAAGGTTTGTCATTATATTTAAAATTAAAGAAGTTCTCTTTCGATGTCATGAACGGGGAATTCCCATAACCTTGACTTGGATCCCTAGTAATTCGGGTATTTTTGACAATGAAATTGCTGATAGCTGCGCCAAATCTGCAACGGTTAGCGGTATTTTAAGTCAATATTGTAATTATTACTCCAGAACTTGCGTTCTTTGTCTAAAAAAAGTCTTTACACTTCTTGGAATAAATTTTGGAACATTTCTAAAACAATTAAAGGTAAGTATTATGCTTCAATCCAACTGGAGGTTCCAGTCTCCCCGTGGTTCTTTCGATTTCGCCGGGCTGACCGTAAAACCACCTCAATTATATGTAAGCTCCGTCTGGGCCATGCTTGTACTTCGGTACATTTAGCTAAATTAAAAATTAGAAATAGCTGTATCTGTGATTGTGGCTTAGATAAGGGTTCGACTGATCATATTCTTTCTAATTGGCCCAAATTGAAATATAGGGAATATTTCATAATCCCTATGATGTATGACATAATCCCTCCTCAAATTCCCCGCCGCCGCCCAGTTAACACCAATATAATAATATTCATAAAATTAAATTATAATATATTTTCATTTTCAATCATTGTGCCATTTTTGTATTGCGTAATTATTTTCTATTGTTGTAGGTTACTCCTGTAGACCGATCATTCATTTATAGTTTTAATTTCACATTAAAGCAGCTAAATTTCAAAATTACCGCTCAATCTCATTCGTGTCTTCCTCACAATACGTGACACTGGCAGAATGTATTGCGTCTGTTAACGTAAATCTAAGCCATAGAAGAAAAAAGTTTATTTTCTTCTTTTTAGAGAATTTAAATAAAAGCTTAATAAAAATAAAATAAATAAATAAAATAAAATAAAAAGCCTTTTATTTCTTGCATATTTACAATTTACACAGAGATTATCTTATTTTGTTGGTTAGTTGGTTAATTTTTACCGCATTATTTACTTAAAATTATTGTTAGTCATGTTAGTTTCTTTCTTACTTTACTATTAATTTTTAAACACCTTTCCCAATTTCTTTCATAAAAACCCTTACTCGGACAGTTTATATAAAAACGTAAATAAAAATATGAAATATTATAGGTAAATGTACTAAAATATAAAAATAAATATACTTTGTTATTTAATAAATAATAATTTGCAATACCCAATTGGCACCTACATTTATTTTATGTATTATTTTGATTATTTATACTCTTTTAATATTCCCTTTTACGCTCGCTTTAACAAAACGAACCTTAATGATGTATAATTCATCAAAATCGGCTCAGCCGTTCAGTAATTACGATGGAACACAGACAATATCGAACATCCTACTTTTTGGCTGTGTGGCTACGGCAACTAGAATATGGCCACCCCATATCTTCCCGTGGGTGTCGTAAAAGGCGACTAAGGGACAAACTACCGAACACCATGGTAGTCGCGGTGGTAGGCCTTAACATCGGTCGACGGCACGGTTACCACCCGTCAGCAGAAGTCGTGCCGCCAAGCGCCCAACAGCGCGTTCCGGCATGTGGGGGCTGATGAAGCCGTATGGGGAATGGGTCTGAATAGTTGCGTTGCACAGTAGCCGTGTTGGTGGTGGATCGTTGTTTGTTGTGTCGAGAGCTTAGTCGCGGAGGGTAGCGGGATCCGAAGCACGGCTTGCCGCTGGCCGACCGCAGACAGTTGGGGGCCCAACTAGTGGACTAGCCACCCATGAAAGGCTGCCCCGCCATCTGTGAAAAATCCCAGGGTGGCTCCATCGTGCTAGTTGGCGACTAGGGGGTTCAGGCGTCCCCGCAGTCTCCAGACTAAGCCCTCTATGACATGACAGCATCAATATCACCGCCAGGCTTGTGCAGCGCCTCGTTCAACTGCCATTCTCCATCCTATTCACTCATTCATTTTAAATCATGACAAGACGCAAAAAGAGTTATGTTTTTAAGCGGCTGCACTCCCCCTCACTTAATGTGCATCTCACAAATATCCGAGGATTGCACACAAATCTCTCATCAGTCCACTTCCATCTTGAGACTGCGCAGCCACACATGCTCTTTTTGACGGAGACACAGATTCAATGTCCATTGAGCGCCGCATACCTGGACTATCCCGGCTACACGTTGGAGCACAATTTCAGCTCACGGGCCGGGGTCTGCTTGTATGTGCGAAATGACCTCTGTTTCCAGCGTCTCCGCCACCTTGAAGACCACACATTCTCGACGATCTGGGTTATCGTAGATACAGGAATCGAAAAGATCCTATATTCCTGTGTCTACCGATCGCACACAGGTGACCAGGAGACAACTCGACTGTTTGAACATCTTAGTGAGGCCGCTGATGTGGCTTTGCAACGGTACCCCACCGCGCAGCTTGTCTTTCTGGGGGACTTTAACGCCCATCATGAAGATTGGCTTTTCCCATACCAGAAGACGGACCATGCTGGGAGAGAAGCATGGAAGTTTGCGGTGTCACTTGGACTCTCCCAGTTGGTTGAAGAAGCGACGAGGGTACCCGATGTAGACGGCCACTCAGCTAATTGTCTGGACCTTCTGCTGACAACTAATCCAGACAGATATAACATCCAGGTCTCATCCCCACTGGGTAGCTCTGACCACTGTCTGGTAAAAGCTGTATCGACTTACTCTCCACCTGATAACGACTCTACT
The DNA here is from genome assembly GCA_905404265.1 of Fabriciana adippe. Classification (NCBI taxonomy): domain Eukaryota; kingdom Metazoa; phylum Arthropoda; class Insecta; order Lepidoptera; family Nymphalidae; genus Fabriciana; species Fabriciana adippe. Next base: position 9,839,752 of record FR990003.1, read on the forward strand.
GGTGTTAGACGAGTATGGCAATACAAGTCAGCAGATTGGGATGAGATGCGACACTTTTTTGCAACCTTTCCTTGGCGGCAGGTCTGCTTCTCTTCTTCAAATCCGTCGAGCTGTGCGGATGCTATAACTGATGTGGTGCATCAAGCGATGGAATATTTTATCCCATTCTCTGATGTACCCGTTGGTGGCAAAGCTCGCCCATGGTTTAATGCCGAATGCACCTTTGCTGAAAAGCGTAAGCAATCGGCTTACCTTGCCTGGGTTGATGCTCGAGACCGTAAAGCTCCGGATGTAAGATCCAAGAAGAGAGCCTTTAACTTAGCCGCCAAGTCCTACAAAAAGACATTAAAGAAGGCTGGTCTTGACCGAATTACACATTATGGCGCAAAGCTCTCTGCCCAACCATCTGGCAGCAGAGCTTTTTGGTCCCTTGCCAAAGCGGTCGAGACGAACTTCTCTCGGCCCTCACTACCACCGCTGGTAAAATCTGACGGATCCCTGGCTCATACGGCAAAGGAAAAGGCGACTTTGCTTGCCTCCCTTTTTGCCCAAAATTCACGTCTAGACTCTGGCAATACTACTCCACCACATCTACCTCACTGCGGGATCACAATGCCTGAAATTCACATTAGTAATAAAGAGGTAAAGAGAGTATTGTGTCGTCTAGATGTGAATAAAGCCAGTGGTCCTGATGGTATACCAGCGATAGTGCTTAAAACATGTGCTCCCGAGTTGTCTCCGATACTGACACGTCTGTACCGCCTTTCTCTTAAGACTGGAATAGTACCTAAATCCTGGAAGCTTGCCAACGTGCAACCAGTGCCCAAGAAAGGAAGCCGTGCTGACCCTGCCAATTATCGTCCGATCTCAATCACCTCCATACTCTGCAAGATTATGGAGCGTGTATTGGACACTCGTCTTATGGCATACCTAGAACAAAACGATCTCCTCAGTGATCGACAGCATGGGTTTCGCCGGAATAGGTCGACTGGGGACCTTCTAGTGTATGCCAATCACACCTTGGGTGAAGCTCTTGAGCGAAGCGGGGAAGCGATTGCCGTCTCCCTCGATGTCTCAAAGGCCTTTGACAGGGTCTGGCACGCTAGCCTTATAAGCAAGCTTTCAGCCTATGGCATATCTCCTGGCCTGATCGGCTGGATTAAAGACTTCCTGAGCGACCGATCACTCAGAGTTGTGGTTGAGGGTTGTTCATCACAACCCTTAAAGACCAACTCAGGAGTTCCACAGGGGTCTGTTCTCTCTGCAACCTTGTTCCTGCTGCATATCAACGATCTGCTTATACTCGGTATCTATGGGTACGCAGACGACAGCACTGTCGTAGAGAGATACCTGCCGAATCCTCGGGCCAGTAGAGATCAAATTCAGTCCGAAAGAGAGGCCATGGTAGAGCGGTTGAATCTCAAACTCAAGACAGTCTCCACTTGGGGCGATGCCAATCTCGTGAGTTTCAACGCCACCAAAACACAGGCGTGCCTGTTCACCACAAAAAGGAGTCCTTTCAAATCAAATCAAATCAAATCAAATCAAAATATACTTTATTCAAATAGACTTTTACAAGCACTTTTGAATCGTCAATTTTACATTGAAATTAAATTTAAATTAAATGTCAGTGTAGTCAGTCCGTGAGGAATCTACCACCGGCTCGGAAGGCAGTTCTGCTGAGAAGAGCCGGCGAGAAACTCAACAGTTGCTCTTTTAAAATAATAATTGTGTACAATGTTGTAATACAATAATTATTATATATTTATCCTACGTGAGACCCAACCAGATTAGTTCCACACATTGATATCTCCGAAGTATTCTGTGACTGTATAATAAGCCTTATTCACTAATACATTTTTAATTTTAGTCTTAAATTGTTTAAGTGGCAAGCTCAAAATCGATTGTGGAACTCTATTATACATGCGTATACCTTGCCCCATAAACGAGGTCTGTTAAGATAGCAGTGAAAGGTTAGCAGAATCAATCGAAACCTACATGGTATTTTGTAGCTAATTTGTTGCTAATTAGTTGCTAAAACCCCGATTTTGTTGCTTTGACCGACTTCAAAAAAAAAGAGTTACTGCTATCTTAACGTTAAGCTAGCAGTAAACTCGCGGGATCGGCACGGGATTGAATGCAATTATACATCAGAATTTGTTGCTAATTTGTTGCTGACAAATAGTGTAAGAAAATTTAAAAAAAACCTAGAATTGGCTAGACCTGGAGACCTGTAGCCGTATCCCTGCTATCTTAACATGCACTTTTTTTAACAAGACGATGGCATGGATTTTGTTGCTAGTCGCAAATAACATCAGGACACCCCAAAGAGCCAGCAACAAAATATAAACTAAAATTCTGCTACACCTGGAGACCTGTAGCCGTATCCATGCTATCTTAACAAGCACTTTTTTTAACAAGACGATGGTATGGATTTTGTTGCTAGTCGAAAATAACATCAGGACACCCCAAAGAGCCAGCAACAAAATATAAACTAAAATTCTGTTACACCTGGAGACCTGTAGCCGTATCCATGCTACCTTGACAAGCACTTTTTTTAACAAGATGACGGCATGGATTTTGTTGCTAATCGCAAATAACATCAGGACACTCCAGAGAGCCAGCAACAAAATAAAAACTAAAAATCTGCTACACCTGGAGACCTGTAGCCGACTATAAGTGTCCATGCCATCTTAACGTGCAGTTTGTAAAACAATACGGTGGCATGGATTTTGTTGCTAGTCGCAAATAACATCAGAACGCCTCGAAGAGTCAGAAACAAAACAGAAACAAAAAATCTGCTACACCTGGAGACCTGTAGCCGTATCCATGCTATCTTAACATGCACTTTTCTTAACAAGACGATGGCATGGATTTTGTTGCTAGTCGAAAATAACATCAGGACACTCCAGAGAGCCAGCAACAAAATAAAAACTAAAAATCTGCTACACCTGGAGACCTGTAGCCGACTGTAAGTGTCCATGCCATCTTAACGTGCAGTTTGTAAAACAATACGGTGGCATGGATTTTGTTGCTAGTCGCAAATAACATCAGAACGCCTCGAAGAGTCAGAAACAAAACAGAAACAAAAAATCTGCTACACCTGGAGACCTGTATCCGTATCCATGCTATCTTACCATGCATCTTTTCTTAACAAGACGATGGCATGGATTTTGTTGCTAGTCGAAAATAACATCAGGACACCCCAAAGAGCCAGCAACAAAATATAAACTAAAATTCTGCTACACCTGGAGACCTGTAGCCGTATCCATGCTACCTTGACAAGCACTTTTTTTAACAAGATGACGGCATGGATTTTGTTGCTAATCGCAAATAACATCAGGACACTCCAGAGAGCCAGCAACAAAATAAAAACTAAAAATCTGCTACACCTGGAGACCTGTAGCCGTATCCATGCTACCTTAACATGCGCTTTTTTTAACAAGACGATGACATGGATTTTGTTGCTAATCGTAAATAACATCAAGACACTCCAGAGAGCCAGCAACAAAATAAAAACTAAAAACCTGCTAGACCTGGAGACCTGTAGCCGACTATAAGTGTCCATGCTATCTTAACGTGTAGTTTTTAAAACAAGACGGTGGCATGGATTTTGTTGCTAGTCGCAAATAACATCAAGACACCCCAAAGAGTCAGAAACAAAACATAAACTAAAATTCTGCTACACCTGGAGACCTGTAGCCGTATCCATGCTACCTTAATATGCACTTTTTTTAACAAGACGATGGCATAGATTTTAGCAACAAAATCCATGTCATCGTCTTGTTAAGAAAAGCGCATGTTAAGGTAGCATGGATACGGCTACAGGTCTCCAGGTGTAGCAGATTTTTAGTTTTTATTTAGTTGCTGGCTCTCTGGAGTGTCGTGATGTTATTTGCGATTAGCAACAAAATCCATGCCGTCATCTTGTTAAAAAAAGTGCTTGTCAAGGTAGCATGGATACGGCTACAGGTCTCCAGGTGTAGCAGAATTTTAGTTTATATTTTGTTGCTGGCTCTTTGGGGTGTCCTGATGTTATTTTCGACTAGCAACAAAATCCATGCCATCGTCTTGTTAAGAAAAGTGCATGTTAAGGTAGCATGGATACGGCTACAGGTCTCCAGGTGTAGCAGAATTTTAGTTTATGTTTTGTTTCTGACTCTTTGGGGTGTCTTGATGTTATTTGCGACTAGCAACAAAATCCATGCCACCGTCTTGTTTTAAAAACTACACGTTAAGATAGCATGGACACTTATAGTCGGCTACAGGTCTCCAGGTGTAGCAGATTTTTAGTTTCTATTTTGTTTCTGACTCTTTGGGGTGTCCTGATGTTATTTGCGACTAGCAACAAAATCCATGCCACAGTCTTGTTTTAAAAACTACACGTTAAGATAGCATGGAAACTTATAGTCGGCTACAGGTCTCCAGGTCTAGCAGGTTTTTAGTTTTTATTTTGTTGCTGGCTCTCTGGAGTGTCTTGATGTTATTTACGATTAGCAACAAAATCCATGTCATCGTCTTGTTAAAAAAAGCGCATGTTAAGGTAGCATGGATACGGCTACAGGTCTCCAGGTGTAGCAGATTTTTAGTTTTTATTTTGTTGCTGGCTCTCTGGAGTGTCCTGATGTTATTTGCGATTAGCAACAAAATCCATGCCGTCATCTTGTTAAAAAAAGTGCTTGTCAAGGTAGCATGGATACGGCTACAGGTCTCCAGGTGTAGCAGAATTTTAGTTTATATTTTGTTGCTGGCTCTTTGGGGTGTCCTGATGTTATTTTCGACTAGCAACAAAATCCATACCATCGTCTTGTTAAAAAAAGTGCTTGTTAAGATAGCAGGGATACGGCTACAGGTCTCCAGGTCTAGCCAATTCTAGGTTTTTTTTAAATTTTCTTACACTATTTGTCAGCAACAAATTAGCAACAAATTCTGATGTATAATTGCATTCAATCCCGTGCCGATCCCGCGAGTTTACTGCTAGCTTAACGTTAAGATAGCAGTAACTCTTTTTTTTGAAGTCGGTCAAAGCAACAAAATCGGGGTTTTAGCAACTAATTAGCAACAAATTAGCTACAAAATACCATGTAGGTTTCGATTGATTCTGCTAACCTTTCACTGCTATCTTAACAGACCTCCATAAACGATCTATTCACTTTTTGAAGGCGAAAGCTAGGCGATACCAGTTTTTCCTTATTTCTAGTGTTTATTTCGTGTCTATCACTGTGTTTTAAATAACAATGAATGTTTTGTCGGACAAACATAATATTACAATATATATATTGCGATGCTACCGTAAATATACCAATTTCCTTAAACAAATCTCGTAGGGTATCCCGAGCTCCGATGTTATAAATTGCCCGAATGGCCCTTTTTTGGAGAATAAATATAGATTTTATATCGGCTGCATTACCCCACAACAAAATTCCGTAAGTCAAGATGCTGTGAAAGTAGCTGAAATAAACAAGTCTAGCGGTATCAACATCTGTTAGCTGCCTGACTTTCCTAACCGCGAACACAGCAGAGCTCAGTCTACTCGCGAGAGATGACAGATGGGGGCTCCACTGAAGACCCGAGTCCAACGTTATGCCCAAGAATACTGTGGAATCTACAGTATTAAGAATGTCATTATTTAAAAACAAACTAAAATTTTGTCTCCTTACATTAGGTAGGGTAAATTGAATACATTTAGTTTTCTTGGTATTTAATGCTAAGTTGTTAATATTAAACCACTTAAGTATGTGAGATAATGCACTGTTTACTTTGTCATAATCAGCTATATTTCTATCCACTTTAAAAATTAAAGAGGTATCATCCGCAAACAGTACAATATCACACAATTCACCTTGACTCCTACTTTCCGAAATGTGCCTCTGGAATACACTGACCGCCTGCAGTTGTTGGGGATGGACATTAGCCCCAACATGAACTACGGGCGGTTCATCGAGTCTAAGGCTAATATCGCAGCGAGGAAAGTTAGCATCCTTGCAAAGGTCCGACAGTATTTCACGCCGGGACAGCTTCTTGTTTTGTATAAAGCTCAAGTCCGGTCGTGTGTGGAATACTGTAGTCACATATGGGCTGGTGCTGCGAAATGCCATCTGTCAGCCTTAGACTCGATTGAGAGGCGTGCTCAAAAGCTTATTGGTGACCCTACGCTAGTAAAAGCTAACTTACAAAGCCTCGATCACCGACGTAGGGTTGCCAGCCTTTGTGTATTTTATAGGTTACATTTCGGAGAGTGTGCGCAGGAACTACACTGTTTAATTCCCCCATCCCCTTTCCATCATCGGACAACCCGACGAACAGCTAGCCTCCATCCTTATGTCGTGGACATTCCACCCGTCTTCCAAGCGTTTCGCTTCGTCATTTATTATACGTGCGGCTAAGGATTGGAACAACTTGCCTGCGTCGGTGTTTCCGTCCGATTACAATATGGGTGTCTTCAAGGCAAGAGTGAATAGGTGGCTACTGAATTAGTGCGACTTACCATCTACGACTGCGTTACCACTTACCATCAGGTGGAACGTAGTCAAGCAGTAATTCAGAATAATATAAAAAAAAAAAAAAAAAACATCCTACTTTCGGCATTGCCACATTCGGATGAAAATAATGTAATAAATTGACATCCGTAAAGGAATATAGATTAGAAAATTCATAAAAAACATATTAAAATTACTAATAAAAACTTCTGTTAATTACCAAGTGTGGGTGGTTTCCTAAGTTAGACTGTGATCCTCCTATGATCCTGCCGCCATCGAAGTCCTGAGCCATCTCGGCTTGCTTGATCCGTTCAGCCAATGGAATACCCACTTTGGTGTGGTAGTCCAACTCTATTGGCTCGTAGAGAACCCTGGCGTTGGCCAGGGCCAGACTGACAAGTAGGAGGAACAGCTTCATTTTGCTTTAAGTTGAAGACAGACTGTAGCGTAACAGTATTTATAGTAAATTAGTTCTACACTTACTTGGGTATCGTAGTTTGATTAGAAAAACTAACTCGATTAAACTAGATTATGATAAGATAAATGAATTAAAGGTGCTTTAAAAAATCTGCTTAGTTTTGAAATAGCTAGCACAGTATGTAAGGGCTTCGATTGTTCGAACTCGTGATAGAATTTATATATCTGATTTTATAAGGCGCGTCAATACTTACGTACTTTGGAATCGTCTATTTAACTTAAAGAGAGTCCGTACAATGACCAGACAATCCATGAGGAAACCGGAAGGAAGGAAGTATTGCTGCCCACAGCCCACATATGTTGATGCTACTAATTTCTGTCAATAAGAAATTTCTAGAAAACAATTAAATTCCTTACTCAGTAACATAATTTTAATTTAAGTTTTAAATTGTTGAAAAGGTTAATCTCAGATATTTTGTGGAATTTTATACTTCATATGTCTTTCGGGAACTTAATTCTTTCAGATATGCTGTTTTCCTCGCGATGTTTTTTCAACCGACTTCAAAAAGGAGGAGGTTCTCAATTCCACTGTATTTTTTTATGTTTGTTACTTCAGAACTCCGCCATTTATTAACCGATTGGGACAATTTTTGTGTTGTTTTAAAGATTGGTCCTAGATTGATTACTTCCAGATTGGTCCCATTTAAATTCCAAAAAAAAATACCACCCCTAAAGGTGGAAAAATAGCTAATGATGAATGTAACCTACTTCTAATTGTCATATTGACTTGAAACTTTGCAAGTGTTTCTATTACCGTTGATAGTGCAGTGGTTCGGTATCGTCAACCTGATCTAATGGTAAGGCCAGAAGGTGGATAGGTGGAACTCTTTAACGGCTAATAGTAGATACTTTGAGTTTGGGCTTATTTTGTTTGATTTGACAAACCAAATACATCAGAATTTGATTTTAGTGCCTGATTTTTAGTGTTACTACTCGTAATAATAAAAGCGAATTTTAGTTTGTCAGTATTCATACTTTGCTACTTCTATTATGTCTACACTAGAAAGGGAAAAATAAAAACTTTTAAAAAAAAAAATTAAAACCAACTTCAAAAAAAGCACTAAAAAGTAAAAAATAACTGATTGGTAGTTTTCATTTACTATAGATATCTATTCAGATATTTTCGAAGTCGGTGCCAGCCGATACAAATCAAAGCACACCTACAAGGTTATTCAGATGTTGTACCTCTGTGACGCGGAGTTCACGTGCGGAGAGTGCGTGAACGCGGTAAAAAATATGTGATAGGTGCTTTTTTTTCTGAAGTAATTTTTTTTTTTACGGAGAATACAAAAATCTGACAAAACTTAATGATTTTCCAGGATTTTTAATTTGTATTTATGAATCTGTTATAATAGCATAAGTAGGTAACTCATGTCTGAAACCTTGCCTGCCTCAATGTACAAAATTTCATTTGTACATATTTTTATTTTAAAAATCTTTATTGTTTTACAAGTTTATGTTTATACATATTGGAGTTTGTAAATAAAAAAATATACTACGTACTGTTTTTATAATATTAATCTTACTTTAATTATTTGAAAAAAAAAAAACAAACTGATTTTCCAAAGATTAGATAATTATCTCGTAATGATATACCTAATCCTTATCTAAATATAATAACAATATAATGGTATAACCAAAATTACCTTTTAAAAAATAAAAATCTTTGATTTACATTTGTATGGAACACCGCACAATAAGTAAAATAATATTATATATACACAACAAAAACAAATCTATCCCACGGGAACCGTACATTTTTCCGGGATGATATATAGCCTATAGCCTTCCTCAGTTAACGGGCTATTTAATGCAAAAAGAATTTTTCAAATCGGATTAGTAGTTTCTGAGATTAGCGCGTTCAATCAATCAAACAAACAAACAAACAAACTCTTCAGCTTTATAATATTAAGTATAGATATCAACTTGTGATTATAAATAACTGAATTTAATTAATAATCATAATCTCTGGTTTTCCCAATGTGGATGATTAATTTAAATCACCAGATGATTATTTATATTATCTAAAGACGATAATATTTGAAACAGCTAATTATATTAAGTACTTATCGTAATTATTGTGGTTTTTGAATTGATATCTGTTGAAAATACATATCTATACTATAATTTAGTATTAAATAAATGTGAAAGTGTGTTTGTTTCATTGTTTGTTTGCTTGTCCTTCTTTCACGTCGAAACAGAGTGACGGATTGACGTGATTTTTTGTGTGGAGATAGTTGGAGGGCTGGAGAGTGACATAGGGTACCTACTGCGGGAGATTATCTCATTCCCACGGGATAACACGTTACAATACAACCCACAACAACTTATCATACTTATGTATATAATATAGGTCTTATCTATTCCATACTAACCGTTAAAATATACATACCTAGGGACGAACCCGAGCGAAGCAAGGGTGAGCCCCTGTTTAACAACATAAGAATTTTATTTTTATTGAAAGTAAACTGTAAGTACATAGGTAACTTATAATTTATAATTTAGGGACAATTGAGGGACACGTGAAGTAACTATCGGTGGTTGACGTAGACTAAAGACTCATTCGAGTGAATGAGTGTATGAACAACATGATATACATACAAGTATCTATCCACCGCTAGGTACAACCCTATGTGTCTTGTACATAAGTGGGGAGCACGACAAAACAGAAAATTTACAATTATGTTTTTTATCAATTTGCATGAATATATTCTAATATGATTTACATAAAATCTATTGTTTTATTTAATATCTCTTAAACAATTTAAACATTATGTTAACATATTTTTGAAATAGAACTAATATGATAATTAATTATTTTGATTCTACAGTTATATAAATTCTTAAGTAATTTGAGTAATAAAGGATAATTTACATAAAGTTAATGTTAGTTCTGAAACTTTTCATAACACAATACTAAAATAGGGTTTTAAACAAATTTTCCTAATCATATATAGATTTTAAGTTGTGCATTATGCTTAAATAAGTAATTAGTTTAACAAAAAATAACTTTCTAAATGTGAATTATGAGATTGACATACAACTCTCATAAAGTTTGTAAGGTAGCCTTAGCCCTTGCCAAGCACACAAAAAATATGTATAATAACTTAATCATATAACTTAACTATATATATAAGTAATACAACGCTTTTATTATGTAATGCTGTTATTAAATGTTTGATATTAATGATCTTTGAACTACTCAAAACTTAAAATAACTATCTGGTCACAGTTACATAAACTGCCTTTAAACAAAAAAAAAAATAACTTTAAAGTCTTGTAACTAAACAAAAAGAACTAATAATTTTATTATATAATATTACAACTTAATTTACTATTTTGTTTGTAGTAGAAAAACAAATTTACCACTTATTTAAGGTTAACAACAAAACAAAAATATCACCTGTAGGTTGCAATAGTTATTAACAAAAAGGGATCTTGCCTGAAATAAAAAATAAACCACTTGCCCTCTTTGAGGCCCTACATAGCACCACCTACAGTGTAAATATAAAAACAACAATTGAGATACGCATAGCTAACTTGTTAACCTTGACTACTTTGCAGTTGGTGGTCGTTTATGGGAAGCACACATACCTTTGTGACACTTGTACGTATATTGGAACCCTTGCTTGTTCTGACCGTCAGAGCCCTGACCTTTCCATCAATACCTGGAAATGTTTGAACTACACGTCCCATGGGCCATGCCAATGGAGTCACATTATCATTTTTTAGAATTACTAAGGTACCTATTTCAATGTTGGGTGTGCTATTATGCCACTTTGGTCTGTTTTGCAACTGAGTGAGATACTGTTTAGACCAAGTTTTCCAAAAACACTGAACCATGTGAGTGCACCTTTTCCAAAATGATAACCTATCTATGCTAGTATCTGTGACATTTGGTTCAGGAAAGGATGTAAGCGAAGCTCCTGTTAAAAAATGTGCTGGTGTTAGATAAGACATGTCATCCGAATCTAAAGTATTTAAAGAAAGTATAGGTCGTGAGTTTAATATGCCCTCGATTTGTATAACCACAGAATTTAATTCCTCATATGTCAAGACTTGTTGTCCGACTACTCTCTTTAAATGATATTTTGCGCTTTTGATTCCAGCTTCCCAGAGACCTGCAAATACAGGAGAGTAACTAGGAATGAAACTGAATTCTATGCCTAAGTTCAAAGCGAGTTGTATCACTGTGTGTTTATGAGATTCATTCAAATGCAATTTATAAAGATTAATAAGCTCATTGTTTGCTCCTTTAAACGTAGAGGCATTATCGCAATATATGATTGAGGGTTTATTCCGTCGTGAAATAAATCTTTTAAAAGATTGCAAAAAACACTCTGTGGTCATATTTGAGACTAACTCAATATGTATGGCTTTTGTGACAAAACACACAAACAGTACAATATATGCCTTATAAATTAACGGCTTTCTAACGCGATGCATTTTTATTGAAAATGGACCTCCATAGTCTATTCCTACTTTTTCAAATGGCCTACTTACATTGACCCTTTCTGAGGGAAGAGAACCCATTAACTGTTTTGATGTCTGCGACTTTAGCCTAAAACAAACTATGCATTTATGAATAACGCGTTTTATTTCTCTAACACCATTTACTAAATAGTATTTTTGACTTAAATGTGCAAGTAATAATTTTTGACTCGCATGTAGTAACACCCTATGCTCATTGCTTATTATTAAACTTGTTATTACTGAATTTTTTGGCAAAATTATAGGATGCTTTTGTTCAAAGCTTATGTTTGCTTGTTGCAACCTGCCGCCGACACGGAGGATGCCTAGACCATCTAAAAATGGATTCAAAGATCTAAGATTAGATTTTATGGGTTTATTACTTAATAAACTATTTATTTCCTCAGCAAAATGCTCATGTTGGCTAATTTTTATAATTATTTTTAGTGCAAAGTCCAGCTCCTTACAAGTTAAATACCCTGAAAACCTATTTTGCATTTTAGCCTTTGAATTATTAAAAAATCTATAGATATATGCTACACATCTTTTTAATTTATTGATATCTGAAAATCTTCTTAGCAAGTTGAAGTCCTTTTTACTAGATGACGCTGTCACCACATTTGCTGTTTTTACTTGTAATATTTCTAATGGCATTTCAAAACTTTGATTATGCAAGTAATTACAATTTTTTAGAAAGTGTGGCCCATGCCACCATAACTCAAGATCTTGCAACAGATGTGCTGATACTCCTCTGGATAGGTAGTCAGCAGGATTTTCATTTGTTTTAACATAAGACCAAGAGAAATGTTTGGTAATATTCTGAATGGACTTTACTCTATTGGCTACATATATAGGCAACTTAGTTGGCTCTGTTTTAAGTCATGCTAATACTACTTGTGAGTCAAGATATAGATACACTTTTACTTTAAGATTAATGATAGATAACTGAAGACTGACTTTATTACTTAATTTTGCTAACAATAATGCACCATTGAGCTCTAAGCGTGGCATGCTAAGTGAATTTATAGGGTTAATTCTGGATTTAGAGCATAACAGATTGACCTGTACATTGCCTGATTGATCTAAGATTCTTAAATATAAATTGCAACCATGTGCAATATTAGATGCATCTGCAAACCCTACAAGTGTTAGAACAGTGTATAAATAACCACATAATTTCAAGATGAGGAAAATAAGAACACAGTAAATCAATGTAATAAGCTTTATTTTATCACTTTACTTTATAAGTTTTATAATGTTACTTCAATTTTCGTATTTCTATTCAATATAACAAAATTCAATGCAACTTTAATGATCACTTTATGTTACCACTATTTAACTAATCACAGGAAAGCGCTTTATGTTTTCACTTTTTACACATAAGTTTAACACTATTTTGATCAATAAGTTTGCCAACATAAATTCAATATTATTTTAACAACTAGTACTTATCTTTTCTGTCGTAATGAACGTCTGCCCAGAAACTAAACTCTTCCAACGGTTACCTTGTGCTTTTATATCAATCAGCCGGAAGTGACAATTTAATTATAATTTTATAAAATCATCCTAAAAATCAGTTAAGTATCCATAATTTATAATTTAATTTTATTAAATAACAAAACAGTATTTCAGAATTTTTAAATGTAATTTGAAAATTATTAATGTCTTACTATTTGATTTATTTTTTTAAACATTTGTTTTTAAGCATATAATTACAAAATTAGTAGCTCAAAAATAAGTTTGATTTTAAGATATTAACTGTTAAATTATTATATTTTAAAATTAATATGTTCTAAAAGTAAAATCAATAGAATTCCATATTAATTTGAAGTAGTCAAATTATCTCCCATTAAACCAGTTTAACAGTTCGTCCATCCTGACAATTATTTGCGACCCCGCAAATGATGAGCGATAGGTTTAATTATTTCAAATCTTATCTATTATCAGATCTAAACTTAATACTGTAATTCATTTTTTTTTTAATTCAAAATATTTTCCATTATTAAATTATTACAATTTCTTCTTTTTTTTTTGAACGTCATGAGTCTACTACCAGTTCGGAAAGAAAAAGCCTCAGACCTGAGAAGAACTGGCGAAAGAAACTCAGCGGGACTAATATTATTTCATTATTATTATTATTTTATAATAAGAGACTCAAAGTATAAGAGACTAATAAAAGATTCGTGACTCAACAATATTAGAATTACTGGTAGCACATCATCCTCTAAACTATTGGTGGACCATCAAGATTTAAATGACTTGTGGCCCATCAACACCAAAACTATTGGTGGCCCAACAAAATTTAAATGATTTGTGGCCCATCAACACCAAAACTATTGGTGGCCCAACAACACCAAAACTATTGGTGGCTAGGGATTGCAATCCGGAAAAACGGATCCGGTAATCCGGCGGATCCGGCATCATTAAACGTTCACCGGATCCGGTACCAATATACCGGATCCGGCGACCGGATCCGGTGCTCGCAATTTTTGGCAAAATAATAGAGATGTTGCATGTAGAGGCCCTGTACAGAAGAGATTCGACCTTGTTAAAGGTAGACTTTCGAAACAAACGTCAATAATGCGGCGTTTATAGCGTTACCGACGCCGCGTAAGTTGACTGGTATCAGTGACGCCTTGGTGACTTTGGAATGCCACGACAGACGACCATCATCGTATCGCGTTTGCCGCGCCCACCACATCTCGATAGCTCTTTTAAAAGTATTTCCATCAGTGACGCTGTGCTCGAATGTCGTTCCCTACATTTACATAGTGCAAGCGTCAGTGGCGTCAGCGATGTCGCGACAGAGCGGCAGATTAAGGCTATGGTCTCCTATTTCATGCTGTACGCTGCGTCCCGTTAGGTCGTACGCTGCGTCACAATGTTTACTATAGAAATGTACTATTGTGGTCTCTTTCACACGTCGACGTTGGAGTCTTGACACCGTACGCGGCATCTAAACGCTGTGCGTCGCGTCTCTAGTCATTTCGAACAATTGCAGCGTGAAGGTCGTCTCTCGCGTCATACAAAATGATGAGGTTTAATAAAGAAAAAGATGAATTGTTGATAGAAGCAGTTAAATCTTTTAATGCAGTGTATGATAAAAGTGACAAAAATCATAAAAACAATATTTATAAGCATCAATGTTGGGAAAAAATTAGTGATGCAAAACAACCGATGCCGTGTTGCTCGTAATTTTCTCCTTATACGGTCGTCTTGTGCCTCTTCTTCCAGTAACAAATACACCATTAAAAGTTTTAGAACATCCATGATTGCAAAACACTACCGTACGCGACCGCTCGCGAGCAGCGACTAAAACGCCATTCTCTGCTGCGGATGTATTGACCGCCGACGCTGTGCGTTGCATTCAGACGTCGATCGGAACGGAATTAAACGTTGACGCTAACATCAGACGCCACGTTTGGCATAAAATAGGGGACCATAGCCTAATGCATTATGTAAATGTAGGGAACGACATTCGAGCGCAGCGTCACTGACGCCGTGTCCGTGTCGCTGCGACTGTGACGTTAGACCCTAGCGCTACTGCAGTGCTCATGTTCGCAGTGTCGCCGCCACACACGTGTATTTTGAGGTATTTTCAATAAAAAATCATAAAATGGCATCTGTTGAGGCGTTTACTGAAGAAGATGATGAAATTTTAATTACACTGGTGTCTCGGCATCCATTGCTTTATAATTTATTTTTTATATTGTTTTATAATTAATAACATTGTAGAAACCTTCATTGTTTCGACTTTTTGATGAAAATTGGATGAGTGGAGGCCTTTTCTACACTGAGATAGTATCGAATTGAAAGGTCATCATCTTCTTCCTCTTCTATAATCAATTCAAGATAATCCATAATGAAATACTTTTATAAGAGCTATCGAAATGTGGTGGGTGCGGCAAAGGCGTCTGTCGTGGCCATCCAAAGTCACCAAGGTGTCAAAGTTGTTTTTATATATGTTTTATTTTTTATAAACTACCTATATTAAGTACAACGACACTTGATTAACTTACTAACAGTTCATTTTGAACCGAAAAGCGAAAATCATCCTGATTTAATCAATCCGGCCGGATCCGGTCGGATCCGGCCGGATCGATGGAAATCCGGTCGGATCCGGCCGGACTGAAAATGACGCCGGATTGCAATCACTATTGGTGGCCCAACAACACCAAAACTATTGGTGGCCCAACAACACCAAAACTATTGGTGGCCCAACAACACCAAAACAACCAAAACTATTGGTGGCCCAACAACACCAAAACAACCAAAACTATTGGTGGCCCAACAACACCAAAAAAAATCAAAACTATTGGTGGCCCAACAACACCAAAACAATCAGAACTATTGGTGGCCCAACAACACCAAAACAACCAAAACCATTGGTGGCCCAACAACACCAAAACAACCAAAACTATTGGTGGCCCAACATCAGCAAAAACATTGGTGGCCCAACATCACCGTACCATTGGTGGCCCATTAATACCTAAATCATTGGTGGCCCAACAACATCACAACTATTGGGGGCCTAACATTACTAAACTATTGGTGGCCCATCAACACCAAAATCATTGGTGGCCCAACAACACCAAAATTATTGGTGGCCCATCAACACCAAAATCATTGGTGGCGCAACAACACCAAAATTTATTGGTGGCCCATCAACACCAAAATCATTGGTGGCCCTACAACACCAAAACTATTGGTGGCCCACGAATTCCTATATACCACCTTTCCATTAAAAGCACATAGCTCCATTATCACTCCAAAAGGTCAACAAGTTCCTCGGTTCCATTAATGTTTGAATCACTCGAACCCGTGTCACTATCCTGCTTCATTGATCAATTTCCGCAGAACATCCGTCGAAAATGTCGGGACGCCATCTCACGGCATCATCCAGTTCTATTGAAAGCCACGTGGCCCGTGCCATGGATACCAGACGGTTGATACACCACACATATATAACTTAAAATACATAAACATTACAAATATAAACATCCATGACCGGAGCACAACCATTCGTACCCATCACACAAATGAATGCTGCCGGCGGGACTCGAACCCGCAACCGCTGGCACAACAAGTAGGGTCACAACAACGTTAGCCAAAAGTGTCGCCATTGAAACCGACGCATTATACTTCCCATATCCCTTGAATCCTTTAAAGGCTGTTACAGTGTATCCATCATTTTCTCGACATTTCCTTATTTTATAGAGTCCACTAAATTTTTCTTTAACCTTTCTTCCTACATTTGTTTAGTCGGCTTCCGACCTCTGCCAGAGCACCAAGTTACCAATTTTACACTGAGCTGGTAAACTATCTTTAAAACCATTCTTTGTAATAAATCAGGTTTAGATTCAAACATCAATTGATATGTGCAAAATCTCGCCAAAACAAAAGCAAAGGATAATACGCCTACGGTTTAGAGACTAGTAGAATTTGCACCTGAAAACAATTATTATTACATCATACACAGCAAGCTCCAATGAAAGTGACACAAGAAATGGACACGGAGATATCCAAATATAAAACAAACCAACGAAATTAATAATCCAACCAACCCGTATAAAAGCTTTGATATAATAAAGAATCTGAATCATCGATTGATTCGATACAAGCTATCCTTTCTAAGGCCAACTATAAGAAAATAAAACCTGTCAATCACATTAGAGATCTGAAAACTATTTTAAAAGAGAGCGCCGTATATCGGATAACCCATTTTTTTAAAAAAAAACAATACGTACATCTACAGAGGTACAAAACCAATATAACATTATAGAGACCGAATCAAAAAGATTTCTGAGTCAACTCAAACTCACCTCTTCTTTCAACTCAGCCCAAAACAGAAATTTAATAATAACAAAGAACTTTTAGAGCAGAGAAAAGAGCTACATATGTAAAGAGACAAGGAACGAAAGAAATAAAGTCCAAAGTACAGAAATAAGTAAAAACATCAATAGAAATGTCACTCACTAGAAAACAATAAGACAAAAACCTTCAAGAAATTTATATGCAAAGCTAGTTCTCGACGCAAAGCCTACAAAGAATTAAGCGACAAGTCACAGTGGAAGGAAAAATAAGAAATAACAAGGAATAATACAATCAAGGCGTTCAGACACCATAAATCAAGCTACACAATTTTACAAGGAACCCCACACTAACGAATGTAACTCATAATACTTTCTTAGATTTACGCGAATTATTTAGAATGTAACTCATCTTTATGAAAAGAACGTATGAACGTAAAAATAAGTAAGTCAGCAAACACAGATCCACCAAATATTCTCAAATCTAAAATCGAATGAGCAATACAATTCCAAAACAAAGGACCCCTGGAAGCAATAACCCTGCGAATAAAGCGTTGTTATCACTGTGTGCTTCGCTGCTGGAACCCCTTTCTAATCACCCTTCAATAACATCCCGAGAGAGGAGACCACACCAGAACAGTGGTTCAGGTCGACAATTAGATTACTACACAAAAAGGGAGACAAATGACATCGGACACTATGTATCGTGACGAATACATACGCACATCGTACATGTCGGAGATGAGTCACAATCATAGCCAACTGGAACCCCAGCGCCATCCATCTCGTCTCGACTCAGCCGAATTACGCTTGGTTGATCGCACAGTGAACACCAGTAGAAACCGTCTTGCGCTCCGTACCGTCTATATGTGGTTATAGTGAAGTGAAGTGCTATGTAATTATGTATCGAGTGATTATTGGTAATTCGAAATACAACTTTGATTGCAACGACCTCTCCTTATTTGAACCAACCCCTCCCGTATAACGTCTACGGCACATATCATGACAAAATAATGGAAAATAATGCTTCTTCGACATAGAAAATTTCTCAAAAATCATTTTGAACTGGACAAAAACTAATTTAGATGAAAACCAACCTCGTGAATAAGCGAGCCCTTGCTAAAGGTTTTCGTCTATAGATCATATACAAGCTGTAACACAAGTAATAGAAAAACAAACGGACCACCTGCGCACCACAGACGACATTCCGGCATTTGCGGAGTGCGCCACATAACTCAAAACTATAGCAAACGAATCAGTAACAGTCAGTCAAAAAGCAGAACCACTATTAAATACGTTCAAAACAAAAATTTTAACAAATGGAACACCGCAGCATATAAAAATTGGTAAAGGAAAATGGAATACATATATCCAGGACAACCAGTATCACTCGAAAATACAGAAAAGAATAGTTTTAGCTTGGCAAACACTGGGGACTGAGAGAGATCACTAAAACTGCAACGTCAATGCACGTATTAAGAAAAAGATATACGATACAACAACGTTACCGCGCCCTGAGAAGTAAAATCGCTATCTGTCAACGCAAAATGGAGCGTAGCATGCCTCGCTTCACGCAGGAAGACAGGAATAACCGATGCACGGAAAAGAACTAGGCTGCTCAAATGGCACGGGGTAGGACACATGTGTTTGTCGAGCATGTATCAATAAATGGACAAAAAGTTTAAAAACCAAGTATAACTGCTATGTTAGATCCATTCTAGAATATGCATAGACTATTTGGAATCCCCAGTATCACAAATATATTAACACTGTCGAAAATATTCAGATTAAACTTCTTAGAAGAGTACACCTCAAATTTCAATCTATTGAGTGTAATAACCCAAACATCAAAATCAAATCTTTCTTTGCAGAATCATCAACGACCATATCGATTGCAGTTATCTCCTGTCCAATATTTTCTTTAGATGCCTTCGAACCAATAAACGATCCAGAGACACCACGTCGGCACCCTCTCTTAGAACCACATATGCTAAAACTAGAGTCCGAAAAGACACCAGCATCTATCAAATATTATTTCTTCCCTTATTTTGCAACTACATATTTTATTTATGTTCGTCTTTGTCCAACTGTTAGTAAGTGTACTCTGCTATGTTCATGTATAACTGGAAACTTTATTAGCCAAGGACATTAATTCCGATGCATTTTGCATTTGATGTTTGCATACGCTGTCTGTTCTCCAATTTTACAAAACAAACAAATAAATAAGCAAAAGATGGAAAGGTATCCCCAGTTGAACACTTGGACCTGACTGGATGCAAAAGACAAGAGTGTGGAGAAGTTCTAGGGAGGCCTACGCCACCCAGACAACTACTGCATACATTAAGCTATATACATACATAAACTAATAATAATTAAGCTATACACATACATTATTAATATATACGTACATTAAGCTCAAAAATGTATAACTAAATCAGTCGAAACCAGTATAAAAGGTTTAAGATGGTGAAAAACATTCATTAGGTATCTTGGAATAGAAAAACGCCAAACTTTAACCTTTCCGCCTAATCGAGACTGCATGTGGTAGCTATTAGTAGCCTCAGACCAGTGATTTATAATGGCTATCGGTATGACTCCTGTTTTTGATGTTACTTGGTCAAAGCAATATGGTTGGATCTCACCAGCATTCGGGTCATAGACGATGCAAGCGTAGATACGGCCTCCGCGGTAGTCGAAGAACCAGCTATACGTCTGGCCAGGATCGGGACTGCTGAGTGCTGATAGCGCCAAGGCTGGCATCGCTTCCCAGAGGTATTTCTGTGACCCCGAGACGCGACAGCGGCGACGTTTCGGGATCCCACTTCTGAAATTGTTAGAGCAGTGTATAAATAACCACATAATTTCAAGATGAGGAAAATAAGAACACAGTAAATCAATGTAATAAGCTTTATTTTATCACTTTACTTTATAAGTTTTATAATGTTACTTCAATTTTCGTATTTCTATTCAATATAACAAAATTCAATGCAACTTTAATGATCACTTTATGTTACCACTATTTAACTAATCACAGGAAAGCGCTTTATGTTTTCACTTTTTACACATAAGTTTAACACTATTTTGATCAATAAGTTTGCCAACATAAATTCAATATTATTTTAACAACTAGTACTTATCTTTTCTGTCGTAATGAACGTCTGCCCAGAAACTAAACTCTTCCAACGGTTACCTTGTGCTTTTATATCAATCAGCCGGAAGTGACAATTTAATTATAATTTTATAAAATCATCCTAAAAATCAGTTAAGTATCCATAATTTATAATTTAATTTTATTAAATAACAAAACAGTATTTCAGAATTTTTAAATGTAATTTGAAAATTATTAATGTCTTACTATTTGATTTATTTTTTTAAACATTTGTTTTTAAGCATATAATTACAAAATTAGTAGCTCAAAAATAAGTTTGATTTTAAGATATTAACTGTTAAATTATTATATTTTAAAATTAATATGTTCTAAAAGTAAAATCAATAGAATTCCATATTAATTTGAAGTAGTCAAATTATCTCCCATTAAACCAGTTTAACACAAGCTCAATTTGTTTTGCATTGTAAGTATTAATATTTCTATTTACAGTTATTGATTTCATTTTTTATAAGATTTTCGACAAACTCTCTAAATTCTTTATTTAAATTATATGGAAGTACAGAATCCCATGAAAGTTTCTTTAACCATGTCTGTTGCATGATATATGTATTTAGCAAGCACTATTACAGGACCTACTAGGCCTAGGGGATCAAAAATTTTACTTATAAAACTCAAAGCTTGACGTTTAGTATATGATTCTGCTAATTCTAACTTGGGAATTGTTATATTTAATTTATCTGACTGTGTGTCATATGTAAGTCCCAAAGTTTTAACCAAAATATTTTCAGTTTTATATAAATCAACTTCTGATGAGCTTTCTATTTGCGATGAAGTGTCTGCTAATAGCATTTTATTATTGGAACTCCATTTATGCAATGAAAAGCCGCCAAGACCTAACAGCCCTATTAATTGCCTTTTAGCTTCGATTATTTCGTTAATATTATTGGACCCATATAAGATGTCATCGACATACGTTCTATTAACTAAAATATGTGCTGCTAAAGGATACTGATCTTTATATCTATTTGCCAATTCAATCAAGCAGCGAGTTGCGAGCAAGGTTGAACTTTTTAAACCGTACGTAACAGTTTTTAATTGTAAACATTTTACATTTTCTTCTGGATTATCACGCCAGAGAATATTTTGTAACACACATTGCTGTGGGTTTAAATTTACTGATCTAAACATCTTTTTTATATCTGCTATCAAAACAAATTTGTGCAGTCTAAATAAAATCAGTATGTTAAATAATTCATTTTGAACACAAGGTCCATTTATAAGCATATCATTTAATGAAAAACCTAAATTTGTAGACATGGAGCCATCGAATACCACTCTTAGTTTTGTGGTTTTGCTATTCTCATTAATAACAGGGTGGTGAGGTAAAAAATAAACCTGACCTTTATCTAAGTCATAAATATCAAGACTGACATACTGTGCATGACCTAAGTTGATATATTCATGAATGAAATCTTTATATGCAATAAAAATGTTAGGATCCCTTTTAAATCGCTTTTCTAAATTGTAAAGACGTTGTAAAGAACGTTGCAATGAGTTACCCATATTAATTTTATCAATACTTTGTTTTAAAGGCAAATCTACTTGAAATTTATTATTTTTTAACACTACAGACTCAGTAAAGAATTTTTCTGCTAATTCCTGCTCTGCGTTAGCCTCAATAAATAATTCTTGCACATCTTCACATCTCCAGAATTGGCTAATAGTGTTTTCTAAATTTTTAATGCTTTCATTTGCGCATGGGATACCTATTGACTTACCTGACTCACTTACCGTGTTGCACACCGGAAACTTTGTGCTGCTCTGTGGCACCTTCCCAGCAACAACAAAGCCAAAGAGCGTACTCTGTAAGTACAGCCCTCCAGGTGTGACTGGAAGTTGGTCACGCAATAATAATTGAAAGAAAATATCACATCCCATAAGGATGCTAATTTCTCCAGTTTCGTAAAATTCTGTGTCAGCTAAAGAAAAATGAGAGGGAATTTTTAAACTATTTCTGTTTATTTTAAATTGTGGCAGCTCACATGTAATTACTGGTGCTAAGCAACAAGTAATATTGATATAATTATTATTTGTTGTTGAGAAAACTCTCACATTCGTTTCTTGTGTCACATTAGTTGAACCATTGCAAATGCTATTTATAGGAGTATTTTTATTTATTAATTTGCATTTCAATCTCTTTGCTAAACTTGACAATATGAAGGAAACTTGACTACCTGAGTCACAAAGCGCCCTAACAACTATTTCATTACCATCTTGGTCATATAACCTCACTTTCATAGTAGGTAACAAGACATCATGATGCTTAGTTAATGTTGTGGCAACTTGTTTTGACACATGAGGTACTTCTGTATGCAGCAAGGTATTGTGCCTTTGCTTGCAATCAGCACACCTAAATTTCATAATACACCTACCTTTATGACCTCTTAAACATAAGCTACATAAGTTATTTTGTTTTACAAAGTCTTAACGGTCAGACAGCGAGGAAAGCTTAAATTTATCACATTTATGTATATTATGGTATCTTGAGTCACAAAATTTACAATGAAGTGGCTTCTTACTTGGGCTGGGAGCGTAGTTAGTTAACAAGCTAGCTCTGCGTCCGCTACTTAATGAACCACCACCATGCGCGATGCTGCTGTCTGCCACAGCCTCCAACGAGCTTGCACGTTGTTCTAAAAATTCAAGCAACATGTTTAAATTGGGTGTATTGTCTTTTAATTCCAAGAGGAAACACCTAAGCGTAAATTGATCTAGTTTTCTTTGAAGTAGGCAAATTATAATTAAATCCCAGTAGTTTACAGGGACATCCATATTACCTAAGATACCTAAATGCTGTCTTGTTTTGGATACAATGCTTCTAAGATCATAGGCTGTGCATTTTGTCAATGGTTTTATATCTAGGATAGAACTAATGTGATGATTAATAATTTTATTTTTATTATTGTAACGATCGTCAAGTAATTTAAGTGCTATAGTATAGTTCGCGTAAGTTAATGTTAAATGTTTTATTAAGTCTGAAGCTTCATTTTCCACATAAGATTTTAAATAATACAACTTGTCAACTTGAGACAGTGATGGATTTTGATCCACGATACTTTTGAACATACCAATAAAGTCTGCATAATTGCCTACCTGACCGTCGAATTTACAGATATTAATTTGCGGCAACCGATGCATGCTTTCAGAGCCTCCAATATTAATTTTACCTCGCTGGCGTATGCATTCCTCAAAGAGGGCGGATGCCTCAAAATACCTATCCTCCATCTCAGAAAAATCCTCTTTGTTGTCGGCATCTAGAACTGCAATATCAATATTAGTATTCGAATATTCACTAAAAGCACTATTAAGACGATGCTTTTTTATTATCAACTCTTGCAACGTACATTCATGATGCTCCGCTGAAATTTTAATAATATTTTTGATAAAATTGGCTAGTTTTGTTATCGTGCCCTTTAATTGACCGCGGGCCGCGACAAGCCTTTTCAATTCGGCCATTTTCTTTATACTAGTTTATATAAACGTAAGTACAAAACTTATTTAAACTTAATTATTTAGTATATAATATACTTAGCACAAAGCTTAATTTTAAATAATACAAATAAGTTATGAACACTAGGTAAACTAAAATTTATAATAATAAAATTATGGGTCGCTTGCGTGAGCGCAACCTTCCGCGATGTGAAATGTTAATGACGCTGTCCGACGCCTTGCTCACTCCTTCCGATTTCCGAGTTCCGCTCACGCCACGTGCTCGGGGTTCTCACGGAAGCCGTCTCCGCTTCGGGGTATCTCGGCAGCCGCGCTCGGGTTCGGCGTATCGCTCGCACCTTAGGTATGCAAACGGAAACGCTTCCCACACACTCGACACTTCATTCGTCCTTGGCAATGACCTAGACTCTTCTTCTATCTTTTTATTTGTATTATATATATTTTTTTTATGCGTGGTACTGTACAGACAAACTGCACCCTTTATAATATAATTATTAATTTTGAATGTCGTGTCTGGTGTTTATAGAAACACCCTGCTGGCAGTTTTATAAAACTCGCTACATGTCAGTCCCTTATTGCAAACAAATTGCATTTAAAACGGGAAGAACACCACCTCAAATAGGGAAGTACCACACTTCTTTATGCAATAGCAGGCCGTATTATAATTGCTAACTCACTGTCTGCTTCGATGTAGACGACCTCATCTATACTGCCTCGGTGGTGTGGTGGCTAGCATGTACGGCTGCACATCCTGAGGTCCTGGGTTCGAGTCCCGGGTCGGGCCAAGTTTAGTTATTGAGTCTTTCTGTATAGTAAGCCTCAGTAACAGCCCGGAGTTGGGAAGTTGGCGGTGTTTCACCCCCGTGCCTCGGAGAGCACGTAAAGCCGTCGGTCCTGCGCCTTAACTCTCACCGGTTGTGTCGAGTAGTCGTCCCACCGGAGTATGAGAGTGACGGGAATAGGGAGTGCACTTGTGTCTGCGCGTACACTTGTGCACTATAATATCTCCTGCGCAGTTGGCTAGTCTCAATGAGATTGGCCGCCGTGGCCGGAAACGGTCAGGAGGACATTATTATTAACTTATAATTTATAATTTAGAAACAATTGAGGGACACGTGAAGTAACTATCGGTGGTTGACGTAGACTAAAGACTCATTCGAGTGAATGAGTGTATGAACAACATGATATACATACAAGTATCTATCCACCGCTAGGTACAGCCCTATGTGTCTTGCACAGCCCCTAGTATTTTCATATTTTGTTCGTCAACCTCTCAGTCTGCGCACGCGCATGATAACATTTCAGTTGAATTGAGAAAAGTTTCAATATTATTTTTCTAAATTATACAATATTAATATTTTATGACGACATTCTATGTAATTTTTGTACATTTCATGAAAATTACTTAATTTTTAACCATGAATTAAGTTAAGTATTACATATTAAAAATTAAAGCCCGCTTAGTTTGTATTTGTTCGAGCTAATCTCAGGAACTACTGTACGGATTTTCATATGGTTTTCACCAATAGAAAGGATTATATGGGAAAGTTTATAGGGTCTAATGTAGGAACATTTTGCGAAGCTATGACAATGGTATGATGACATTTATGAGTCAGGAAAAATCTTCCTTGGAATATTTTAAATAAAACTATCTTTTCGGATTATTTCGCGGATTTATTTTGATTTTTGGTTCCCGACGTTTCGAATGCTTTACAACAATCATGGTCACGGGAGAGATTAAGGTGTTAGATGTCTCAAAGGCGTTATATACTTGTTACAGTCAGTGCCTACCCACTATTTTACAAAAAATTCAAAAATGGCACCAAAGTACCTTACAATATCTTCCTTGGAATATATTTCTCGCTCAGGAGATATTATTTTTAAGGTAATAATTTCCTTTAAATCGTTCCAAAGCAAATCTTGAACAGACCAGGCTCGTAGTGCGTAGAGCCCACTGCGTCGTACACACTACACAGATACGGTTATCTTAGGTACGTAATACAATGTAGATACTATAGAGTTTTTTAATCTTGTTATTTTTAATCCCATCAAAAACATAAATGTGAAAATAGAAGCCAAGTTCAATATCTACACTAATATTACAAAGCTGAAGAGTTAATTTGTTTGTTTGGCTGAACGCGCTAATCTCAGGGGCTACAAATCCGATTTGAAAAATTCTTTTTGCATTAGATAGACCGTTAACTGAGGAAGGCTATAGGTTATATATCATCCCGGAAAAATGTATGGTTCCCGTGGGATAGATATGTTTTTGTCTAGGGACGAACCCGAAGAGAAGCGAGGGTGAGTCGCTAGTTAAGAATATGCGTGGTTGTCGACTTCGCCGACAAAAGAATTGAGATCTAAATGGGTGCTAAGTTCTGTAGATAATCTTGAAATTTATTCATAAGAATATACAATATTCTAAAATAAATTTAAAATACAACTTATTGTTTTTTTTTTTCTGCTACAATAGTATTTGCTATTGAAAAATAGAACTTCTTAAATTTGAACAGTCGAGTTATTTACACAGAGTAGATAACTTAGGACAAATTGAAGTTTAAGATTTGACTTGGACAGTTTTTAATTATATTAAGTATACGGGGAATTTAAATCAGTCCAACAGTTTCGGAGGTTAGCCCGTACAAACAGACAGACAGACAGAGAAACAAAAAAATTTTGAAAAAAAAAACTGAATTTGTTCTATTTCTCTTCTTACATCCCCCTGACTCGGTTTTTAGCATTTTTTTTTTCTATGTACAAACATCCGACCTCTACAGTTTTATTATATGTATAGATTATCCCAAGATTAAATTATGAAACAACCTGTTAGTAATAAATTTTAGGCAATCACTGTTTTGACATATTCCATATCAATCCACATTTGTAGATATCACGAATTAGTGTTGCCCATCGATAGTCCACTATCGATAGCATATCGATAATTAATGGATAGTGACCGATAGTTCTATCGATATTACCGATACTATCGATAGTTGAAACTATCGATAGCTCATTTTTCAATAGCATAGTTAAAAAAGAAAGAGGAAGTGGAAAGACGAAGGTGGCAGTAAACAAATATATTTTTTTATACTGACTTTCGTCTAATTACATTGCTTTTAAAACTTACCCAATACTATCGAATTGAGCTACTATCGATAGCATCGACACCATCGATATTATTTTATTTCGAAACTTCAGTAGTATCGATAGTATCGATACTATCAATAGTTTATGATTTGTGAGCACCAATACTATCGATAGTATCGATAATATTATAGTAGTATCGATGCTATCGATTGTATCGGTAATATCGATATAGATATCGATAGTAGGGCTTTTTTAGATGAAAACTATCGATAGCTTCACTATTTCGGCAACACTACCACGAATCGTGCAACGTCGAATGCGAGTATACAGAGCTCGGAAAAGAAGAAAATTGAGACTGCAAATAATGTTTCTTAAACTATTTGTTAAGTGATAAATTTTAGAATGTATAATCTATCTTTGCTTGCTATATAAAGTTTCTATTAGTGTTGCCGAAATATTGATAGTTTCACTATCGATAGTTTTCATCTAAAAAAGCCCTACTATCGATAGCTATATCGATAGATGGAAATGTGACAATACTATTGACAGACCACAATACTATCGATACTATCGATAGTATTGGCGCTCACAAATCATAAACTATATCGATACTATTAAAGTTTCGAAATAAAATAATATCGATGGTATCGATGCTATCTATACTATCGATAGTTTCAGCTATCGATAGTAGCTCAATTCGATAATATTGGGTAAGTTTTAAAAGCAATGTAATTAGACGAAAGTCAGTATAAAAAAATATATTTGTTTACTGCCACCTTCGTCTTTCCACTTCCTCTTTCTTTTTTAACTATGCTATTGAAAAATGAGCTACTATCGATAGTATCAGTCATATCGATAGAACTATCAATATTCTATCAGTCACTATCGATTAACTATCGATATGCTATCGATAGTCGACTATCGATCGGCAACACTAGTTTCTATTCCTTGCCGCTTGGTGCGTTATATGTTATCTGTATTCTGTCACCTGTCTCCCGAGAAGTTGTTATTGTGTTAGAGCTATAAAAAAGTTATCAATAAAAATCAAATAAATCTTGCTCAATTATATTATTTATAACCCAAAATAACACTATTAATCACCAAAACGAAAATATTATTGTCGAAACTGCTGTTGTTGTTGATAACATTGAATTTATTCCCAGTAAAGTGTCCAGTCATAACTGACATTCAATAATTATCATGTTAGATAGATAGCTAGATAGATAGTTTACCATGGAATTGGATAGTGCTGTGTGTTAAAGTACCAACATATTTATTTATTTTTATTATAAACATGCTAACCTTCACAATTCTCCTTATAGGTCGGTATTTCGAAAATAAAAGAGTACATAAAGTTAAAATTTATTTATTTATGTACCAAAAAAATACAGATAAAATAGATAACAGTAACCGTGTGTACAAACGATGACTTATCTCTTTGAGAGATCTCTACCAGAAACCCTCGAGCGTGAGAAAAAAATAATAATAATAAGGTGCGGTGTAGGTATATCTATATTATATAAACATACATACATACATACATACATAATATTACATACAAACATACTTCAAGATATGTATATAATAAGTAAAATATGTGGATTGACTCAGATAAAATTCTTTTAAGCGATTTATTTAATAAGGTTATTAAAAAACCTCATCGTTACAAGTTTTACAAAAAAAAAAACACTTTTTAATTACAGATATTAAAATAAATAAAAAATAAATAGAATAACAATACAAAATTCACAAATGATAAATTCAAGCGCCTATTTTTAATAAAAAAAATCTCTGCTTTATTTTTTTATCAGGTTTCATATATTATTTATTATTCATTTATTATTTATTTATTTTTTTATTTTTTTTTTAACATTATAATTGATTATAGTTTGAGTTTTAATTTAATAAAACACACATTACTTGCTTTTTGCTTTATTATAAAACAATTAAATACATTTTAAATAAAACTATCTTTTCGGACTTTTTCACGGACGGGAGAGACTCCTATGCCCATGATTGCTGTAAAGCAATCGAAACGTCGGGAACCAAAAATCAAAATAAATCCGCGAAATAATCCGAAAAGATAGTTTTATTTCAAACTAGCGACTCACCCTCGCTTCGCTCGGGTTCGTTCCTAGAAACGTTTTAACGGTTAGTCATTCCCATACAAAATAAACAGTTCAGAACTTTTTGATTTTCCAGCTGTTTTATTTTTGTTTTCTCAAATTTTTTTTTATATTTAAACCACCCCTGACACACCCCCAACACAACAAAAAAAGAATTATTCAAATCGGTCCAGGCGTTTTTGAGTTTTAGCGAGACTAACGAACAGCAATTGATTTATATATATATATATATATATAGATGTCAAATATCTACGTAAATCTAAGAAAGTATTATTTAATTAAATACAACTAAGAATATATAAAAAATCTGTTTTTCAGTCATAGTTTGTGACTGAAACAGTTGATTTAAAAACGAAATGCAATCAAAGAAAGCTTACTAGCGTCAGAAATAATATATTTTAAAACCTTAAGGAAATAGAAAAGAAATTAATAAATCGCAAAATCAAATCGAGCTTCGTGAATTAGAAAAAAATTAAAAATTTATACGTTGATGACGGTTTTCAGATTGAACTGGAGGAGTTGAAACTTGAAATATTTGGATTGTAGGTATCCAGCAACCAGAGGGCTTAGCCATATTGACTATTTGCAGTTTATTTATTTATTTATTACATAGGTCGCTAACAGAGCATACATTCTTACAATTGTACATGTTAATAAACAAAAGAAGATCTAGACCAAATGATGCCCCAATTATAAGCAACACTGCATTCTAATAAGGCAACAACATAATAACTTAGTAATAAAAGTTTACATTATTGAGAAAAAAATAAAAATAAAATTAAAGTTACAAACAAAAACATAAAAAAGTGTTTTTCAGTTATCACAATAATTAATTAAACATTGGTAGAAGAATGAAGAAACTTAAGTTTTATGGTTTAATCGTTAACGATTTAGAGAACTAAGCAAATGTATGGGAATTATATATTTTAAACGTTATGTCACGTGGTCAAAACAATTGAATTAAAAATTCGTAGCCAAGTTTACAAGGTACATGGTTCGTCCTAAGAATAGAAACGAACTAAGCGATTCTACAATGTGGATCGCAAGATTTCATACAAAATGGTAGCCAAGTCGCACGTTTGACAAGCGCTTGGTAATTCGGATCTAAGTTCTTTAACGCTACCTAAACGAAGGTTTAAAAAAATAATTTAATTTAAAAAATACTGACGGTGTCCTATTTTGCATTTTTATTTTGTTCGATTCCCGGTTCAGGTAAGCTTTTTTTTTTTAAATTAAATGCAGTTATTATTATTTTTAAAAATAAAGAAATGGTCCCTTTGAGTAAATGTTGATAACTTCAAAAATTAAGGTACTTTTCTTCTATGTCCCATCGATTCGTATACAGTGTGGGTTTTTTTAATTTTTAATTTAATTTCTTATCACACATTTTAAATTCATATAAAAAAGAACAATATTAAAATATCAAAGGTAAAATGGATGGCTTTGAAGAATAAAACAAAATGATAAAAAAAATGTTTTTTTTTTATTAAATAATAAATAGAGTTTAAAGACGAGCACGAATCCAGCTGTTGAAGGAGGTGACACGTGCGAAACCGGCGGGCAGACCAGCCTGGCATCCACGTCGGGCGACGAACGACGTAACTCCGATCTGGTGAGTGTAAACAAAAAATTAATACAAGTCCGAGCCAAATTTAAATCATGGCGGCCAAAATCACAAGTGTGCAGATGATGTTAAAATGCAGTTAAGTTTGGTCTAAAAAAGTCTAGTAGGATGACAAACAGAGACGATTGAAATTCTCCAATCTGAAGAGAGAATCTCAATTCTGAAGAGAGAAGAGATAGGAGAAAGTTAAGGTACATATGCGATGGTTCTGTCTTATTGAGGGCGTTGGGTATAGCTAAGCTCTGCTACTGCTAGTAAAACTATCTTGACAGAAAACTCAACGAATATTTTTGATCCGACCCAGGATATGAACCCAGAAACAAATATCAAGATCACTACAACTTCTAGTTCATTAAATAGTAACAATGAAACAATTGTCATAGGATACCTAAACATCTACAGTATGGAAACTTTTTGCACTTTATTTAATAAAATAAAGTATTTAATATTAAAACAACCGTCAGCTGCTAGTTAATTTTTTTTTTATTTCATTTTAACATTGCTATATAATATTTCAAAGCTACTGCTCAAACTAATTCGTGTCTATCCCACAATACGTGAAACTAGCAGTATGTTTTGCGTCTTTTAACCCAAATCCCAAGCCATTACGAAAAAAAATTACGAAGCATAATTTTTTTCAAATTTAATATGGCGTCAACCACAAATTACTAACTATTATCGAGTGAGAATCACTAACTCGTACTAAAGACTTTTACTCTATGACAAATGTTAAAAATAAAGTGTAAAAAAGGAAAATTACCAATTGTCCGCCTGCGACGAGTGAGCCGCCAGAGTCACCTTGGCAGACGTTACGGTTGCTAGCACTGCTGGTGCAAATAGTGGACGCAATGATGACTGAACCATAAGTGCGAGCGCATTCTGCATTCGTAATCACTTGGAGAGTCACATGACGTAGACGACCGGTGCTACCACCAGCTGGAAAAGAATACCACGTTATTAAGATTCATATTTTAAATGGGACAAATAATATGTGTACTGTAAATAGAAAAAAATTTCAACGTACAATCTGCAGTCAATCCGTAGCCGGCAGCGACCGCATTCGCTCCAACGAAGGCGTTGGATCCTGAAGCCAGACCGATGTTGCGGATATTGTCTGGAAACCACAATTACATTTAAAGTCTTATTTTAAAGGATTACGTTTACCTACAGTATAATTATTTTTAAGCGAAACAAAAATATTTATATCTAAGTACTAACATAAACAATTCGTGTTTGGTGACTCGCATGTCAAAAAATTTAATTAGAAAAAAATATATAAATTTCAAAGCATTTGCTGAAATTTTTGCATTTTTATTTGATGATATCCTCCTGATTTGGCCATAGCGACTAATCTCACTGGGACTAGCCAACTGCGTAGAAGTGTGCTCTCTTTTCCTTTTCACTCTCCAAGTCCGAAGGGACTATACTTCGACACGACCGGTGAGAGTTAAAACGCAGAACTAACGACTCTCCAAAGCACGGGCGATTGTTATTGAGAATTCCTTAACAAAAAACTCAATACCTAACTAAATGTGTCCCGAACCAGGACTCGAACCAAGAACCTCCGGATCTGCCACCGTACATATAAGTACTCTATATATGATCTGTGATATAAGCCACTAGTCCAAGGCAATTGCATGTTTATTTATTGATATTCTTATATGATATTCCTAAGAAACTTTAACTGATTAAAACAGAAAAATTCTACAATTGTAGCAATTAAAATAAATTTGTATTTAAAATACTTACTGTTGTAATTAACCCATGGAATAACAATGATGGCGATATCATTTTGCAAATTGTTCATATTGTAGTTAGCATGCAATTGAACGTTAGTTGAAGTGACACGAGTTCCTCCAGAGAAGAGAGTGAGTGATCCCAGGACGACAACTACGGATCTGCCCTGCATGCCTAGGGTCCTCCAGCAGTGGGCGGCGGTGAGGACGCGGGTGTTGGTAAGGAGAGACGATCCACACATGGACTGACGACCGTTTGTGAGTGTTACTACTAAACCACCCTGAAATAAAGAAAATATTAAAAATTAATAATTTACCAGCTGATCCGACAGACTTTGGGCTATACAAATTAAAATCCAAGTTTGTGGTCTTTGAGTTCATACAAAATAGTTTTCCTGAATTTTTCAAATCTTCAGGCAAATTTTCCAATTTTTTCTTAAGAATCCTTAATCGGATTGCTACGAATATTTATATAAAAATGTGAACAATGTTTCAGTATTGCTTATACATAGCTGTTTAGTTTTAGCCACTTAGAGAGTTAGGAGTTTTATTTAATAATTTGCTATCTATTCAATTCAATTCAATAAATTGACATCTATTTTTTTTTTAATTTATTAGTTTGATTTTTTATTACCTTTTGGGTATAAATAATCAAACTCATAAATTAAAAAAAATATAGTATATATCCCTTTGACACTTGCTTCAACAAAACAAATCTTAATGATTTATAATTCATGGAAATCTGTTAACCCGTTCAGTAATTTCATAAGGAATATAGAACAGAAAATTTTTGAAGAACATTAATTAAATTCACTAATGAAAATTGTTAATTACCAAATGTGGGTGGTTTCCTAAGTTAGATTGTGATCCTCCTATGATCCTGCCACCATCGAAATCCTGAGCCATCTCGGCTTGCTTGATCCGTTCAGCCATTGGAATACCGATGGTTTCATGGTAGTTCACATCGATGGGCTCGAAGGGAACCCCGGCGTTGGCCAGGGCCAGACTGGCAAGTAGGAGGAACAGCTTCATTTTGCCTTGATTTCTTAACAGAATGTGATGCACCTGTATTTATAGTCAATTAGTTCTAGATTTAATGGAGTATCGCAGTGAGATAAGAAAACCGAATTGGATCGGACAACATTATGATAAGATAAATTAATTGCAGACGCTATGTAAAAATCTACTTAAGATTGAAATTAACAGTCTGGAAATTCGCACAACAGGAGATTCTCATAACGTGACCTAGTACACTTATTTATTTATTTATGTACCATAAAATATATGTTATACAAAATAAAGTAACAGAATGTCGACAAAGGAGAATTTATCTCTTTAACAGATTTCTTCCAGAAACCCTTAAAAAGTGAGAAAATAAGTTAATTTAGAGCGGTGTAGGTACAGTACAGCATTAAATAATTTAAACTTAATATTAAAATATAACAACTAAGGTGGAAGGGCTTCGATTTCACACACTCGTGACAGAGTTTATATTTAATTATATACTTTTTTGAGAAGAAAATAAAATATGTAATTACATTTCACTTCCACTGTGTAATACTTTCCATGCTATTTGTAAATAAATTCCGTCTATAAACTTTCATTTCATCCATCATGTAGTTTTTCGGGCACTTTTATACCGCAGTTGGAGTTGAAGTAGATCACCGCGTCACCCCAACGTGTGTTTACCTTGTCGTGGGCAGGCGTGAAGCCAAGACACGCATAAGGAGGTAGCCCACTTTGATGGGCGGTGTACCATATGGGTTGCTCCTGGTACTTCTCTGATAGCAGAGTGGAGTGAAAATAAGGCGACTGATTCAACCCTTAGCTAAGCGAATGACATTTTCATAGTCTGTATCGAATGGAGTGATCAGAGTTCGGTACTGAGTTAATTTTAGATATGGCTAAGGTGGAAAGTTTGAATTTTCTAATATCCTTTTTTTCCAGCGCACGTTTTATCTATTTATTTTAGAACATTATGAAGTATGATCGAATAAAAGTGCTCGCAGCTTCCAATATTGAATAAGAACGTTAACAACGTATTAATAACGTTAAATTGATATATTTACTGACATTTTAGTACGCAGTGTTGTGTATAAATGGTATGACAACACGTTTGGCTCAGTTTGTAGTGACCCTACTTGCTGTGCAGCGGTCGCGGGTTCAAGTCCTACTGGAAATTCATTTGTGTGAGAGCACGAATCTTTGTATTCCAGTCATGGGTGTTTATATTTATAACATCTATGTATTTAAAATTATATACGTGTAGTGTATCAACTACCTTATTTTAACCCCATCTTAATAGAACATCACAGGATCGCTTACGCATTCAACTACGACGCCCCGACAGTAGGTCTGCCGAAGCAGACCACAACAACCATGGGGTTGCTCCACAGTCAACTCTGCTATCAGAAAAGTACCAGGAACAACTCGCGTAGCACACCGCCGACTGAGATGGGCCGCCTCCCAGTGCGATTCTTGGCTTCAAGCCCGGCTGGGTTGCCAGGCACTACTGAGCCCCCCCCCCCCTCCCCCTCTACGATAAGGTGAACACACGGTGGAGGGAGTGTATCAATTACCTGGCTTACACAAGCCTCGTAGCTTACCATGGAAGTAAATGGTGTTGTGTGTTAATGTCTCATATTTATTTATTTATTATAATTAAAGATTTTTTTTTGAATAAACGTCTTTTTTGCAAACATTCAAAATTAATTATTTTATAAAATAATTCATTTATCGTGTTTATACAACATATTATGCTATGATTTGCACATTAAATGATTTTATTATCACTTTTTTGCTATGAAAACTTTACAAATATATCGTCCATATTCTACAAACAATATTTTTAGTGGTTTCATGGCTTTAATAATGAAAGATTCGCTGTATTTAGTATGGGAGAAAGATATTTCAAGCACTGCGAGAGTGAACTTCTTGTGTAAGCTGGGAACTTGCCCCTAGGAAAGCAAATCGTTCATTATTGTTGTTTAAATTCACCATGTTATGTTGCTTTCGTCAGTGATAGCCCAGTGGTAACGCGGTCGCTTGGGAAACCGCGTGAAGCGGGTTCAAATCCCGGGTCTCGCACCTCTGATATTTTCATGTGATAATCATTTCTAACATGATTACCACTAGCCTCACGGTGAAGGAAAACATCGTGAGGAAACCTGCATGTCTGAGAGAACTTAGTAAAATTTTCGAAAGACGTGTAGCCCATCAACCCGCACTTGGCCAGCGTGGTGGACTATGACCTGATTACCCTGGTATTGTGCCCAGTAGTGGGACGTTAAAAAGAGCTGATTACAATACAATATTTATTTAACTGTAATTATAATTACCTAAACACAATTGGAGATACTTTAAGAGAACTTTTCCATGAAGGATGGTATCTAGTACTTTTTTGATCGATGACTCAAAGTTAGCAAAAGAACAGCGTCCTTGAGAACCTCTTTCCTTTTATTTAATTACTTTTATGAAAGATGTCGTCGTTAAAGTACATGAAAAGAAAAAGAAATATACAGAATCTATTTAAAAAACAATGATAAAAAGTCACTTTCCGTCAGTAATATCAAGAGATTAATAGCAAAATGAAATGATAAATTTGGCTTCAAAGATAAGAGTAATTAAATAAGTCCTGTTCCGCCTAAAAAATTTAATATTATATATATATATATATATATATATATATATATATATATATGTTAGTTTTTAAGGTATATATTTTATATATTAATATATATATGTTAGTTATTAAGGTATATATATTATATGGGCCTCTGTTTACATATTTAAGATCTTTTTGTAAGTATTGCCTGAAATAAATGATTAAAAAAAAAATTATTATAATCAGAGATGGCATCATAAAATTGTATTATACTATGTGTTACTTTATTTACCAAGGGGACTCATTAGGAATATAGAAAAAATAATCCACATAAATGTGCTAGATTGCACTATAGGTATCGATTTGATTTTAAAATTTGTGTAAAATTAACAAAGATAATTGTTAAAAACAATTATATAAATATTTATAAACTAGCAGAACCCGCGGCTTCGCTCGCACTAAACCTACAAAAAAACTGATAAGGTAGGTTTCATACACAAACTTTCATCCCTATTTCCCCCCCTTATGTGATGGATTTCAAAAATGCTGAAACAGGCATTTATTTAATTCTTGGTTTCCAGCATTTCGAATGCTTTACAACAATCATAGTCACGGCAGAGACTAAAGTTTTAGAGTTGTTAGAAACAGCAACTACCCGCAAAATAACATAATGATTCCAAAAAATATAAAAATGGCACCTTACAATATTTGTTATTTCTATTTTTAATCATTTTTTATAATTTTTAAAAGCTTAATGATTGCACTTATTATTTATTTAATTAATAGTTATAAATATTTCAATTTTTTGAAATTTATTCATTAAAAGGGTGAAAGGGGGTAATAAAATTTATACATGGGCAAAGAAATATTTATGATCAGAATTACTTGAAACTTGGTATTAATGGTCTTCAATACGAATAAAATAAATAATATGTGCATCCAAATACTAATATTTACAAAAAAGAGAGTGTTCAACATTTGCTGTAGGTACCGGGGCCCTCTCGTGGAATATTAATATCATCTCTGTGCTGGCGCCCCAATATTAGCTTCCTTCATTAGACTCTATCCAACGCCGGGCAGTTCGTGTTCTCGATCCCGTATGGATGATTTAGAGCCTCTACATCTCCGGAGCGATGTTGGCTCTCTGTGTATCTTTTATCGTTTGTATAATGGAGAGTGTTCTGATGAACTTTTTAATCTGGTGCCACCATCGCGTTTTTATCATTGCACCCTTCACCATCGGGTTTATTGTCATTCACACGTTCTGATTAGTTGACATCCCATAACTGTTACTGTAGTTTACCTTTATCATTTTTAAAAAAATGTACAAATAATTTATATAAGCCGTTATGTAAAATAAAATTTATATTAAGTCATTGGAAACTAGGATATTTCCATCTGAATGGAAAAAGGCTTATCTATTACCTATTCATAAAGGTGGAGATGTGAATGATGAGAGATGTGAGTGTTTGTCGTCCTATTTCGTTATTGTCAAATTGTGGAAAAATATTGGAATCAATAGTTAATAAACAAATACTAAATCATGTACGTCGCTACATATGTATGTAACCAACATGGCTTTTTACCCGGTAAGTCTACAGCGTCTAATTTAGTTTCTTATGTATCTGATATTGCAGACGGTTTAGATATAAAGAAAGAAGTCCATTCTATGTATACTGATTTCAAAAAAGCATTTGATCTAGTGAATCATAAATTATTCTTAAAGAAAATTGAAGATATAGGTATCCACGGTAGTTTGTTAAGGTGGATTGAATCTTACTTAAAGTACCGCTTGCAGTTAGTATATATTCATGGTTTTAAATCAGAAGAATGCAAAGTAACTTCTGGAGTTCCCCAAGGGTTACATCTTGGCCCATTACTATTTTTATTTAGTATTCAATCAAATTTCAAATTTTTTGCCGATGACTTAAAAGTTTATGCTCCCCCGCGATGTTTATTTATTTATTTATTTATTTATTATAAAGGCTTACTAACTAAATTTACATAAAGAATTAATTTAACATAATAGTATTTCGCTATTTTTATATAAATTTAATTTAAAAGTATGCACAGTTTTTTATAGAAGTACTTATTTTATTTAAATTTTATGTTACGAGTATATAAGGAGCCATTTAAGTTGTGCAACAAGCAAAAAAAAATTAATCTAAATATTTGAATACAGTTTCTTTTTAAATAAATTTAGGCTATCAGAAAAAATATCTATATCACAATGCTAAAATATAAAATTGTATAATTTAAAGCTTCGTAAGAGTGGTGAATTGCAACCGTATCTATTTTTTCGTTGTGGGATATATAGTGGTTTGTAGTTAATAGCTCTTGCTGCTGGTCTTGGTGTTTGTATATTAACTGGCGACAGTAGTGACGGACATTCTATATAATTGTCAACTAATTTAAAAACAAATATGAGTTGGCGTAAAGTTTTCATGTTAAAGTGTTCAAGTTTTTCTTCGTATCTAGTATCTATAAAATTGTGGCGACTGGTATAAACAAGTCTTTTTAAAAACTTTTTTTGTATCTTTTCTATTCGTTGAATATTATTCTGATAATCAGGGTACCAAATCAGACTACAGTAATCAATATTGCTGCGGACAAGGCAAAAATACAAAATTTTTAGTGCAAGTATTGATTTAAATTTTTTGGTATTACGGTGAATAAAACCTAACATTCTTAGGCTTTTGCTTATTACGGTATTAATTTGACTGATGAAACGCAATTCTTTATCCATGATTATACCAAGATCTTCTATTTCTGTCGCTTGATTTAGTTTAAACCCATTGATGTCATAAGTCGTATTAAAAATAACTTTTTTTCTTGAAAACTTCATATGAAAGCACTTTTCTCGATTAAGTTCCATTAAATTACCCTTGCACCAGGTACATAACCTTCCTATATCATCTTGAAGTTCTTGCCTACTAATTTCAGAATCAACAATTTTATGTAACTTTAAGTCGTCAGCATAAAATTCAAAATTAGAGTTAAAAATACAATGTTTGATATCGTCAACAAAGGTTAAGAATAGTATTGGTCCCAAATGAGATCCTTGGGGTACACCTGAGGTTGGAGTGAACTCATATGATTTATGTCCATTTACATTCACTGTCATAGTTCTTCCATTTAAATATGATTGAAACCATTGTAAGAGTGACCCAAAGATTCCAAAATCTTCATGGAGCTTTTTAATAAGTATATTGTGATCTACTTTGTCGAAAGCATTTTTAAAGTCACAATAGATAACATCAATTTCTTTACCTGAGATAATAGCTTCAACTGTGTTTTCCATAAAAACAGCTAAGTTAGTGGTAGTGGAACGATTTCGAAAAAACCCAAGTTGATGTTCAGTAATCATCTGCTTTACATGCCATGTCAAAATTGGACATAATAGTGATTCGAATACTTTACCAAGAACACAAAGTATACTTATGGGATGATAGTTTTTTACATTTGATTTATCACCTGATTTCGGTATTGGTATTGCTTTTGCTTTTTTCTAAATTCTAGGAAAATCACCGTCTTGAAGAGATTTATTGTAAATAATATATAAAGGCTTACATAGAGTTGTAGCACACCTTTTAAAAAATACTGGATGAATATCGTCCTCCCCTGCACCTTTATTTACATTTAGTTTTTTGAGTGATGTTTCAATAGACTTTTCAGATAAATGAAAAAAACTAAACAATGATGATTATTATTTTGGATTTGAGCTAAATTTTCTAAGTTAAGAGAAGATGAAGGATTATAGACAGCAGCAAAGATTTCTGCAAATAAATTGGCTATAGGCACCCCATCTTGAGCAGTTCGACTTTCTAACTTCATCTTTTGTGGTATACTGCCATTATTTCTATATTTATTTTTGACATAAAGCCATTCAAACTCACTAAATATTTTTAAACGTCGTCAACTAATTATTATCTATCTTTTTTGTTATTGAGAATATATATATATATATATATATATACTACACGTAATATTTATTTATGTATTTATATGTATGTATGTATTTATTTATTTTAAATAAATAAATAAATGTATATATATACGTATATTATACATGTGTATATTTTTGTCTTGTGTAAGTATTTGTAAACGTAGTTTATCACGCTTGTATTTAGTATTAATTGTACCGTCTCGTCTACGGTTCCAATAATCCTTTCATCAAAGGTCGTCTGTAAGAGATTGCTCATAGCAATAAGACCGCCTTTGCATGTGTCTTTGTTATTTTTCTTTTCATCTTCTGTACTCTTCTTTTGTGTGTGCAATAAAGTATTTATCTATCTATCTATCTATCAATAAAGTATTTGTCTATCTATCTATCTATCTATCTATCTATAATTGCTCAGGTGTTCGGTAACAACCTTTGGACCGAACAACTAAGGAACAGGCGCCCGCTTACTTTGCAACTCTAGTAGTCAAATATCTGTCGTGTATAGCCAAAAAAATATTTTTTTCATTTTTCTTTCTTTGTTTGTAAAATATTAAGTAGTAAAGCTTTATGTATTTTATTTTATCAACATTGAATTAATTTTAACATATCGTAACCAATTAATCTTATTATAATCTTCTTGATTGCAATCGTCGTTTATCTGACGTCACTGCCTTGCTTTGAATTGATTATAAATACAGGTGTATGAACAGTATACACCTACTACACGTAAAAATGAAGTTGTTCCTCCTACTTGCCTTTATTGCCCTGGCTAACGCCGGGGTTCCCTACGAGCCCATCAATGTGGACTACCACACCACTGTGGGTATCCCACTGGCTGCCAAGCTTGAACAAGCTGAGTTGGCTCAAGATTTCGATGGCAGCAGGATTATTGGAGGATCACAGTCTGCACTAGGAGCACACCCACATTTGGTAAAAAGTTATTTTAAAGTTATTTTCATTAGATCATACTTTTATCATTTTTTTCTTTTATATTTCATCCACTATGAATGTCAAATTTTAAGTACGTTTATTTGCGAGTATAGTGCAAATATTTTTTGACTAAAAAACTATTTAGTTTTATCATATTACGAAAATAGCATAATGCGTTTATTAGCGTTGATAGAGCCTCGTGTATGTATGTTGTATGTAATATTTTCTTTGGTTTAGGCTGGTCTCCTTATTACCCTTACGACTGGTCAACGTTCTATGTGCGGATCATCTCTCCTTACCAACAACCGCCTCGTCACCGCCGCCCACTGCTGGAGGACAACCAGTCACCAGGGCAGATCCTTGTTGGTCGTCCTTGGATCAGTCAGTCTCTACTCTGGAGGAACTCGTGTCAGCACAAGCAATGTTCAGATACACGCTAATTACAATACAAGGAATTTGAACAATGATGTTGCCATCATTGCTATCCCATGGGTTTCATATACCAGTAAGCATTTTTAATCAGGTTTAATTTGTTATTTGATAATACTTCTTAGATTTACGCGAATATTTGACATTTTAAACAAAACTATCTTTTAGGATTTTTTCTCGGATCTATTTTGATTGTTGGTTCCCGACGTGTCGAATGCTTTACAGCAATCATGGTCACGGAAGAGACTAAAGTGTTAGATGTCTCAAAGGTATTATATAGTTGTTACAGACAGTCTACTCACAAAATAACAGTGGGTGTAAAGATAGTTTTATTTAAATTGTTATTTGATATTTGTATTTTGTTTCATTAATTTAGATGATCTTAAGAGATTCCAGTGATTCTAGTTATTGTTTAAAATATATGTGTAATTAAGGAGATATATAAAAAAAAACATTTAAGCTTGTGCGAAATCGCAAATCTCCAAAAGTTCCTCATTAAATATGTATGTTGACATAGTTGAGAATTTTTAATTTTGTGTGCTTCTAAGTGTGAATTTTGTTTTGGTTTTCTAAAATTTATTATGATTTATATAATTTTATATCGTACAATGAATGTTAAAAGAATAATGTAATTTGCAGACCATATCCGCAATATTCCTCTGGCTTCTGGCAGCAACAGCTTCGCTGGACAAAATGCAGTCGCCGCCGGTTTCGGATTGATTGCTGATGGTATATTCAAAGCAATTAATTTTTCAATTGACGTGTTTGTCCGAATCTGAATGAAATTTAATAACTTCGATTTGAAAATTCCAGTTAATGGTAACAACGACCGCCTGCGTCACGTCACTCTCCAAGTGATCACGAATGCAGAATGCGCACGCGTTTTCGGTTCATCGGTCGTCATTTCGTCCACCCTCTGTACTAGCGGCGCTGGAGGCCGCAACATCTGCAACGGAGATTCTGGTGGCTCTCTTGTGCTGAACAGACAATTGGTAATGTTTCTTTTTCTGTCTTCTTTTTTATATAAAAAAACTCTCTCAAAAGACCAAAATAAGTATTTCTGAGTCAGTTATAATCAGCATTTAATTTGTGTTTCATACGTCCTTCAATTTTCCGAAATTCTAACTTATCCTATGGACTCAAAATTAAAATTGTGAGTTTGGCCGCTTTGACCACAATACGGTTAAAATCATTAACATATTTTTAAATTTACTCGTCAGATCGGTATTACGTCGTTCGGAGCCCAACGCTGTCAATCAGGCCATCCCGGAGGATTCGCACGTGTCACCTCCTTCAACAGCTGGATAAGAGCTCGTCTGTAAACCTCTGTAAATTTTTGTGTAAAATAAAATTACACCAAACAAATATTTTGTTTTATTCATACATAATAATAATAATCCTAGGTTGTTTTTAAATTTATTTTCAAAAAAGTAATTAATATTGTAACTTGGGTGCTAATTGCTTGCGTAAAGATCTATGCACCACATCACAATCCTTAAATAGTAAAAGTGTAAGGTTTGATTTTTGGCATACACCAAAAAAATTTACCTTTTTTATAACTATTTTTTTCTATTCTTCGTCTCAATCGAGCACTACAGGATCACTAACACACTCAAGAATAATGCCCCGACGACTGGCTTACCAAGTCAGCTTACAAAATACATAGGGTTGCTCATGCTCATAAGGAAGAAAAACTCATTTAAAATTACTCTAAAGGAGGTTTTTGTCATGTTACATCACATACATCTTTACACCGGCTCTTAATTGGGCAGTTGGGCAGCTTTCTGTTTCAGTAAAACTTAGGACTTTTTCGTTCAAACATAACTTCTTCAATGTACTAGTCAACATAATACCTGACATAATATATTCCCAAGTCGATGTGCCTTTTGTAATGTAAATCAACTGTTAATAAAATATTTTTTGGTTTCAAATTTCTCTCATCCAACTTCTTCGTCGGCCCTTATTTGGCAATGTTGATGGGTGTCTGTAACTCATTTCTTGCTCTTGAGAGCATCCTAGATATACTACGTACCCAATTCGTCTTCAATAAACTATGTATCATCACTATTAAATGAACTATTCGAAATTGCTGATCCTATGTTTTATATAATGTGATCGAAGAAGAAGCATAGGATCATTGTAATGTCCTTTTTGTCATTTTTGTCTGAGCGCATTCGAATCACAGCTTCAATCTGTATTTTATTCAGCCTTTTTTTTAACGTCTCACTGCTGGCCTAATCAGGCCTAATCAGGCCTCATATGAGGGGGGATCAGGCTGTAGTCCACTACGCTGGCCAAGTGTGGGTTGGCGGACTTCACATGTTTTTCGAAAACTTGCTAGGTTTTCTCAGACATGCAAGTTTCCTCACGATGTTTTCCTTCACCGTAAGGCAATGCAGATTGTTTGTAACAATCGTTACCCTCTCGGAACTTGTTAAAATAACAATGTCATAAAATTAATAACTGGCTGATTTTCATAGTTTATTATTAAAAATATGGATAATTGAATGATCAAATCGTCCTACAAATAAAATGGTAGTATTTCTCGGTCCTAGGCTCGGAAACAGTCTCCCGCACAGTGACACTTTGAAAATTAATTTCACGTAATTCAAATCTTATTTAGAATATTTTTTCTTATTTTGAAGAAAGAACGATTCTTATTTTGACTGGTTCGATGGTTCGGAGGTCCTGGATACGATTTCCAGGTTGTGCCGAATTTCGTTGTTGAGAAACAGGTTTTCTATTATTAAAAAAATCTCAGGAACAAATTATGTTTGCTGGTACTTTTAAATTTTATTCTGAATTAGAAAATATTACATATAAATTAGGAATATTTTTATTCATGTTTCCATTCAGTCTAAATGTTAAAAGACAAATTAAAATTACGTATATGAGATCATTATAAACTGTAGCTTCTTTCGAGTCTGTGGAGTTTCCCTAGTTAACTGCATGGAAAGGGAGTCAAAATTTAAAATCAGTAATCTTAATATAACATACTGCTAATAATTACATATTTAAGACTCATATCTTATGTTAAACTAGCGACAAGCAAAAGCAAATCTATCCCACGGGAACCGTATATTTTTGCGAGATAAAAAGTAGCTTATTTGTTATTTTGATGTATGAATGATGATTATTGTAAAGTTTCATTAAAATCCAATCAGTAGTTTTTGTGTACTACGC
Source organism: Fabriciana adippe (assembly GCA_905404265.1). NCBI lineage: Eukaryota > Metazoa > Arthropoda > Insecta > Lepidoptera > Nymphalidae > Fabriciana > Fabriciana adippe. The sequence goes on from FR990003.1 coordinate 9,884,269, forward strand.
TGTATAAGTTACTATAGTTTTTTAACTATCCCAAGGGAACACTTTAATTTTCTGGGATGAAAAGTATCTAAAATGTTATCCGGGGATATAAGGTACCACCATGCAAAATGTCATTTAAATCGGTCCAACAGTTTAGGAGATTAACCCGTATAAACAGACAAACAGACAGATGTGTGACAGAATGGATTTGTTCTATTTCTCTTCTTACACACTCCTGACTCGGTTTTTAATATTTTTTTTCTATGTATAGACATTCGACCTCTACAGTTTTATTATATGTATAAATTATTAAAGACAATTGAAATTCTTTCAATAAGCTTACTGCTGCGTTCGACTCAGGGGGTGATAATGATAGCAATATTATTCTACAAGTTTATAGAACTTACATTGTAAGATGCGTGAAAATTAACATTGGTTGTGGTGACACGAGTTCCTCCAGAGAACAGATTGAGGATTCCGAGTGCGACCACCATGGTCCTGCCCTGGTGACTAGTCCTCTAGCAGCAGGCGACGGTGACAAGGAGCGTGGTGATTGACGACGCACGATCTACGCATAGGCTGCTGGCCAGTTGTGAGTGTTACAATCACACCAACCTGAAACGGAGAACACATTAAAGTTTATTTATTAAGAAATATTTATTTATTAATTTTCAAAAGTTACGGCTTAAGGTTTAGTATAGATTTCTCAGAGATGAGATATTTTCCCGCAATAAAAAGTGATAGATCCTATATGTTGAAGCGGATAACCAGCTGTTATCGTACCTTTTATTAAAATTTTAAATGAAAATATTAAGCAATACTATTGCTACATTTATAATAATAAAAAAATATTAATTTGAATTATTGCCATTTTGATCCACACAGTAAGAATTTACTACATCTGTCTGTTATGTTTAATTTTGATATTTGATTATATTACACATCTCACGACGATGGTACAACAAAACAACCAAAAATCTAAATAAATCTACTTACTAAAAAATCAGAAGAAAATGTTTTATCTAAAATGTCAAATATTCGTAAATCTAAGAAAGTATTATTCTACATAAATAAAATATCTGTATTGTGAGACCATGAAAAAATTATCACTGATAACTGCTTTGAAATTGGGTTAAACACAGAGTGTTTTGTAAATAAACATATTTTCAGTCTATTTATCCAAAAAAAAAAAAACAATAAAAGGTGTAGAGTTCTATCTACTTTCGAAAGATAGATAAGAATCTAAACTAAAAATACTAAATAGTCAAATCAAAAACTAACTAAAATTTTGCCTTCTTCTTTTTATGTAAATTTAATAATACTCGTAGATACTAACTTCTGAACCAACATATAGTTAACCAGCGAATTATATAGTTTTTTCTGGTCTTAACGGTTTAACCCCCTAAAAAGTGAATCATCTATGTAAAATAGAAATAAGAATGGTCTCAAAATAGATCCTTGCGGAACATCTATTCGTATAGGAGATTGAGAAGAATTTACAATATTTACAGACAGGTAATTCTTTCATTAATGTAAAATCTAGATTTATCTCTATATTTTAGACAGTTTTTTTTTTAATTTGTACACTATTAGAGTGGAAAGGGAAGAGGGGCAAAGTTCTGACTAACAACAAGCTATGTACATTGTACATTTATATGAGTACAATATCAATACTATATAGATAATATGAATAGGAAACTGAAATCACAGATAACTTATTATAATTACCAGGTGTAGGTGGGCCCATCTGGTGTACGTAGCCAGTGATGCTCTGTTGATCTTGCCGCCATCGAATTCTAAAGCGAACTCAACCTGTTCAAGCCAGGCAGCCAGTGTATATGGAGCCAGTAAATATGGACTATCACACCACTGTGCGTATCCCACCAACAGTGGTGTGATAGTCTACATTAATGGGCTCGAAGACAACTCTGGCATTGGCCAGGACAGGAATGATCAGCTTCATTTTGACTTGACTTGATTGATTCTAAAGCGCCAGTATTTATAGACTTTATATCGAACGTCAATCATTTGGTTGGGTTTCGCGGAAACGTTAGAAAAACGATTATCGATTGTAATAAAAAAAGTTAGCTGGGTTGCTTTTAATGTCTCTTTAACAAATAATTGAAAAAATTTACTATCTTATTATTAACCAGTTGTACTGTGACTTCACATGGCGTAAAAAGAGAAGTAAGCAAGTATAATAAAATATTTTATCCTACTTGGCAGTAACTCTCGAGCGTGAGTAGAGAGAAGTGAAGAGGGAGAATAAAGGTAAATCTGTACGTAGCTTGACCGGTTAGACGTATGTACGTAGATTCATGGACGATCAAAAAGGATCAAAAATTCTACCAAAAGTAATTTATTCAATATGATCGAATTGTCGTAAGAATTCTATTCCTTTTTCGCAGGAACTATTTTTCTTTACTGGATAAGAACTACCCTAAACGTAAAGCCAGATATAAAAAAACCCCCAACATATTCTGACGAACTAGTTGTCTTATGATACAAACAGAACATGGACTAACCTTTCAGATTGTTGTTTCAATACGTTCAATGAGCATACTTAAACTTTTAGATTTTTTTTTATTATCCTGTGTTCTGAGAGCTTGGACAAAGTGACATTCTACAATTGTCGTATAACAGAATCTAAAAATATATAGGTGAGATTCTATGGGATAATAATTCTTGTCATTTCAATACAATTTTAAATATTTCTTTCCATAAGTGATAGTAGAATGGCATGTTGTGTAGTTTTTCTACTTCGATTTATATTCGTCTTTACACTTTTATTATAATGTCCACTCGACCGATTTCGGCCACGGCGGCTAATCTCATTGAGACTAACCAACTACGCAGGAGATATTATAGTGCACAAGTTATTTCTCCTTCACGACGCGTTTTCATTATATTTTGTAACAATAATATTATTTAGCTAACTTAACTTCAATCCTAACAAACGTGATTTCTAACATAACAAAAGTTCTTGATCCTTAGAATTTTTTATGGCATCAATGCGTATTTTTATAGGCATTACTTAACTGAAAAAAATCTATTCTTCTAACAGAAAAAAACATTTTTACAATATAAAAAAAATCTATGAAGAAAAACATAATACAGAACCAAATTATATGAAAAAATATTTTATCTAAAATACAATCAGAGATTAATTGAATCATTTATCGATTAAGTTTTGGGTTTATACAAAACTGGTTTCCCCAAAACTAGACAAAGACCTTGGAGGACTTCGACGATACGAAGCGACTAATGCGGCTTCAATATCAATAGCGAGTCCATACAAAATACACCTATTATTTGCCAACGACATGTCATCTCGGTGGAATCTCTGATGGTTTTGGTCCAGATGCTGAACAGCCTATGCAATTCAACTTATCTCCTAGAAAAATCTTTTACTGTATGATTTTAACTAGAAAAAGTAAGAAATTGACAGACAGTAACTTTCATATTTATAATATTAGTATAGATAGTTTTGAATTCCTGAAGGAGAAATAAGGTAAGCCATAAATACATAAAAATTACACTTTTTTATGCTTTTTTTTTAAATTCAAAACACTTTATTGTTTCTCTTATAACTCATAGCATATTTTCTTAACAGCCTTCACAATATTTCGACTTGTAACTTCCGAATTTCTTGAGGTGAGGCTAAAGCTCTTACTGTTTTGTTTTTATAAGCTTTCCAGTGAAACCTTTCAGTTGACATGGGAATATATTAAGGAATTAGTCCACGTTTAAGGTTTCTCAAAAGGAATTTATAGGATCGGTTAGTTGACCGCCAGTCTGACCCTTTTTCTCAGGAATAGTTGAAGATACCGAGCTTAAATTAATATTTAATACCAAGTCTGGGATATACATAAATAGGATAAATATTTTCCACTAGGGACGAACCCGAGCGAAGCGAGGGTGAGTTACCCTCGCTTCGCTCGGGTTCGTCCCTGGGTTGCTTCTCAAAACAAAATTAATTAATTTGGTTTTAATTTTTTTTTTCGTGGGATCCCTTTTTTTAATAAAAGTAGCCTAAGTTACTTCTTATTACAACAGCTACCTGTCAGTGAAAGTCCCGTCAAAATCGGTCCAGCCATTTCAGAGATTAGCCGGAACAAACAGACAGACAGACAAACAGACAAAAATTATTAAAATGGTGTTTTAGTATATGTACCGTGTATACATCCATATGCATTTAGTAAAAAGCGGTTATTTTAATATTACAAACAGACATTCCAATTTTATTTATCTGTATAGATAAAGAAACTGAAATTATTAGAAACGACTCGACATTTCGAATACTACAATGTTCTTTTTTAATATAACATTTTAAATTATCGCGTTCCATATTTATATAATAACTATACTACGGGACTTAACGCGTGAATAAGTGGCTATATATCTGGCGGGCAGATTGTCCGTGACCACGGCTGGTGCAACCCAGTGAAAACGTCGGGAACAAGGTATAAAGCCACTTATTCACGCGTTAAGTCCCGTAATAAAGTTATCATGTTCTTTGTTAATGCATATAAAAAGTCGGCAGTGTGTTGAGAGATCGGTTGAATGTCGGAGCTAAGAGAAGACTGAGAAGAAGTACAAAAAAGTGACAGTGTAACTAGTTGTAAAAATTATAAATAAATAAATAAATATGTTGGTACATTAACATACAGCACCATCTAGTTCCATGGTAAGCTACGAGGTTTGTGCTATGGATACCAGATAGTTGATACACTACACATATATAACTTTTAATACATACATTATTATAAATATAAACACCCATGATAGGAATATAAACATTCGGGCTCATCACACAAATGAATGCCTCCAGCGGGACTCGAACCCACCACCGCTGGCACTGCAAGTAGGGTCACTACAAACTGAGCCAAACGCGTCTAGTAGTCTAGTATAGATACCTAATCAGATATTTTCGAATCTCATCAATCTAGGGCATTGATCAAACTCAAAAATAAAATCGTAGTACGTAGCGTAACCTGAGGAAATATGTAAATAACATCTATACAGATAAATAAAATTAGAGTGTCTGTTTGTAATATTAAAATAACCGCTTTTTACTAAATGCATATGGATGTATACACGGTACATATACCAAAACAACATTTTTTACAATTTTTGTTTGTCTGTCTATCTGTCTGTCTGTTTGTTCCGGCTAATTTGACGTGACTTTCACTGGCAGATAGCTGACGTAATAAGGAGTAACTTAGGCTACTTTTATTTTAGAAAAAAAATAGGGTCCCACGAAAAAAAATGAAAACCAAATTTATTAATTCATTTTGTTTCGGGAAGCAACCTAGGGATGAACCCGAGCGAAGCGAGAGTGAGTCGCTAGTTTATAATATAGGCGGTTGACTCTTTATAGGTTTTTTTGTATTTTTATACACCTCCCTGGTATAGATATCAAATGAAAAGTCTTGATGAGGCAAACACGAAGTGACATCATTGTGAATCCAATATGGCAGACTCCTAAAGATGGTGGACTGTTTCTTTTATGCGCCCCCCTGATATGGATATCAAATGAAAGGGCTTGATGAGCGCAACACATAAGCAAAGTGACATCATTGTAAATCCTGAAATTAGAACAAGCAATGATAATTTTTTAATTAAAGCACAAAATATTTTTCAGCAATCATCAGTGTATTGAATGAGTCTATCAGCTGTTAAAGAAAAAGACCTAAAAAGAATTGCTGAAAAAATGAGAAGAACAGCGAAAAGAAGCTCCGGAACTAAAACTGGGTTTTTATTTCTTCTTTAAATAGTTCAGAGAGATAACGCGTATCTCTGATATTCTCATGTGTGGATCATTTCCATCATGATCACCACTTGTCTTACGGTGAAGGAAAACATCGTGAGGAAACCTGCATGTCTGAGAGAACCTAGCAAGCTTTCGAAAGACATGTGAAGTCCGCCAACCCGCACTTGGCCAGCGTGGTGGACTATAACCTGATCTCCCCTCATATTGAAGGGAGGCCCACCCCCAGCAGTGAGACGTTATAAAAAAAGGGCTGAATACAATACAATACATATCGATAAAATCAAGCAGTCGAAAGTTGTCGAAAAGATGTCGCAAGACATGCTCAGATCGCCCGCACTTGGCCAGCGTGGTGGACTATGGACTGATCCCCCTCGTATTAAAGGGAGGCTCACCCCCAGCAGTGGGATATTAAAAAGGGCTGGAGATAGAGATATATAGCTGGAGATAAGACTTATAAATATTACAAATAACGTAAAGTTTATAACATAGTCCCACAAAACGCGATCGGTTTGATTGTGGGTATTTACAACAACAGATTAATACATAATACTATTGATAACAAATCAAAATGATAAAAAAATAGTAGTACACCATTATCAACCATTCGACGACACGATTGGCTCAGTTTGTAGTGATCCTACTTGCTGTGCCAGCGGTCGCGGGTTCGAGTCCCGCTGGGGGCATCCATTTGTGTGATGAGCACGAATGATTGTACTCCAGTCATGAGTGTTTATATTTATAATATGTATGTATTTAAAGTTATATATGTGTAGTGTATCAACTATCTGGTAACCATAACACAGGCCACACTTATTTGCTTCACGTATTAATATATATAGATACTAGTGGTCGCCGCGTGGTTGAAAATCAGCCATAATTCATTAAGTTATATATTTATTGTCTTGCGTATATGACAATATTGATCTATTCTCAATTTGCCCACAGACTTTAACAATAAACAAAAAAGTATATATACGCGTGTGTGACAAATACGTGGTAGTGTGTGTAATGTTTTTTTTTATTGATATAATATATTTTTTATGCATAATTTAAAAAAAAATATTAGCATTCTGCACTCCTTCTCTATATAAACTATAAGTGTGGGAAATTTCATACTCCTCCGTCCGCGCAATTTTCGTAAAAAGGGGTACAAAGTTTTTGCTTCACGTATTAATATATAGATTAATAGTTCTTAACAACATTATAAAAAATGTTAAGAGGATTGTGAAGCTGTAAATTTCCATACAAAAAGCGATAACGTTTTTCCCCCATTAACATAGTCTAATTTTCATAGTTTTTGGAAATGTTGTAGATATAATGAAAAAATAGGTCCGTACGTTTTTATTTTAAAGAAATATTGAGTATGATAGAAGTTATTAGCATCTAAATATCTGTATTTTTGACTTTAAAAACTTCCTCGAGCGTTTTCATTTTTTTAATTAAACTAAACTGAATTACTAAAAAAGAAAAAAGTACAGACCTAGATTAAGGTGTACTGAATCTAATGAGACCAAAATTGCCTTATTACGTAAATATTTAGGGGAGTGAAAACGTAAACTACCCAAAACAATATTTCAAACAGGAAATGTAGGTAATTGCCTCTAAGACTTGCAACTGTCTCTATCGCACCATACGGGTGACAAAGCGAGCGGTATGAAACAGATAGCATTTTTTGAAAAACCTACTGGCGTCGCGTATCGATACTTCACAATCGTCTTAACTAGTGATTATAAAAGATTTAATGAATAATTTTAATCTCTGGTTTTCCCCAATTTATGTGATTATTTATATTATCTAAAGACGATAATATTTACAACAGCTAATTATATGTACTTATCATAATTATTGTCGCTTTTCAAATGATATCTATTGAAAACATTTTCAACCGACTTCCAAAAAGGAGGAGGTTCTATGTCCGTCTGTATTTTTTTTTTATGGGACAAAGGGGGGCAAACGGGCAAGAGGCTCACCTGATGGAAAGTGATCACCTCCGCCCATGGACATCTGCAACACTGCAGGGCTGCAGGGCTTGCAGATGCGTTTCCGGCCTTTCAGGAAAGGGAGGGAGGGAAAGGAAGGGAGGAGGGGGGGAGGTATGTATGGGGAGTGGGCCTCCCGAACTCTCATTTACCGGAAGAAACGCGACAGCATAGCTGCCACTTCACGCCGGTTTCCTGTGAGAGAGTGGTACTATACGGGGCGTGCCGGCCCATTCGGCTGCTACCCGAAGATAACAAGCATGGCACTACCACTTTTTTGTGTATGTTCATCGATATTTTCGCCAATTGTAAATCGATTTAAAAAAAAATCATTTTTAGTTCGAAATGGTATATTCCTGAGGTAGTCTCATTGTCATCAAGTCAGGATCTGATGATGGAATCTCAATGAAATCGAGGAAAACTAACTAACTAACAATATAATAAAATCTTAGAAATCAATTTTGACCCACTTCTCAGTTTCCGATTAAGCTGAAATTTTGAATACTTATGTAAGTTTAGTAATAATGCAATAATCTGGTACTATTTAGCTGATCGAATGATGGAGTCAGGAGGTTGATAGTGGAACTCCTCAACTGTCGCCAAATACCCTGTTCATTGGTATTAGATGAATGTGAGATTTAGGATACCAGAAATGAAACTAACTGTCACCTTAATAAGTTTATTAATTCTATATTATATATATTCACAATGCACATGCAGCTCGCTTCCTTCTCTCAAACTCAACCGTCCACACTCATACTAAATCAATCATGGCGTAACTCACTCTATCCCTTTCACTCATTCTTCCTTTCATTCACACTTCACAGATAAGATAATAATATAACATGATACGTACATATGACACATATCATAATTAAAATGTAACTGTTAAACATATGATTTACTGGTTGCTGGTAATGAACATAAACTGATTTATTGTACGATGGTCTGGTCCCTCGCTAGTGGCCTCCAACTTTCCCTATAGCCACCCCGAGCCTCGCTAAACTGGTAACTGATCTGATTTACTAAACTGATTTAACTGATCTCACATCACTGGTCTGATTTATCTGATAACATGTTACTTTCTTAGATTTACGCGAATATTTGACATTTAAATAAAACTATCCTTTCGGATTTTTTTGCAGATTTATTTTGATTTTTGGTTCCCGACGTTTCGAATGCTTTACAGCAATCATGGTCACGGAAGAGACTGACTCTCGAAAAAATCCGAAAAGATAGTTTTATTTAAATGATAACATGTTAACACATGTCTATGCTGAATCTAATACTCTGAATCTGATTTCTGATCAAGCAACCTGCTTAAACGCAACAACACTGAATATTCACATACTGGTAAAATAAATTAAATTAAAAAAGTATTTATTGCCATAAAAAAGAGTAAAAAAAGTATAATAATAAATCCACTTGCTTGACAAAACACGGTGTTGCGTCTGATTTATCTCGCTCGCGTCTCGTCCGCGCTGCGTCAAATGTCAATCTTTTCGTCCTACCCTCACGTTAATGAGAAATAATAATTTGAATAATTAAACATTTATTCGATTACCCTACGGTATTCGCGACATCAACAGCGAACAGCAAAGACAGGAAATTTTGTAAATAGATTTAACTATAATATAACCTGTTCGCCCTTCCGGCGAGGGAACTCCTCAACAGTGAATAGGACAGACATGATTTTTTTTTGTACAAGCATTTTTATATTAAAATACTTTCTTCTTACTTTGCTACTACTATGTCTAGACTAAAAAAGGAAAATTAAAAGCTTAAAAAAAAATAAAAACCGACTTCAAAAAAAAACACTACAAAGTAAAATATAACTGATTGGTAGTTTTCATTTATTATAGATACCTCATCAGATATTTTCGAAGTCGGTGTGCTTTGATTTGTATCGGCTGGCCTTCCAAAGCAAATCTTGGACAGACCACGCTCGTAATACATAAAGTCCGCCGCATCGTACACACTACACAGATATTGCTTTTAGATTAGATCTTATGTGCGTGATATAATGTAGATATTGTAGGGTTTTTTAATCTTTTTATTTTTAATTAAAATTTATTTAGTCGACCACAGGCCCAACGCTAGTTTTTTAAACGCCCGTGTTCAATTCGGATTATACCGCTCCTTGTTTAAGCTACTGGGCTATTATTGGTAAAAGTTGTCGCACAAGGATCTATTCTTAGTCCTTTTTTATTCTTAATATATTATATTAATCATTTACCTTCCTATGTAAAAAAAAATGTGTTATTATGATACCTCATTTATTTTTAAAATCGAGTGACGTAAACCAAATTTAGACGAAGTAAAGTTTAGACCAAGTATTTTGCATTTGACAGCATTTTAGTTCGCTCGATCGCTTACTGCATGGATAGGAAGAAAGAAAGTTAATTTTGCCTCCGAAAGCGTGAAATGGAAAATATCATATACTAGCTATTGCCCGCGACTTCGTCCGCGTGGAATAGTGACTTTGCTCGCAGAGCTACTGGGCGGCGCGCGGCCAGCGCCCTCACCCATAGTCCGCGTAAAGTTGAATATGTATATTTTAAAACTATAATATCTCCTAAGATATTCATTGAAATCAAACGATGTCAAGGGCAATTTTGTTCAAAATTAAATACTTGTGATGGACAACATATTTATTTGGATAAGGATTAATATCATGTTTATAAAAACACCTTCGGGAGTATTCCATTATTTTAGAACACATTTGATTACCATAAAAAGGGTTATATTGAGTCAACCTTAAAAGATAGACATATACTGTGGCGGACTTTTTTTTAGAACTTTTAAAGGGAAACAATTCCGTCATACACTATTTTTGCGTAACTTTAACCGTTTACGCAGCGCACGCAACGGAAGCTCGCAAAAGGAATCATTTTTCCCGTTTTTGCAACATTTTTCATTTATGCTCTGCTCCTATTGGTCATAGATTGATGTTATAAAACCTAAAGCCTTCCTCGATAAATGGACTATCCAACACAAAAAGAATTTTTCAATTCCAACCAGTAGTTCCTGGGATTAGCGCGTTCAACCAAACAAACAAACAAACAAACTCTTCGGCTTTATAATATTAGTATAGATTGTAGGGCGGTGACCACGTAATACTACAGTAGTCTAGTCTACTTCTGACGACGCTGTTATATAGTGTTTAGTATTTTTTATATATGGTATTATTGTCTTAAGTCATGTCTGAAATGACAGATGAGTTGTCAATTGGATTCGGGATTGTTCGGTCGGTGTAACGAGTGCTCCTCTCTTTTGAATTGTTTCGGTTACAAAGTAAAATAAGTATTTTCGGTCGGATTAATTATGGGCTTATATATTTATACATCACATACACACAAACACCCCTAGTGATCAGTGCCTACGCAGGATTAAGGATTCCGGGCCCGGCAACGCTTCCACGGCTAAGTCCACGTACAAGGTACACTTTATATTATAATTTATTAGCGTTAGTTTTATATATATTTTACTCCGCGTAACGCGGATCATACATTTTGGTAGCAGAGCGTAGTTGTATTTTCGGTCTTTTACGTGTATAATACACGATATCTTTAATTTGCGAGAAATCGGTAATTTATATCTACCCCTTATTGTGTTAACATTTTGTCACGCGTTGCGGAGACAGCTGATACGGCGTTGAACTGTGTTCGTTACCTTTATACGTACATTGTCAATATAATAATTATATAATAAACTTATGATGGTTATCGGATTATATCTTGGTGATTTTTGGATTTATGTATGTTACTAATCGTGATTCATTATTTCATTCAATGAAATTAGCATTAAAATTGCATTAATTGAAATATACATATTATTATAAACTTGGAATAAGAAGTAAAAGGTTGTTCGTGAAATATATAGGATAATTATTATCGAGTTGTTTCATACGGTTTAAGATGTCATTGTTGAAAGTTAAATTTATGATATAAAGTTAAGAAGTATTATATACTTTATATTATACTGTGTTTAAAGATTAGCATTAACGGTTTATAGAAATTATAATTGTAATAAAATATTATATATAGTTTAACGTTCGGAATATTTTAATATTTTATTTGAAACATTTTTATTTATTGTTTTATTTTTGGTTTGGCTTGATTATTAATAGTTATTTATCATGTCTGTACGGTTTCATTGGTCCCAATTTAGAGTAAAGTTGCAATGGTTGTTAGATAGTGCTGATCTTATAGATAGGCCAGAACTTTCTATGCGTTTATCGGTACGGCTTTTAACGGTGAATTCGGAATTTACGGCTTTTGAGACGTCTTACCAACGTATTCTTGAACTCGCGGATGAGACTATTACGGCGGACAGAGAAATAGTGGTTGCGGCCCGGGCGGACTATACTCGTGCTTTGGAAGCTTTTGATAAATTAATGACGATTAAATTGCAACAATCTCCTCCTACGTCGGCTTCTACTTCGGAAAATATTAAATCGGATCGGATGGAACTGGATGCTCTGTTATCACATTTACCAGGACTTCGGCTCCCATCCTTTGATGGTGATATGGATCAATGGGTTGGATTTAATAATCTTTTTGATAGCCTTGTAGATAAGCGGTCGGATTTATCTCCTGCGCAGAAATTAGCATATTTAATGTCATGTCTTTCCGGTGAACCTCGCGGTTTGGTTCAACATATTAGAATTTCGGATGAAGGTTACAGTATTGCTCGGAATCTTTTGATGAAGCGTTATCAAAATACTAGACGGCTGGCAGATGTTCAGGTTGACCAGATTTTAAAATTACCTGTAATTTCTATTCGCCTTAATGGACTTCGGACTCAATTTTTAAATCCATTAATTATGGCGGTAAATCAATTAGAGCGGCTTGGTTTTCCTGTCGAGGAATGGTCATTTTTACTTTTACATATATGTTTGTCAAAATTGCCTACTACACTAAAATCTCGGTTTGAACAGAAATTCGGATGTGAAACAGATATTATACCAAAATATTCGGAATTGGTTGAGTTTTTGGAAACTGAATGTCGGCTTTTAGAATGTGCAAGTTCGGAATCTACGCATGGTTTGTATAATGAATACAATGCGAGGCAAACAAAGCCTTCACGTAAGGCTGGTCATTGTGCTGCGGTTGAGGTTTCTCCTCCATGCGCTTGCTGTGGTGAGGCAAGGCATTGTGTTCTGAATCATTGCTCTCAATTTGGGGCGGTGACACCTTTCGCGAGAGAAGATTTGGTTAACCTTAAGCGCCTTTGTTTCTTTTGCTTAGGTCCTCATTCTTATCGAGTGTGCAGCCGAATTCCTCATTGTCGTTGTGGTGGTAATAGGCATCATCCAATGCTTTGTTTCGGTCGGTCGGGAACCCAACAAAGGCGGAATATTGATCGGAGCTCTGCGGAGCGGTCGCCTCCTCGCATGGGCGGGGGTGGTCGCTGTTATAATAGAACAGTTAGAAAATCTCCTCGGAACGCACCTACTCGTGCGTCGCCTTCTTCGCCGCACCAGCGAGGAGAGGTGGAGCGAGGTGGTGGCTCTGGCGGTCGAGACCATGATCAACATTATGATGAACGGAGCGCTGCACGTGAGGCTGTTTATACTGACTCACGTGGTTGCTCACCGGGTCGGCGCTGGGATGCGGTCCCCACCTACCCTTTTGAGACGTGCCCTAAATCTGCTGTTTTATTACCTACAGCATTGGTTAAGGTTTGTTTTAATTCGGATTCGGAAAGGGGCATTACAGTTAGGGCTTTGTTGGACGCAGGTTCTCAAGGGTCATTGATCGCCTCTGGGTTGTTGGGTGGGTTGGGGTTATGTTTAGAAGAATGTACGGAACGGGTTAAAGGAGTGGGAGGTATTGAAAATATTAATATTGTCGGAGGGTCCTCGGTTGCATTTTCTCCATTAAATAGTTCATTTCCTGGGGTAGCCGCAGCGGTGGTATGTGTGGATACACTTGTCGGTGATCAACCGTTGGTTTGTTTGAATGGATCGGTAACGGATTTAACTATGGGTTTAAGTCTCGCAGACCCAGATTTTTGTATTCCACGGCCAGTGGATCTTTTGCTTGGTTCGGATGTTTTCGGTTCACTAGTCGGAGGTGATAAAATTGTATTGGGTTCTTCTGGTCTTACGGCGTATAGTACGGTTTTTGGATACATTATTTTGGGTCCGGTGGAATACATTGAATCGAGCTTAATTGATAATTCGGAATATTTCGGTGTTTCTGTTTCGGGTACCTTACAAGGGTTTTGGGAGGTGGAAGAGCCGCCAACGGCGTCGCGTTTGGGTTTGCCTGATGAGGAGTGTGAGCTCTTTTGCATTAATGATACTTTTCGGTTAGAGAACGGTCGGTTTGTTGCTAAGTTGCCTTTCTTGTCTAATAGACCTTTGTTGGGTGATTCGAGAGTGTCGGCGGACGGGGGATTTTTTGCCTTAGAAAAACGGTTTACTGAAGGTCCCGTATTGCGAGAAAAATATATTGATTTCATGCGTGAATATTTAAAGCTCGGACACATGTCGGTATCAGGCTTTGATTTTGATCGTAATCCAAAAATCATCAAGGTTTGCTTGTGCGTCTTTGTATGTCTGACCACTAAATCTGTTCATTTGGAATTGGTTTCGGAATTATCAACGGAGGCTTTTATTGCCGCTCTTGCTCGGTTTGTTTCTAGGCGTGGCCTACCTTCGGTTATTCGGTCGGATTGTGGTACTAATTTTAAGGGAAGTGATAGATATTTAAAGGCAGTAATTAGTTTAGTTTCGGTTAAAGCAGTTTGGGACTGCTTGGGCGGGGGAATGTTTAGTATTTTTTATATATGGTATTATTGTCTTAAGTCATGTCTGAAATGACAGATGAGTTGTCAATTGGATTCGGGATTGTTCGGTCGGTGTAACGAGTGCTCCTCTCTTTTGAATTGTTTCGGTTACAAAGTAAAATAAGTATTTTCGGTCGGATTAATTATGGGCTTATATATTTATACATCACATACACACAAACACCCCTAGTGATCAGTGCCTACGCAGGATTAAGGATTCCGGGCCCGGCAACGCTTCCACGGCTAAGTCCACGTACAAGGTACACTTTATATTATAATTTATTAGCGTTAGTTTTATATATATTTTACTCCGCGTAACGCGGATCATACATATAGTAAAAGTGTAGAAGATATTTCTTTATCTCTAGCGTTGAGCATTATTATCTACCTGTTGCACGAACTTCAGCTCAATACTTTCTTATGTAACTAAAGTATACTTTCTTGAACATATTAACTTTTTTTATAAGTATTATAATTAAATATTATTTGTTTAATTTTAGCTGTTATTATTATAAATACTACAATTTTTTTTAAACTTTATTAATTAATAATATAATATTATTTAGTGTTGCTATTACTATATATATTATTTATTGCACAAATAAGTTATAATAAAATAAAATGCATAGAAAGTGACGTGGACAAAGGTGGACTTATCTCTATAAGAGATCTCTTCCAGTCAACCCATGCATGTGTGAAATAGTGTTAAATAGCGAGACAGAAACAGAAAGTGCAGAAAAAAAAAACAATAATAAAAGTAAAGTATATAAGTATAACACATAATTAATACTTAAATATATGTGTGTATATATGTATATATACATATATAAATACATAAAACATATATAACGGCGCGTGATACCCACTAGTATCCCCTAAAGCGGTGACTTCAGCATTGCTGTCGCCTCCGCCATTTTTACTAGGGTCAGACATTGCAAATAATGAACACGAAATAAACAGTAACACATTTTATTCCAAAAACTAATTAATTTAAATTTAATAACTAATTAATTAGTACACTGTTCACTCTAATTAACCCTAAATACAAAGTATAGTCTTACAAAGTACTCACGGAATTTATCAGACAGCCTCTCGCTAGCTCGGTCCAACCAAGAGTGGTAAGTTTTCTAGAGCTTCGTAACATGGCGGCTCTAATCCGCGCCAATACGAAGTCTCCAGTAAATTGACTGTCTCAATAAATACCACGCACATAAAAAAATACTTTCATCTCATTAAAAATCGTAATAATTTAGAAATCCTTTTTGAAACTATTTAAAACACTAAAAACATTTAAAAACTTTAATCCTCACAATAATCGTTTGTCTAAAACAATGCATTTCCGCTGCGCCATTAACACTACTTCAACTGAATTTTCGTTACCAACTGTTTTGGTAAAGGTGTAATCATTTGGCTAGAAATGCATTGTTTTGTTGATGATAAATCAAAACAGTAATTTAGAAAGTAATTGTCACTAAAAGAACTTAGATAAACTTAAATATTCTAAACCTGCGATCTCACACAACAACATCAATTGTTTACGTATTTTTAACTAATCGTAAATGCAACAATTAAGACTTGAAAATTAATTATGACACAAAAATTTATCTAATAATAATTTACGATGATTCCAATTTAATAATTAGAATTCGGCAATACGCCGACATATACATATTTATTATATACATATTATATAAGATTAATACATAAATACAAGTTTAGATATATAATATTATATACATGTAATCTAATACATACCAAAACTATATAAATATATATGTACATAAATACTAACCAGAAAAATAAATTATTCAAGATTGCGCTAGAAAATGCTTATATTATAGTAAAGTAGTAGTTGTATCATTAGCGTCCGGCAGTTCAGCCGGGCGCAAAGCCAAGAAAAAAAAACATATATATATATATATATATATATATATATATATATATATATATATATATACAGGTTGGATTTTTGAGACGGGACAGTAAGGGCAGGTACCTTAATTGTTATAGTTACAGGAAAACGTTCCTAGGAAACCATCCATAACTTTTGGAGATATTCTGAACTGCATTCACAGATTTTGGAAAAAATGTACAGTCAGCGAGAAAAATGCTGAAATACCAAAAAAAAATTTTTATGTCAATCGATCCTATTTCATGTAGGGATCAAAAGACTCTATGGGACCATTTAAGGTATGAGTACTAGAAATGACAGAAATCGCCAAAATCTTTTCCCATACATTTTGTATGAAAAAACGTTTAATTAACTCGAAATATTTTTTGTTGCCAAACGGTCCTATTTTTTAATGTAATCAAAAGACTCGTTGAGGCCAACTAAAGTTTGAGTATAGAAACCCAAATAAAATTTTTCTTATGCCCGCTGCATAAAATGCCTGCGAGTAAACCCGGTCTTGTGACTTACCGTAGTTTCTGCACGCAAACTTCAGTTGGCCTCAAAGGGTCTTTTGATCACATTAAAAATAGGACCGTTTGGCAACAAAAAATATTTCGAGTTGATTAAACGCTTTTCCGTACAAAATGTATGGGAAAAGATTTTGGCGATTTCTGTCATTTCTAGTACTCATAGCTTAAATGGTCCCATAGAGTCTTTTGATCCCTACATGAAATAGGATCGATTGACATAAAAAAATTTTTTTTTGGTATTTTAGCATTTTTCTCGCTAACTGTACATTTTTTCCAAAATCTGTGAATGCAGTTTAAAATATCTCAAAAAGTTATGAATGGTCTCCTAAGAACGTTTTCTTGTAACTATAGTATTTAAGGTACCTGCCCTTACTGTCCCGTCTCAAAAATCCACCCTGTATATATATACATAAGACATATACATATTTTAATTACATACATATTATATAAGGTTAATACATAAATACAAGTATAGATAAATGATGTAATATGTCTAAACACAAAGAAAATTAAATTATTAATTTTGATTGCTATTATAATTTTAAGGTAAAATATTAAGCAACACTATTGCTATCTTTATAGATAAAAATATATTATATTAATTTGAATCACTGTTATAGCGATCCACACAGTATGAACTAACTACATCTACTAGTCTGTTATATTTGTTTCCCGAAACGTCGGAAACCAAAAATCAAAATAAATCCGCGAAATAATCCGAAAAGATAGTTTTATTTAGAACTTCAGCGTATGATCTACAATACTCGTAGATCACGTATTTATTTCCTTGATCTTGTCTCCTGATATGTTATAGCTGGTATTGATCTATCAACAAATATTTCCAAATCGAAGATGCTGTCGTTTAATCAAGACTCAGTGAAAATAATGATTTCATATCTGTTATGTAACTGTTCCTAAACTTTGGGAAAGCTGTAATGAAGTCCCGATCACCCAGCAGATCAAACGCTTACCGCGTGGATCTGGATAGGTCACACTCTCCGAAGGGATCCAAACCACATACCGAGGCAAGCCCTAGACTGGGATCCCTAAGAAAAACGCAAACGTGGCTGTCAAAAACAGACCTGGCGACGGACCATCATTGGCGAAGCGAAGGCCATCGGGAAAACCTGGAGCAAAATGAAACGCGTAGCTCAAGATCGAACGGGATGGCGATGCACTGTGGACGCCCTCTGTCTCACCTAGGGGACATAGGAACATAAGTCAAGTAAGTAAGTCATGTAACAGTTCCTCGTCAGTTCCTAGACAATCTCGTTAGTACTTAACCTAAGACCACTAACGTTTTTATAATAGCAAGACAATGTATTGCTACGTAGCATAATAGTATATCTATATCTAGATATACATATACATATAATAAAATTGTAACTAAGCCGAATCTGTACATTAAATATTTTTTGGAAAATCTTATTGAAATAGATATTATAATCGACACAGAGACCGAATCTATAGTTTTATCTGTCTGGCTGTTTTATCTGTTAATTTTTATCTGTCTGTCTGTTACCGCATCACGGAAAAACTATTGGAGGGATTTTAATGAAATTTATTATGATGATAGCTAGTTATCCGGGTCAACATATAGGATACTTTTTACTGCGGAAAAATATCTCATCTTCGAGAAATCTATACTAAACGTTAAAACGTAAGTGGGGACAAACCCGAGCGGAGCGAGGGTGAGTCGCTAGTTAATAATAAAAATTTGAAGTATAATAATAACAATTTTAAAGTTTTACATTTATGAAGTATGAACTGCAGCTAACCACAATATACAAACGTGTATTCTAGAATTTTAGAGATATGCAAAAAGTCAATAGACAAAAAAATATATTTGACTATAGGTATATTATACCATTGTCCGTTACAAATGAATTAGAAATAAAATGTTGACTGACGTATATGTCTTACGCATGTACAAGCTTCCATTTTTAACCTATCTATCTAATCTAATATATTTAAACGAGCAATTCTTGTATATTTATACCTTTATTTATTTATTTATACCAGCGATCTCGGAAACGGCTCTAACGATTTCGCTGAAATTTGGTATGTGGGGGCTTTCGGGGGCAAAAAATCGATCTAGATAAGTCTCATGTCTGGGAAAACGCGTGTTTTCGAGTTTTCTTTTGTATTATTCTACACAGAATATGGTCGCTAATTTCGCACGCTCGGGCATATACATCGTGGTTAAGCGACCAAAGTGCAAGATTAACAATCAATAGGTGTGTCCGAGTTCGAATCTCGATCGGATACAAAGTTTTTCTTTTTTTTTTGTATTTATTTAAGTTTTTAGTTTTTTTTTTATCTAAAAAATACGATATAACAAAAAAAACTCCGAGCGAAGCTCGGTCGCCAGGTACTACATACTTATAGCCCAGATCTTTAAGTTTCGTCGTTCGTTACTTTTTAGGTTCGTCTTATGCCAGTTATTCCTAGCTGAGTAGTGTTGAATTTATCAACATTAGTTGCAGACTTTTGTAGAACATAAGGGCGGCGACTAGGAATTCATCACACACTCTGGAGCAGCTGATCTTGACGACTAAAGGTCTTGGATATCTTAGCTTTTACTTGATAGTGCTAGCTAATTGTCTTATTGTTGCAGTAAGATTCTCTGTCTTAGGCTAGGGTATGCATTAGATCTCATATGTTTTGTGCGTTAAGGTCAATAACGGTTGGTTTCAACGCACTACATATATTCATTGACTAGGTTGCTGAACATAATTTAAGCATGTTTGATTTAAGCTGATTCTAGGTCCACTAATGTCATGAGAATCCAAATGTGCTAGATTTTGATCTTTTGCTAATTTACAATGGGCAGACCAAATGAAGATTTGAAGTCAACTGATAGGTCAGTGTACTGTGTTTTCCCTGACCTATCATTGCACTCTTAGTAATAGCACAGTCTATAAAACAATACAGTCATCCAACGAAGCCGTCTAGACAGGGCAATCGTGCGGGGTGTGAGGGGTGAGACGCGGGTAGGCGAGCCAGAGCTGCATACATTTCTGCCGCCCGAATTAGTAAGCAGCTCGGGACACGACTTTAAGGGTTATCGCGCGTTTATTTTAATTTATAAGCAATTAAAATGGTTCATACTACCTGTGCTATATTATATATTTTTTGCTAAAATTATTTATTAGGATGAGGATTTTTTACATAATTAAGTTTAATAACAGAAATTTCAAATCCAGTAAATCTAGAAACCGAAAATATTTGTCCGTTGCCCATTTATGATAGGTGATTTATGGTGGGTGATTATATCATATAAAACTAACTTTGCTAAAAAATTGAAAATAATGATAAATTTATATATAACTAAATTCAATTTGACTTATGTAATATAATTTGCTAGATTTAATTTATTTTTATTATAAATTAATTTATTTCATTCTAATTATCTAGTTATTCATTAAATTATAATGTCACATAGAAATATCCATTTAATCAAATCAAATAATTGTTAAACCAATTGTATATTATATTTTTTATTAAAGAAATAAAAGGCTTATTATTATTATTATTATTATATGAAATTTTGTAAAACTCTATTTGAATTTGCCTCCGCGAAATGCCTTTTTGTATTCTTTGCTATGAAGAAATTTAATTAAATTAAATTTCAATAAAAATATATTAAATTACAAAAAAAAAACTGTAACAACCCTGCGTAATGCGAAGTACGCTACGCGGTGTCGGCTTTTCTTCAAACATCAAAGGCGATAGCCCAGTGTTATTTTTTAGTACACTGTGGTAATAGTGTTCTTTACATAAAACTTTAATGACCAAACAGCACGCAGTTTTAAAATTTTTCGAAAAAAAAAAATAACCGTTCGTGCTACACATGACAACATATGAAAGAACGCCTGACAAAAAATAAGGGCAATACGTGGGTCTATGTTACGTTGCTTAAAAATAATTAGCTTTCAGGCGTTTCAACAAGCATTTCAGTAGATCTCTAGCAAATGTAGCAATCGGCAGCCGAATTTGTATGTAAGCAAGTTTAAAATTTTGAATAGGTAATACCTATAATTCTTACTATTGTATGATGATTATTTACAGTTCGCATGAGATTTGCTTAGCACTTTGAATGCATTTCATTTAACTACCAACAGTTTTCAATGAAACTTTTTTGAAGTAAAACTTCTTTACGTAAGCTCGACTTGGGGGGTGAACTGGTAAATGCGTTACGAAAAAATGTACGTACGTTTGTTGCCATGGCAACCGTTGTTATTGTCCGACAAATGATATATATTATATTCTTGTCTTAAATGATATTCTATTAATATATGATTGTAATATGCCTAATATGCGTTATTTTTAGTATCTCACCTATCTCAATTATTTAAAACACAAATTGAATTTCATAAAGAGTACCGATAACCTACAGAAGTTTTACTTCTTGCGCGTGTACACATTCATACACGCACTCTTTAATTTTTTTTTTTTAATAATCCTTACGATTCCAGAAGTGCTATAGGCTATGTTATATTTGATTTTTTTGAAGTGAGAACAGCAGAGTTATGCCTGTAATGCTGCCGGTCGCGCGGGCAAATTCAAAAGAAAAAAAAGTATAAAATAATATTTTTTGTTCAATAAATAATCCATTTAATTATTATTTAATAATTTATTTTTTATATAAAATAATTTAATATTTAATAAATAATTTATTTTTTATTTACGCATAAATAAATAATTAAATAGAAATATTATATGACGGACGTATTGACGGTTGAGCCAAAAAGTATTTACGCTGGTACTACCGGAACTGAAATGCTGGTATGGTCCATAGTCCATACCGTACGGACAACGCGAGTATAAAAAAAACTTTTTCCCGAGAAAGTGTTTCTTATTATAATAACTCTTAAAAATGAAACCACAGAAGAAATTAATGAAATAAAAACCTTGAAAATAAGTGGTAGATCTTCGAAGTGAAGTATATTTCCATGGGGCATGGTCAGCTATATGTGGGATTCATCAAAAGAACAAACAATATTAATTTTTAACAAAAACAATACGGCCTGAAATAATAATAATAATAATAATAATAGTTTATTTCTCAAAAAGACATACATATTGTAGTTGAAAACATTTAGTCCAATACAGTTTGAAACAAATAAGTGTGTGTGTGTGTGTGTGTGTGTGTGTGTGTGTGTGTGTGTGTGTGTGTGAGTGTGCGTGTGCGTGTGCGTGTGCGTGTGCGTGTGCGTGTGCGTGTGCGTGTGCGTGTGCGTGTGCGTGTGCGTGTGCGTGTGCGTGTGCGTGTGCGTGTGCGTGTGCGTGTGCGTGTGCGTGTGCGTGTGCGTGTGCGTGTGCGTGTGCGTGTGCGTGTGCGTGTGCGTGTGCGTGCGCGTGCGCGTGCGCGTGCGCGTGCGCGTGCGTGTGCGTGTGCGTGTGCGTGTGCGTGTGCGTGTGCGTGTGCGTGTGCGTGTGCGTGTGCGTGTGCGTGTGCGTGTGCGTGCGCGTGCGCGTGCGCGTGCGCGTGCGCGTGCGCGTGCGCGTGCGCGTGCGCGTGCGCGTGCGCGTGCGCGTGCGTGTGCGTGTGCGTGTGTTTGTTTTGAAGGGGTAGTGATTTTATGTAAGAAGTAGTTCTTATCTGGAGTAGAGCAGCAATGATTCTGTGTTCGAGTAGTCCTGTTTTAGAAGCCAGTCTGTTAGTTTAAGTTTTAGGTCATAAGTATTTAAATCTATAATGTTTATTTTTTTATGCAGGATTCTATAAATATGTACACTTAGGACAAAGAATTGGTGCTTAGCAAACGAGGTTTTGTGTTGCACATTCGGTGGAAGGTTTGTTCGTTTATTTGGATTTGATGGGCTTACATTTCTGTGTCTTCTCAGAGTCGACATGAGCACAAAAAGCTGTCGGACAGTCAGTACGTTAACTTCTGAATAGATTTGTGACGTTGGGTATCTAAAGGGCTTTCGCAACATGACTTTAAGTACAGCTCTCTGTGCCCTCTCAACCTTAAGAATACTTGCTTTATTTGCACCACCCCAAACTGTGATACAGTATCCAATGATCGACTGACATAGAGCGAGGTAGGTCATTCTTAGTATCTCTAGGCTAGAGAATTCCCTAAGTAATTTAAAAATGTGGATTAGTCGCATTACTCTAGTGACGAGACCGTTAATATGAATATCCCACCTCAATCCATCGTCAATTTGAGCACCTAGATACTTCACAGTATCAGTTCTTGTAAGAGGGGCACAGGAGCATGGTAATATTGGTGTGTCACATGTGTGGGCAATTATTGCATATGAGTTTGGAGGTTTATTTGTGCGTCTAATAGTGAAAGGGATGTATGCAGTTTTGCTGATGTTTAGAGTCAGAAGATTTAGTTTCAGCCATTTCATTACACTTCTAAGGGCATATTCGGCCTTTATCTTGACTTCTTCCCAAGTAGAACCTTTAACTATAATCGCAGTGTCATCAGCATATGCATAGATTTTGCAGTTTGGAAGGGTCATCTTACATAGGTCGTTGACATAGATTTGGAAGAGAATGGGACCAAGAATACTCCCTTGAGGCACACCGTAATTAATAGTCCTTTCATCGCTTACGTAGGAGTCAATTTTTACCAGTTGTTTGCGATTGCTAAGATAATCTCTAAAAACATCCAAGGCCACACCACGAACTCCAAGGTGCTCAAGTTTTGTAATTAGCAAGGGTACAGAGACTGTGTCAAACGCCTTAGATAGATCCAGAAAAATGCCTAGACATTTCTCTTTGTGGTCCAAATTTTCTGCTATATGTTGTGTTAGGTCCAGTACAGCGTCCTCAGTGGAGACACCGGGGCGGAAACCATATTGGTTATCAGCTATTATTTTGAAACTGTCCAAGTAGTTTCTCAGGCGTTTATTTAAAAAATTTTCTAGTAGTTTAGAGAGGGAGGAAAGTACTGATATTGGTCTATAATTGCTGACACAGTCTCTGTTTCCACTCTTATATATTGGATGTACAACAGCTTTTTTAAGGGCTTCTGGGAAAATTCCCAGTTGTAGACAGTTATTAAAAATGAATGTCAGCGGTTGTGTCAGTTGTTTACAACATAATTTTAAAACCAAGGATGATATTCCATCCCAACCTACAGCACAATCACTTCGTAATTGAAGAATGTATGATTCGACCTCGGTCTCATCTACAGCCATTAAGGCGAGAGAGTTGACCGGCGAAAACATGGGTGGGATGGTAGGATCATACTGTAGGGCTGTACCGTTTAGGCTGGTTTCATTAACTGATTGGAGTAGGGATGCTAAATTCTGACCTATATTACTAAAATATTGGCAGACCTCGTTAATAGACGCTCTCGGATTATTCTTTATTTTTAACAAATCTGAAGCACTTATGCTTACTTTCTGTGTGTTTGTAATTTCTTTAATTGCTTTCCAAAGGGTTCTAGTGTTATCTTTTGCCTTCTCTAGTTTACTCCTTTCGTGGGCTCGTTTTAGCTTACGTAGCAGACCGTTGCAAAAGTTCCGATATCGAGTGTATGTGGCTTTGAGTGTTAAATCATCAGGAAACTTCCTTGACTTAGAGTGCAATTTATCGCTATTTCTAATACACTTTAATAGTCCAGGTGTCATCCATGGTTTTAGTGTTCGTATTCTTCTTGGAATTTTGACTTGTCTTGTGTTTTTAACAATAATAGCTTTGATTGTTGATATAAAGTAATTCATTGAATTATTTGGATCCGAATTTGCGTAAATGTTACTAAAATCTGTGTTTTCCAGGTCGCTTTTGATACCATCGTAATTTAGTTTGAATAGAGTACAATGTGCCTTATGTGGAGTTCTAACATTGGTCACCGATAATATAGTTGGCTTATGATCGGTAATATGTGAGTCCAAAACAAGTGTAGTACTTGGTAGAGCGGTCTTTAGGAATGTGTGATCTAGACAATTTTCTACACGAGTAGGTAACAAATGGGTAGGCATTAGACCATGAGATGCATTTAATAATAGGTAGTCAAGGCTACGATCATTTGTAGATGCTTCCTTTATATCAATATTCAAGTCACCTACGAGTGCGATGCTTGGAAAAGATGACAGGTCAGAGTAGATATTATTTAGGCTTATAAGGAAGTTATCGAAGTTTTCTTTGGTTTGGTATGCTGGCGAGCGATAAATTGAGACCACAGCTAGTTTGTTATCTATGTTGCATATCAAACAGTTTGCGTTATTGATATTTGGCTCCCTTACCGTTGCTTTTAGGTCGGTCTTTGTGTATATGATAATACCATCATTTTTGTTAAGGTTCCTAGCACTTGCATGTGAGTCAAAACCATCAAGATTGGGGCAGTTGAATACTTTGCTCAGCCAGCACTCAGTTAGGACCACGATATCAAAATTGATATTCGTTCTATGTATTAGAGTTTGAAGGCTGTCAAAGTTTTTGTTTACGCTACGTATATTCGTATGAAGTATTTTTATGTTATTATTTGATGTGGTAAGATGGTACTTACAGTCCTCAGAAGAACAAAAGACAGCGTTATCTGCACAGGTGTGATCCAGTTCTTGATTTATGTTATTAATTATGGTAGCCATTTACGTAAGTTTCGAATCCAAAACATGAAGCAGAGAGTTTATAGAAGGTACAGTGTGATTGTGACTGACTTAATTTTGTTAACTTTAATGAATTGCATTTGTATATACAGATAAGAGTAATCATAGTGTATGTTTGAAAGTGTGTGTTCTTATAGTAATTGTAGTAGTAGTGAAGTCTTATAGTGTAGTATATTGTTAAGTGTGTTGTTTCTAATCTATAAAGAGAATAATAAGTAGGATATAATTTTTTAATATAAAAGTAAGTAAAACATGCTTGTAATATTAATTTGAAAATAGTAAAAGGTTTTACGTTAACTAGTCACAAGGAAGCGAGGATGTCATTGAGACATTTTTCGTTGTTCACTAAGATCTGTTTTTCGCCCACTTGTTTTCTTAGAAAGATATTACCATTGGAAACCCAACAGAATTGGAAATTGTTTTTCTTGGCGAATTCTCGTGCAATAAAAAACAGCTTCTTAGTGCTAGGAGATAATTGTTCGGTTATATACACTGGTTGTCTCTTCCCCGCAATGCGGATGATTTCTGTATTCATTTTATCATCTCTAGACTTTTTAGTTTTGTTGAAGGACTGGACAGAAGAAACTACTTTTTGTTTAGTTTGCACAGATGTAAATTCGGCAATGATTGGGCGAGGAGTAGCTGAGTTGTTAGGCTTCCCAGGTAAACGATATATATCACGGAAATCTGATGGAGGGATGTGTACCCCGACGACTTTGCCAATACTACAAACTCTTTGTATCAGACTTGAACTAGTCTCCGAATCATTTTGCGGTAAGTCATTTATCTTTTTTTCCAGGCTCTCTATGTAAATTCTTTGATCTTGTCGGTCTTTTTTTAGTTCTTCAATTTCTTTTTTCATTTCTTCAAATTTGTTGTTCATAAAAGAGATGGATTGCACAATCTCAGCATTAGAATTGCAAATTTCCGTATTCGACTTTTTTATTTGTGCATTTTGGATTTTTATCTCTTTTATTTCTGTTATTAGACTAGTTATGAGGGCAGTCTGTTCACCTAACATTTTCGAAATACATGTGTCTTGGTCTGATTTCCATTCAGCTAGAGTATCTTGTAAATCTCGTAGGTTAAAGCTACTGTTTGCCGCCGAGATCTGTCCGGTTTGTGGCGAATTATTGTGGCGGGGGCGCTTATTCCTGCTGGTGTTAACATTTTCGCTCATTTGAATCGCTAAGTTTATGTCCGGTTCAGATTGCGTCATTGTTTGGTGAACCGGTAAGATTTGTGGTGTTTTGGGTTTTTGGGGTGGTGTGCGTTGTACATTTGCCATATTCTATGTATATTACAGACTCTGCAGTATTAAGAATTTATATGCGTTCAAGCGAAAAAAAGCAATGAACTGTTTCTATATATTAAAGGCACGGATCTCTTTCATTTAAAGTCTTCACGTAGCGTATAACACTATAGGCGTGGCTTACGTAGCACATATCACCGCGTCGTAGCACTGTCAGTATCTCCGTAGCGTATTCAAAAGACGCCAGTCGCTCGTAACTTAGCGCTATTTAGAGTATAGTCGTCAGCGGTGGGGCAGCGCAGAATTGTAAGCGCTCGGCTCCTCCTTCCAGAGCCGCAGGTTCAAATCACAGTCCAATAACTTAAGAATTTTTCGAATGTTATTATGCGAACAAATACATTCCTTTCTGGGTTCACTTACTTGTCTCAACAACTAATGTCAATACCGTAAGAGTAACAAGGAAACACATTTTAAACTGTCACCACCAATCACTTTAAATGCAAATAAAATCACTAACATCGACCGACACACGTCCACTCGCTACGGCGTCCGGCGAGGAAGGGGAAATGTTGTCTATGAAGAAATTTTTATGGATTAAAAACGAATCATTACCCGGGCAACGCCGGGTATACCGGCTAGTCTATTCTATACATATAATGAAATTGTAACTAAGCGGAATCTGTACATTAAATATTTTTTGGAAAATCTTTTTGAAATAGTCATTATTATCGATAGAGGCCGAATCTATAATTTTTAGAATTTTTGTCTGTCTGTCTGTCTGAAAAACTACTGGAGGGATTTTGATGAAATTCGGTATGATGATAACTGGTTATCCGGGTCAACATATAGGATACTTTTTACTGCGGGAAAATATCTCATCTCTGAGAAATCTATACTAAACGTTTAAACGTAAATAGGAACGAACCCGAGCGGAGCGAGGGTGAGTCGCTAGTGTATTATATAAAATAAAGTCTGAGTTTAGTTTTTATGCACTGTAATAGGTATTAAAATTATAATATTGCAAACAATTATAAAATTAACGTTTTATTTTTCTGACAACTTCTGACATTCAACTTATCCTGCGGTTCAACCAGAGATTCTAAGATGCTCCTGGTTATCTCGTTGCAAACTAGCGGAATGTTGGATACTATCCACTATTAGTGGTGTACGTCTTGGAAGATCAGAGGCAGGGACCACGCCCTTGGTAAATGTGGTCTTGTATTCAGCCCTTTTTAACGTCCCACTGCTGGACACGGGCAGTACAAGGGGAATCAGACCATAGTCCACCACGCTAGCCAAGTGCGGGTTGGCGGACTTCACATGTCTTTTGAAAACTTGCTAGGTTCTCTCAGACTCTCAACTATTTGAAAAATTGTTATAAATTTTGTTTTCCGGCGTACTATTGTTCATTTATCTATACAGTGAGGCCCTGATTTTTTTCATTTCTTAAATTTTATATTTAATATGTTTAAATAATATTTATTGATAAAATGTCTGAAGTAGACGTGGCTTGCGCAAGTCAGAGCAAACGTTTTAGGCCGTATTTTCGTCCCTCTGAGAGCATTATAAATATGGGTTCTACAGTCCAAAAGTTCCAAAAGGTAAGACTTTTTCTTAGTAAATTTCCTTTTCTTTTTAATCTTTTTTTAGATTTGAAAAATCTCAATTAGTTTTTGAGATATTTGCAGAAAACTAAACCCCCTTTTTAATTTTTAGTCAATTGTTTATAACTTTTGCAATTTTTGCAAGCGAAACTTGATTTTTTTCAATAATCATCTACATGCCATTCCCAATCGAATGACTCCTCATTCATATTTTTCCCAGACTGCTGAAAAAAGTTGACCTAAAAGGCACTTGTTGACTAAATTAGATTGTCAAGAGAATTTAACATTGTTTACGGGGAAGTGAATGTTTTAGGCGATAATATAATGTTTATCAAGAAGGGTATATTGGAAGTGTTAAGAAAATAAAAGTTAAGGTTGTCTTTTTTTGTTTTGTTTCAGTTTGTTTCTTTTAAGTTTTTTCCTTTTAGATTTAACTGTTATTTTTGTTATTAATTAATTATAATTATTTTTAAGATAGTGTATAAGCCTGTGTTATGATATGGTGCATGTTGTGACACCATCAAATTTTGGACATTTTGTATTAAGTTTTTAGATAAGACTAGCGACTCACCCTCGCTTCGCTCGGGTTCATTCCTAGGTTACTTCCCAAAACAAAATTAATTAATTAATTTGGATTTTTTTTCCTGGGACCCTAGTTTTTTTTTCTAAAATAAAAGTAGCCTAAGTTACTCCTTATAATATCAGTTATTTGCCAGTGAAAGTCCCGTCAAAATCGGTCCAGCCATTTCAGAAATTATCCGGGACAAACAGACAGACAGACAG
This sequence comes from Fabriciana adippe, assembly GCA_905404265.1. Classification (NCBI taxonomy): domain Eukaryota; kingdom Metazoa; phylum Arthropoda; class Insecta; order Lepidoptera; family Nymphalidae; genus Fabriciana; species Fabriciana adippe. The sequence continues at coordinate 9,913,429 of FR990003.1, forward strand.
ACAAAAATTGTAAAAAATGTTGTTTTGGTATATGTACCATATATATACATCAATATGCATTTAGTAAAAAGCGGTTATTTTAATATTACAAACAGACACTCGAATTTTATTTATCTGTATAGATAAATAAATAGCGATGATAAAGCCTCATAAAAGCCTTAATAAGGCTAGTAAGAAGTAAATCTATTGTAGAAGATGGAAGATAGAAGAGTGGGGAAAACGTATAAAAGACAGCGCCAGCACCCGGCGTGGGCTTTTTACTGTTCGGCTGTCATCGGGTCAACATCTTGGCAACGTCATTCTGTTCGTTAGGATTTTCGTTAGATTGTTACGTAATTGTTGTAATTGTTTTAGAGGTCTTACATTTTTAGTTTTTGTTTCATTTAAATTTGGTTTATTAAATTTAATCGTTTTCAAAGTAGATTTGTTTTGTAAATTGTTTTCTTGAGTGTAGTAATAAATTTGTATTTAAAAAAATAACTTCTGGTCTTATTTATAAGACTATAATATTTTCGAATTAATGTTTTTAAATTAATGAATTATTTTTAACTTAATGATGACACTTTTGGCTCAGTTTGTAGTGATCCTACTTGCTGTGCCAGTGGTCGCGGGTTCGAGTCCCGCTGGGGGCATTTATTTGTGTGGTGAATACTCCAGGCATGGGTGTTTATATTTATAATATGTATGTATTTAAAATTATATATGTGTAGTGTATCAACTATTTGGTATCCATAACACAGGCTTCGTGGCTTACCATGGAACTAGATGGTGATGTGTGTTAATGTACTAACTTATTTATTTTTATTTTTCTCTGTTCCAGGGCGGTCTCCTTATTACACTTACGACTGGTCAACGGTCTATCTGCGGATCGTCTCTCCTCACCAACACGCGTCTCGTCACTGCTGCTCATTGCTGGACGACAAACAGACACCAGGGCAGATCCATGGTGGTCGTCCTTGGATCAGTCAACCTCTACTCTGGAGGAACTCGTGTCAACACAAGCAATGTTCAGATGCATCCTAATTATAATACAGAGAATTTGAACAATGATGTTGCCGTCATTGTTGTCCCGTGGGTTACATACAGAAGTGAGTATTTTTTTATCAGTTTTAATTTATTTAAGTACAGTAATCCCCCCTATAAAACGGTAGATTGGTTCCGCGTTATGAAAGTACCGTGTTATAGGAGGGATTACTGTAGTGTTTCAATTATTGAAATTTTTGGTTTTTGTAAAATTGCAGATCTCCAAAAGTTCCTCACTAAATATGTACGTTGACAAAGTTGACATTTTTGATTTTGAGTGATATTAAATATGTATTTTATTTTGTTTTTCTAATAATCTATTATGATTTGCATATGATAATATCTAAATTCTAAACTCTAGCACAATTAATGTTAAAAAGATATTGTGGTTTTCAGGCTTCATCGGCTACATTAGTATGGCGTCTGGCAACAACGACTTCGTTAATGAAAATGCAGTCGCCGCCGGCTTCGGACTGACCGCTGATGGTATATTCAAGACATTTATTTCATAATACTTTATTAGATTGACGTGAATATTTGACATCTACGAGTATACTATTATTATAAAGAGACAGAGTTTGTTTGTTTGTTTGAACGCGCTAATCTCAGGAACTACTAATCCGATTTGAAAAATTATTTTTGCATTAGATAGCCCGATTAGTGAGGAAGGCTTTAGGCTATATATCATCATGCTCATGCATCATATACCCAAGTGAGCGGAGCAGTATTCATAAATGTCAACAAATCGGGCAGACTTCCATACATTATTGTAAAACTGATGTTTATTATTAAACAATTTTTTAACGCGTGTGAAACCGCGGGGCACAGCTAGTTTTTTAAAAAAAAACTATCTTTTCGGATTTTTTGCGGATTTATTTTGACGTAAAGACCGGGATATTGAACGGACGTCCGATAGTATTAAGATAGTATTGACACTATGTGATTTCAACGGTTGCATTTACACTTTAAATAAGCGCGAAACATCCAAATATAATTAATGAATCCAAAATTAAACATATTTTAAAATACCAAAAGCTCTATTTTAAAATATATCAAAAATGATTAGAATAAAAAGGTCAACCTATAAACACAATAACTTCCTCGAAAAAATCCTAAAAGATAGTTTTATTTACAATTGTTTCAATTAACGTATACGTGTTTGTACAATTCTGAACGAAACTTAATAACATGGACTTAATAAATTTCCAGTTAATGGTCACAACAGCCGCCTGCGTCACGTCAGTCTCAGTGTAATGCCGAATGAATTTTGCGAACGTGTTTACGGTAAATCTGTCGTCATTTCATCTACCCTCTGTACCAGAAGCGAGAGAGGCCGCAACATCTGCAGCGGAGACTCTGGTGGATCTCTCGTGCTGAACAGACAATTGGTAATTTCTTTTTTTACATCTCTCAAAAGACCAAATGTCTTCCATATATGTGTGCTAAAGGCTATTATACAATAAATTATTTCATAGAAGATAGCACGCTTTGGGAATGAAGTGATCGCCTCCAGGCTACTTCAACTTTATAGCAATATTGTAAATTATAATTTATTAAAAAAATATTAGTCCCGCTAAGTTTCTTTCGCCAGTTCTTCTCACGTCTGAGGTTTCTTCGTTCCGAACTGGTAGTAGACTCATGACGTTCAGTAAAAAATTGTAATAATTTAATGCTGAATGAAATATTTTGAATTTGAATATAGATAAGTGTTTCTTAGTCAGTTATAATCAGTAATTTATATTTAAATTCATACATCCTTCAATTTCCCAAAAGTCTAACTTATCCTATGGACTGAAATAAACGTTGAGTTTGGATGCTTGGACTAATATAATATGGTTAGGATTTTTTAATATTTTTTTAAATTTCACTCACCAGATCGGAATTACGTCATTCGGGGCCGAACGCTGTCAATCAGGACATCCCGGAGGATTCGCACGTGTCACCTCCTTCAACAGCTGGATCAGTGCCCATCTGTAAACTATATTTTATTGCAAAATAAAATTCTTATAATTTAACCGTTTTGTTTCTTTCATACATAATATATCCTAGGTAGTCTAACTTTCGGAAATCTAGTTTTCGGAAACCTAACTTTTGGCGACCTAACTTTCGGAAAACTAAATTTTGGCAACCTAACCTTTGGAAACCTAAATTTTGTCGACCTTATTTTCGGAAACCTCACTTTCGGCGACCTAAGTATCGAAAACCGAACTTTCGAAAACCTAACTTTTGGAAACCTAACTTTTGGCAACCTAACCTCTGGAAACCTAACTTTTGTCAACTTAATTTTTGGAAACCTAACTTTTGGAAACCTAACTTTTGTCGACCTAATTTTCGGAAACCTAACTTTCGGCGACCTTACTAATTACTATATTATATTTCTTCGCTTCATTCTTCAGATATAATATAACCAGGTAGTCCTTTTAACCTACAAGGTAGCTTTCGCACACATTTAAGAGATTTTTTTAAAAAAGTCGATACACATATCGATTTTTAAATCAATTCATTACTCGTCAATGTCTACATCCCTACTACTCAGTGCCGTCATTCTTTTTTCGTGCGAGGTAGCAAGCACACGTACACTCTTCGGGTAAAAATTACAAAGAAAAGTGAAAATGTTCAAGAAGATATTAATTAACTAATACAAACGGGAATTCAAGAAACTTAAGGAACAACAACTGTTTAAACGTCGTCGGATTCAAATTAAATCATTATTCGAATCCATTTGGTATGTACATATTATCTATTTACGATTACCCACATTTTGTCGTCATATTTTATTAAATATTAGATATAAATTTATAATCCTATTTTAAAGCCCGGCGGCTAACTGAAAGTTATCACGAGGGTCACATAGAATTACATAAAACCTTAAAACGTGTATATATGTAAATTTAGTTTTAACCTGGCAGTTAATTGTACGTTAAACACAAAGGTACCTCGTAATTTTCATTACTGAGCGACGTATTCTAGATCAAAACATTAATGAGGCTAAAATTAATGACAATTCGAAATTCCGGTCAGGACACTTTTATGCCTAGCGCAGAAATTCGTTTTTCAAAAATGGTGGTCCCAATGTTGGTACAGTATTCGATACAGAAGTTCTCATAGCACTATGAAAGGAGACTGAAAATGATTCATTTGTTGAGGAAATTCACAGTACTTTGGCGCAAATTTTAGCCTATTCTTAAATATATTAAAAGAGGTTAAACATAATCTATTAAAAGATTAGGTACCTTTATTTTTACCTACTTATATATTTAAATTTACCTTCTGTTAGCACAAAAATTAAATAACGAGGCAATTTCTAATACCTCTCTGATCTCATTGACGATTGTCAAGAAGCTGATCAACAGTAGTAGGTACTTGCAAATGATAAAATTAAACGATAATTAAGTTAAAAAGTTACGATCAATATGGAATGCTGACGTTTTTCATTAATAAACTTAGCAAAACTTCTATTAAGATAATAATAAATAATGGGTGTCTCAATAAGAAGGCACTATTTAAACTTTGCGTCATTTCGTTTTTCGTGCATGTGACAACTTTGAAATTTGACAGCTGTTACCTATGATTGTCCTGATTATTAAAAATAAACCAGAAATAATTCCTGAGCTCAAGGTCGATAGCCCACGCGTCATCGGTGAGATACAGCTATATCTTTGTCAAAAAGTCATCGAAAACTTCGTGTTTTTATTTTTAAATGAAATAGTGCACTCTTATTGAGCACCTTATATAAGTATATTTCAATTACCTGGACGACGGCCGTATAGAATTGAAAATTATCAAATATATAATTTATACCTTATATGGTAATATGTTCATTTTGAACATTTTCGCCTGGCGGTTAACCGTGCGTTAACACGATGGCCGTATAAAATTGAAAATTATCAAATATATATATAATATATACCTTATATGGTAATATGTTCATTTTGAACATTTTCGCCTGGCGGTTAACCGTGCGTTAACACGATGGCCGTATAAAATTGAAAATTATCAAATATATAATATATACCTTATATGGTAATATGTTCATTTTGAACATTTTCGCCTGACGGTTAACCGTGCGTTAACACGATGGCCGTATAAAATTGAAAATTATCAAATATATAATTTATACATTATATGGTAATATGTTCATTTTGAACATTTCGCCTGGCGGTTAACCGTGCGTTAACACGATGGCCGTATGAAATTGAAAATTATCAAATATATAATTTATACCTTATATGGTAATATGTTCATTTTGAACATTTTCGCCTGGCGGTTAACCGTGCGTTAACACGATGGCCGTATAAAATTGAAAATTATCAAATATATAATTTATACCTTATATGGTACTATGTTCATTTTGAACATTTTCGCCTGGCGGTTAACCGTGAGTTAATACGATGGCCGTATAAAATTGAAAATTATCAAATATATAATTTATACCTTATATTGTAATGTTTATTTCGAACGTTTTTGCCTGGCGGTTTACCGTGAGTTAACACGACGGCTTTATTAATTTTATAACATGTTCAAAAAGTAATAACGACACATTATTATTTTGCAATAACCCACATACGTGGCCTGTCATGAAAACTGGAACAGACCCCCGTGTTATCAGCAAAACAGCAGGAGAGGTGCAAAGGCCCGAGCAGAGGCCCTCTGAACCGCCAGATGCCAGCTCGGCAAATGTTCAGCGCTGCGCGCTCAAACAAACCGCGGCCGTCTGCATCTCGCCAGTAAGTCTGTACTTCACGCTAACAGCCTCTCTCACTATTGCTTACTTAATATTACAAACGTAATATAACTTTGTAATTTAGGTAGAATTTTCCCATATTGCTAGAATTTTAATTCTAAAAAATTTATTAATTTAATTTTAATTCTTTCGTTGTTTACAACAACGCTAGTAACACAAGTTGATATACCTACCTTCAAATTTTTTATCTATTTTTGAGAAAGCAAACATGAGTACAGTAAATAACACTATGTGCAGTATTCAAATTGAAGACGAATTCAATTTGATAACATATGAATTTAGTAATATACCCTACGGCCTTTCAGTAGCCCATAGAACATTTACTAAAGTGTTGAACTCATTCATCAGGCTCTGTGTTCATTGTATTAGAAATAACTATAATGAAAGCCAAAACGTTTCTTTAAAACTGTTACATTTTTAAGATTTTGCACTTTGAAAATTTTGTCACTTTGAAAATTTTGATTCATGTTTGGCTCATTAATCAACAATTTCTTTGCGAACCGAAAAATGTCATAAAACCATGAATATTTTTTAACAAAAAATATTTTACATTTGCAAAAATATTTAATCAGGGAATTTCATCAATTGAAGTAATATGCAATTGAAATTTGATGCACGTTATGCCGTTAAAGGTGTCTGGATCTATATTAAAATATAAGTATTATATATTATATAAGGATAATCGTTTTACAAAAGGTATAAAATTCTGTTTATTGTGAAACAAAGTTAAAACTTTGTCCCTCGTTAGAAGATCTAAGCTCGTAAAGTCACAATATATTAAAAATCAAAAAAGAAATATTTGGCTTAAAAACATGAAAGAAAATTTTAAAGCTGGAAATAATCTGAAAAAAAAAGTGAATTGTCTAATTTAGCTCTTAATTGAATATTAATACAATTAAGAAAATCTAAAATTAATTTGTTTACTTCTATGGCCAGGGCCAAATAACACAGCCATATTTTAATAGAAAAAAGATCCGTACTCTCTAGTTATTGATGCTTTCACAATAAACTAGAATACTAAATACTTTTATGCTTTTCTTTTTTTTTCCAATTATTCTAAAGTATCTTCGAAATATTATAGATAAAAATTCTTTTTTGTCTTTTCAGGCCTGGCATCCGTTCATAACGATGGTGAATAAGTCTGAATTAATATGGAAACCTTTTATTGTGAAAAATCTTGTTACAGAAAGGTCTTTATTCTGGTTGCCGCGGTACCCACAACATGCGTTTACATGTTTACATTGTGCGGCATATATGTATAACTAGCGACTCATCCTCGCTTCGCTTCGGGTTCGTCCCTAGACAAAAATAAATTTATCCCAAGGGAACCGTACATTTTTCCGGGATGATATAACCTATAGCCTTCCTCAATTACAGGCTACCTAATGCAAAAAGAATTTTTCAAATTGGATTAGTAGTTCCTGAGATTAGCGCGTTCAACCAAAAAAACAAACTCTTCAGCTTTATAATATTAGTATAGATATATCTTTTAAACAGTGGTTGCAGAATTTCAATGGTAATCATTACCATATTATTCATAGCTTTGTAACGAATATTTTATGCTTTAAAGTAATCAGTATAATAAAGGAACTATAGGTATGGAATTCTTCACAGCCAGAGATCCACATTATCTCTTCTGTTAAGTAGCAATATTGGATCTGATAAACGTGTTAAAAGTATTTTAAAAATATTTAAATTAAAACCCAGCTTTCCACTGTTTCATAGTAGATGGGATCCACAATTTATCTGATTGGTATCTATAAGGAATATAAGGAGAGAAAAATTATGAATAAATTTGTAATTTTATTAGTTTTATATACAGCCCAACGCGTACAAAGCCTTTTATTGACAAAATACGAAAATATGATATATTATATGTATTGGAATTAATATACTAATCAAAAATATTATAAAGACGTATGTAGTCGTTCGAGACTAACCAACACTAATTTTGCAGTATTGTCGAGATAATTTATCTCGATTCTGCATATATTCTGCAATATGACTTGAAGATATGATATGTTTGTTCCACAACATGACCGTCCTCCTAATATACTTAACCTCTTTATAACTGTAAGGCGTCCATAATTAGGCGGATAAAGCAGGTATTAATAGAGTGGTGTGGACGTGACGTCATCTAGCACACCAGCACGCGACGTTCCGCGACGTCCACACTTGCTGGACGAGACGTCTCTGTTGATACTATAAGGAAGACGACTAGTCGTTTATGTATTAAAACGTACTTTGAAATTATTCGCGAAATTCTATAATCACTCGATTACTATAGATAAAAATAGTTTTGCTGGTGTAATTTTGTTTAATGAACAATTAAACTATATGGGAAATGTTTATTTTAAGATATAAATTCTGATTTTATATTCTTAAATATTCTTTACTAATAATAAATTATTTTAGAATAATTTAGTACCCGACAAAATTATTTCCGTAGTTATATTTTTCATTTATTTTTCTTTTCACATTATATTATATAGTTAATATAATATAGTAGGTAATACATTTTAAATTTACTCCCTTGATACTGGTTGATTTAATGGATGTAAATACAAAACTTCTCTAAACATCTACCTGGTTATATTATATCTGAAGAATGAAGCGAAGAAATATAATATATGATCAAACGAACTTCTCAAGTGAAGTTCGATCATTATTATATGAGTCGCTTCATTCGAAGATATAAGGACCCCCCCAACCCGATCCCGAACTTAGTTTTGTATTTATTTGTGGTATGAATCACCAGAATGAAGTTAGCGTGTGAATATTTTTTTTTGTATTCTGTTATATGCTAATAAATTGCTCTTAAAATGCTCCTCCGAAATCTGTAATTGCTCCACGTCTAAAGTGATTAGTTAATTAATAATAATTTTTTAAAAAAATTGCTTACTCAAAAATTAAATTCGCTATAACACGAAAAATAATCATTTTTTTACCAAAGTTTTTTACTCAAAATATTGCTCCTTAAATGCTCTTTCGAAATATGCAATTGCTCCACGTCTAAAGTGATTAGTTAATTAATAATTATTTTTTAAAAAAATTGCTTACTCAAAAATTAAATTCGCTATAACACGAGAAATAATCATTTTTTTACCAAAGTTTTTTTGCTCAAATATTGCTCTTTAAATGCTCTTTCGAAATATGCAATTGCTCCACGTCTAAAGTAATTATTTAATTAATAATATTTTTTTAAAAAAATGCTTACTCAAAAATTAAATTCGCTATAACACGAGAAATAATCATTTTTTTACCAAAGTCTTTTTGCTCAAATATTGCTCTTTAAATGCTCTTTCGAAATATGCAATTGCTCCACGTCTAAAGTGATTAGTTAATTAATAATTATTTTTAAAAAAAATTGCTTACTCAAAAATTAATTCGCTATAACACGAGAAGTAATCATTTTTTTACAAAAGTTTTTTTGCTCAAATATTGGTCTTTAAATGTTCTTTCGAAATATGCAATTGCTCCACGTCTAAAGTGATTAGTTAATTAATAATAATTTTTAAAAAAAATTGCTTACTCAAAAATTAAATTCGCTATAACACGAAAAATAATCATTTTTTTACCAAAGTTTTTTGCTCAAAAAATTGCTCCTTAAATGCTCTTTCGAAATATGCAATTGCTCCACGTCTAAAGTGATTAGTTAATTAATAATTATTTTTTAAAAAAATTGCTTACTCAAAAATTAAATTCGCTATAACACGAGAAATAATCATTTTTTTACCAAAGTTTTTTTGCTCAAATATTGCTCTTTAAATGCTCTTTCGAAATATGCAATTGCTCCACGTCTAAAGTAATTATTTAATTAATAATATTTTTTTAAAAAAATGCTTACTCAAAAATTAAATTCGCTATAACACGAGAAATAATCATTTTTTTACCAAAGTCTTTTTGCTCAAATATTGCTCTTTAAATGCTCTTTCGAAATATGCAATTGCTCCACGTCTAAAGTAATTATTTAATTAATAATATTTAAAAAAAAATGCTTACTCAAAAATTAAATTCGCTATAACACGAGAAATAATCATTTTTTTACCAAAGTTTTTTTGCTCAAATATTGCTCTTTAAATGCTCTTTTGAAATATGCAATTGCTCCACGTCTAAAGTGATTAGTTAATTAATAATAATTTTTAAAAAAAATTGCTTACTCAAAAATTAAATTCGCTATAACACGAAAAATAATCATTTTTTTACCAAAGTTTTTTGCTCAAAAAATTGCTCCTTAAATGTTCTTTTGAAATATGCAATTGCTTCACGTCTAAAGTGTGTAGTTAATTAATAATTATATTTTAAAAAAAATGCTTACACAAAAATTAAATTGGCTATAACACGAGAAATAATCATTTTTTTACCAAAGTCTTTTTGCTCAAATATTGCTCTTTAAATGCTCTTTTGAAATATGCAATTGCTCCACGTCTAAAGTAATTATTTAATTAATAATATTTTTAAAAAAAATGCTTACTCAAAAATTAAATTCGCTATAACACGAGAAATAATCATTTTTTTACCAAAGTCTTTTTGCTCAAATATTGCTCTTTAAATGCTCTTTCGAAATATGCAATTGCTCCACGTCTAAAGTAATTATTTAATTAATAATATTTAAAAAAAAATGCTTACTCAAAAATTAAATTCGCTATAACACGAGAAATAATCATTTTTTTACCAAAGTCTTTTTGCTCAAATATTGCTCTTTAAATGCTCTTTCGAAATATGCAATTGCTCCACGTCTAAAGTAATTATTTAATTAATAATATTTAAAAAAAAATGCTTACTCAAAAATTAAATTCGCTATAACACGAGAAATAATCATTTTTTTACCAAAGTTTTTTGCCCAAAAATTGCTCTTTAAATGCTCTTTCGAAATATGCAATTGCTCCTTACTCAAAAATTAAATTTACTATTAAACGAGAAATAATCACTTTTTTTAAAGTTTTTTTGCTTAAAAGATTGCTCTTTAAATGCTCCTCCGAAATTTGTAATTGATCTACGTCTTAAATGATTATTTAATTCATAATATATTTCTTTTAATTTCTTATTTGAAAATTAAATTTACTATAAAACGAGAAATAATCACTTTTCATTAAAGTTTTTTTGCTTAAGAAATTGCTCTTTAAATGCTCCTCCGAAATCTATAATTGCTCCACGTCTAAAGTGATTATTTAATTAATAATATATTTCTTTTAATTTCTTACTCAAAAATTAAATTTACTATAAAACGAGAAATAATCACTTTTTATTAAAGTTTTTTTTGCTATAAATTTGCTTAAGAAATTGCTCTTTAAATGCTCCTCCGAAATCTGCAATTGCTCCAATCATAGTGACCCGTTTTCTGTGGCGATCGCTTATTTTAATGCCTGTCAAAAACAAGGCCGCCATGATAATATTATTTAAAAATATAAAGTAAATTAAAAGTTGGTAAGGTATAATATAGTAAATAATAGTGAATTAAGTTAAAAATAATAGTGCATAATCATGACCTCTTGGGCGGCTGTGTCTCATTTAGAAATTTTTGATATTATAAAAAATTTTGAATTATGCAAAGGCGATAAATTAAAATCAAAAAGTGATTCTGTGTGGGTGGAAATTTGCTCTCACTGGCGATACGATTCTGGAAAATATCGCATGACCCCGGTCAATTTGTATTTTTATATTCACCAGAATCGAAATAGAATTTTTGATAGTTATAAAAAAATTCGCGGTGAAACTAATGTCACAAAAAGTAAAGACTCAACTGAAGAGAAAAATCTCGTTGAAGACGAATATTCTGATGAAATACTTGAACAAAGTGCGGATGACTTCACTGTCTACCCCCAAAATAAAAATCATCCCTGTAAAAATAAAATCTTAAATTTTAGAATAACTTTTACTGAAGAACAGTGGTCATCCATAAAACCAATTAAGAAATTTGACAAAAAAAATAATATATACTATGCTTTTCAAAAAGGGTGGACGCATATTGTATGTGAATTAATTTATTCAGATCAGAAATTACCTTGTACATTTAATTTAAAAACTCATAATATTTTTAAAAGTGATTCTACTGATAAGGATAATAACTTCATAATTAAAATAAATGGATTTTGCACAGAAAAAAAATGCCAAGCTGCCATTTACGGTGAGGGTACATATAAGTCAAGTGAAAAAGGTAATATTTCGATCGATATTATCACTTTAAATACAAAAGAGTTAATTCATAAAAAAAAAAGACATGTTTCTGGAACGTTACGAGAAAAATTCAAAAATCAACTAAAGTCAACTAAAACAGAAATGTTCCGACAAAAACTAATTAGTAAATTTCATGAATATGGTCAACAAATGCCTCCTATTATACCAAACAAAGGTGTATGTAATAAAATTAGACAAGAAGCTATCAATGAAGAGCTGGGTGTGGAAGGTACGCTGTGGGAATCATTGACTAAATTAAAATATAACGTAGAATTTAAATCCGCATTTCAGCAGCTTGGACATGACAAGTTTTTTTTGTTTTATTGGACACCTGAGCAAATTGATGTATTCAATGATTTATTGACCTTAGGACCTTCTGTTTCCATCGATGCTACGGGAAGTATAGCTCGACGAATTCCACGTGAAGATAAATATTCAAATGGTCCAATTTTCTTATATCAAGTCGTGACTTACGTAGATAAATTGATCGTACCAATTTGTCAAATGCTTTCCGAGCGACACGACACTAAAATTATCGAGTTTTGGTTAAAAGAGTGGCTATCTAACAAAGTCAATGTTCCATTGGAGATAGTTACGGACATGTCGAAACCCTTGCAGAATGCTATCTGTTTGGCTACAAATAATATAACCTATAATCAATATTTATCAATGTGTTATCGTTTTCTAATTAATAAAAGTAAAGTTTTAATAAAACCTTACCTGCGGATTGATATTGCTCATTTAATCCATTGGGTTTCGCGTTTGGATTCTTTTACTAAAGTTAATGCTGCTGTCAAGGATTTTTATTTACGAGCAATTGGATTAATAACTACTGCAGAAAGCTTAGAAGTTGTTGAAAAATTAATGAGAGCTGTATTAAAAATTTGCCAAAATAATTACAATTGTTCTGAAAATATTAAATGGTTGTTAAATAAAATAAAAACTTTTGATTTTAACGACTTTATAGACTATAAAAATTTGAAAAAAAAATAGTTCTTGTCAACAGAAAACTTTATGTGAAGAGCATTTATCTTGTCACGAAAAAGTTATTAGCATGGATGACATTGATAATATATTAGAAGAAACTGACGAACTCAGTAATTTCATCGACAACATAAGTACTGAAACTTGTATGGATAATTCTTTAAGTAAATCTATAAATTATAATGATTTTAATAGCTATCACTGTCCTGGAATTTTACCAGACTTAAAGCGACTATTTAAAAAGTTTCCGTCATGGTCAAACGTTATGAAACATCATTATGGTTGTGAGAATGAGGTCGCGACATCAGCCCGATCTGAAAATTATTTTAAATTTATTAAAAACAATATTTTAGAAAATCATCAGCCAACCCGGGTGGATAAATTTTTAATAAAACATATAAGGTCAATTTATTCAAAAATTAAAGAAGCGAGAGCTGCAGTCGAAGAGAAAAAAAAAACAATCCAAGAAAGAAAATATCAAAAACAAAATAAAATTAGAATAAATCCGTTATTAAATTTAGAGGAAAATTGGAAGAATTTGGTTAAGCCCGAGGTTGGTATCACGCTAAGTTCAGAAGATAACGACATTTCATATCAAAAACCAGACGATTCAAACCTAAATTTTAATGAAATTCATTTACCTGACCCAGAATTCGCCTCGACGCCAATAAAACGTGAAAATATTGTTGCGAATGACAACATTAAATTATCCGGTTTTTTAAATGACCATACTTATTCCTTACAATCATCTATTAATCAGACTAGCTTTTCTATTGAAAAAAAAACCGATGAGAACTATTCTATAAATTTAGAATCAAAACAGCCCAATGATCAAGTAACAAAGAAAAGAAAAAAAATATATACAAATAATTTAGGACAAAAACCAAAACGAGGTAAATACTTAAGACCTTTCCCGGAAGTGCAAGTTTTACATTCCAATCTCAAAGGTAAAGAACTAAAAAAAAGAAGAAGAGTTAATAAAAAACAAATTATTCGTAATGGATGTTTTATTGGTGCGTACTCCGTTAAAGGAAAAAAATTAACCTCATACAATACATGTCCTTTTGATAGTTTGATGGAAATTTTATCATTCACATATGTAAACTTCACTAATTTTAAAAATTTCATAGATTGTCAAATAAAAACTAATTCTTTCATTGCATGTTTATTGCATTATGTTGAATTTGGCGCTGACGTAAATTTTAATAAAAAACGACTCAATTATTTACATAGCAATTATCCGGTAGAAAATTATTCTATAAATTCTAGAGATGATGTATCAAGACTTTTTGCACGGATGATGAGCGAATCTAATTGCAACATTGAACAAACTCACTGTACAAACAAAAAATGTAACTATGTTAAGTCTCATAAAACGCCGATATTGAACATAAGTGCTATGTTAGTATGGAAAAATGGACTTCAATCATTACAAGATAGTGTTTGTCAAGAATTAAAAGATAAAAATATGTTCATATGTAATAACTGCAAAAATATATCAGCCAATAGAACAATTGATTTGACTTCATATTTATGCCTAAATATTGATCACTTTTATGAACCGTCGATATACTTCACCAATTCCAATCAAAAACAACGAATGACATACAATCTGGAAGAAATACCACGTAGTTTAAATGTATTAAATATGAGATTCTTATTATCTGGTGTCGTTGAGTTTGTTCCGCCACAAATTGAGAAAGGTGTAGGACACTATATTGCATATACTAGATCCATTAACACTAGAAAGACGGAAAAATTAACTTACCAAGAAAGACGGCGAGGGGTCATTTGACCCCTTGCTTTATAAATAATTTTTATGTAATAAAATGTCCCAAAAACTGTTAAAAAATAAGCGAAAAAAATTAAACTTCAATTTGACTTATCATAATTATGTTTTTATTAACTCCAACTTATACTTTTACTTACAAATATGACAAATAAAAGTTTTTGACTGATTGCATTGTCCACACAAAGGTTTTTTACATATGTCGCAAACCTTGTTTGATTTGTTTTTGTAACCAGAAGAGGAGCAGTGACGCCTTTTCCTCGTACCGACAGTAGACGACTCCGCCGCCAAGGCATCAGGTTCATTGGAAATGTTACTGAGTTCAAGAGCTAGCTGCAGTATAAAGTTTCTTCTACGCACTGTCTTGTTTGTGACTTCTTATCTTTCTCGCATATAAAATTGAGATAAATTTATCAAGTTCTTGTAACGTGATTGACCAATTTGAAGGTCCAAGTACTTGATGAGCTTCAGTCTCTGTGCATGTTTTGATGTGTCGCAGAATGTTTACCATCAACTAATAATTTCCAAGCAGTTATAAACCTATCTCCAATTTACCTTCGTGCATAGGGAGTCGGACCAGGTTGTTTAGTCAAAATATTGTGTCGTGCTCGTCTACCTGCTTGTCCAGGTTCATTTTCAGAGGTGCTTCTCCACAATACTCCACCAGATGACAACATATTCTTTTCAATATCATTGAGTGGAGCTTGTATTCCGCGAACACCGCGCACTCGCCTTCTTAGCCGTCTTCCTCTATGTTGTTGTTGATTTTGCACAGTAGCTGTAAAAAAATATAACATGTACTTATTTACCATTAAGATATTTCAAATCATGTCTAATAATGCAAAGAATGGAGTAGGTAATTACCTATTGGTATATTATCATCTGAGTCGCCACTACTCGAAGAGCTTGATTCGGGTGTATGTATCTCTTCTTCGGGATCATTTTGGTATCTATCTATCTCTTCACTCTCACCATTTGATTGATCTTCAAGCAAAGACTGTAGTGATGCTAATATTTGACTATCAGTAAGTCGAGGCATAGTAACACATCTAAAGAACACTGTTTACTTGACGAAAGCAAGAGTAGAAATAAAGTACAATTGTGTTCATTATATTTCACAACTACAGCTAATATAAATATTATAGTTTACCCGCTATTGGATATGTTTACTCTAACAAATGCCGCATGGGTCAAATGACCGGTGCCGTCTTTGTAGGTAGATGTATGATTTATTTATGATGTAATGATTATACAACAATGTAAACATTTTTAAATGTAAATTTGAACCATTTTAATAAAAGTCACGAGAGGATATGTCAAAAAAACCAATAGTTTGGAATTATCTAACCCTGAATTCCAAAAAGGGTCATATGACCCCCGCCCGTCTTTCTAGTGTTAATAATATTTGGACACAAATTAATGATATGCAACTGAAACCAAAACAATTCAATCCCAACTTGAGAGAGATTCGTGCAGTTTTATTGTTTTATGTGTTAATATAAAAAAAATCTATTGATTAAAGTATATATAAAACTGATCATCAAAAATAAAAACTTTTATTAATATAGTAATTCTTTTAATCCTTTTATTTTTACTTTGAAATAATTATTAGAACCCTAAAATACAAAAAAATATTACAGATTTTGAAACAACATTTAAAGAGCAATTTTTTGAGCAAAAAACAATTTTAATAAAAAGTGATTATTTCTCATTTTATAGTAAATTTAATTTTTGAGTAAGAAATTAAAAAAAAATTGGGTGCGTGTAACCTTTACGCGCGGTTGAAGTAAAACTTCTTTGCTAAATATCGCAATTAAAATGAATCAATAATAATTAAATAAGGCATATTAGGTATATTACTATCATATACATTACTGTTGAGGTGCGCGAATCGCACGACACAGCGACGCCCGCCACCCGCTCCCCGGCCCCGCAGATGACGTTGAGAGCGCTCGCGCGGTCATGACCCCGCCGCGTGCATACGCCGCAGCCGCAGCCGCGCCCGCCCCCGCCGCTGCACCCGCCCTGCCAAGCAAGCGGCCCTCGAATGGAGGGAAAAAGAAGAGCCGGAGCAAACCAACTGTCAAACAGGTGCCACCATCGGGGTCGAGAAAGAACCACTCTGACGAGGAGGGCTTCATTAAAGTGGAGAGAAAGAAGAAGAAGCCCTCATGCCGTAACATCTGTGGCACAGCTCCGAACCAGCCAGACCATCTGCTGCGCTCTGCCGTACCATCGACGCCGCTGTATGTGTCCCGACTGCACTGGTCTACGAAGGTAGAGGATGTCGTAGACTACGTCCAGAAGAAGTCCAGCTTCAAATTGAGGGTTGAACGGCTGGTACCTCGTCACAAAACGAGTTTCAATTCGTTTTTGGTGAGAGTGCCTACTCATCATCTGCCAACCTTCATGAAGGAGGACTTCTGGCCGCAGGGCGTCGTATTTCGGAAGTTCCGAGATCGTTTGCCCGCTGACACAGCTCACACGTCGATGTCTACGCTACGTGTTAAATAGTTTATATATATATATATATATATATATGTTAGTTTTTAAGGTATATATGTTATGAGCCTCTGTTAACATATTTAAAATCTTCTGTAAATATTGCCTGAAATAAATGATTAAATGATAAATGATAGAATATCGTATAAGGAAAGAATATAATATTATACATTTGTCAGACAATAACAACGGTTACCATGGTAATAATTAGTCATTAATATCTTTTATTTTATTTATGCATATTCATCCCACAGTAATAAATATTCATTTTTATAAGTAATAAGTTTAGTTTTTTTTTCTACCAAGCTTAAAAGTTATTTTACATTTTATTTAACATATATTACATAACATATTATTCAGTATTATTTTTCAATTCCTGTGTAATTTATACTATCTCATTCTCTTGTCAGCTTAATTACATAAAATATATTTATGTATCTGTCTCTTTCTAGTGTAGCATTTCCGTTTCATCGAGTTTCAAATAAAAACGATACTAAAGATGTTTCACTTCAATAGTTGTTAAATAAATAATCACTGAAGACGTGGAGCAATTGCAGATTACGGAGGAGCATTTAAAAAGCAATCTTTTAAGCAAAAAAACTTTAATAAAAAATGATTATTTCTCGTGTTATAGCGAATTTAATTTATGAGTAAGCAATTTTTTTTTAAATTATTATTAATTAACTAATCACTTTAGACGTGGAGCAATTGCATATTTCGAAAGAGCATTTAAAGAGCAATATTTGAGCAAAAAAACTTTTGTAAAAAAATGATTATTTCTCGTGTTATAGCGAATTAATTTTTGAGTAAGCAATTTTTTTAAAAAATAATTATTAATTAACTAATCACTTTAGACGTGGAGCAATTGCATATTTCGAAAGAGCATTTAAGGAGCAATTTTTTGAGCAAAAAACTTTGGTAAAAAAATGATTATTTCTCGTGTTATAGCGAATTTAATTTTTGAGTAAGCATTTTTTTAAAAAAATATTATTAATTAAATAATTACTTTAGACGTGGAGCAATTGCATATTTCGAAAGAGCATTTAAAGAGCAATATTTGAGCAAAAAAACTTTGGTAAAAAAATGATTATTTCTCGTGTTATAGCGAATTTAATTTTTGAGTAAGCAATTTTTTTAAAAAATAATTATTAATTAACTAATCACTTTAGACGTAGAGCAATTGCATATTTCGAAAGAGCATTTAAAGAGCAATTTTTTGAGCAAAAAACTTTGGTAAAAAAATGATTATTTTTCGTGTTATAGCGAATTTAATTTTTGAGTAAGCAATTTTTTTAAAAAATTATTATTAATTAACTAATCACTTTAGACGTGGAGCAATTGCATATTTCGAAAGAGCATTTAAAGAGCAATATTTGAGCAAAAAAACTTTTGTAAAAAAATGATTACTTCTCGTGTTATAGCGAATTAATTTTTGAGTAAGCAATTTTTTTAAAAAATAATTATTAATTAACTAATCACTTTAGACGTGGAGCAATTGCATATTTCGAAAGAGCATTTAAAGAGCAATATTTGAGCAAAAAAACTTTGGTAAAAAAATGATTATTTCTCGTGTTATAGCGAATTTAATTTTTGAGTAAGCAATTTTTTTAAAAAATAATTATTAATTAACTAATCACTTTAGACGTGGAGCAATTGCATATTTCGAAAGAGCATTTAAGGAGCAATATTTTGAGCAAAAAACTTTGGTAAAAAAATGATTATTTTTCGTGTTATAGCGAATTTAATTTTTGAGTAAGCAATTTTTTTAAAAAATTATTATTAATTAACTAATCACTTTAGACGTGGAGCAATTACAGATTTCGGAGGAGCATTTTAAGAGCAATTTATTAGCATATAACAGAATAAAAAAAAAAAATATTCACACGCTAACTTCTTTCTGGTGTATGAATCTCTAAAAGAAAGACGGCACTGAGTAGTAGTGATGTAGACATTGACGAGTAATGAATTGATTTAAAAATCGATATGTGTATCGACTTTTTTAAAAAAATCTCTTAAATGTGTGCGAAAGCTACCTTGTAGGTTAAAAGGACTACCTGGTTATATTATATCTTCGAATGAAGCGACTCATATAATAATGATCGAACTTCACTTGAGAAGTTCGTTTGATCATATATTATATTTTTTAATCGTTATGCATAGCATATGAATCGATTGACAATATTAGCGCGATTTTAATCGAGCTCATGCGAGTCGATTTTTAAAATATCGCAAAGTATCGTACAGTCGTATTGTCAATTATGGACGGCCTATATTCTGGTGGGAAAAGATTTTTTTTTATCGTTAAGCATAGTATACGAATCGATTTAAAATATTGCACCGATTTTAATCGAGCTCGTGCGAGTCGATCTTTAAAATATCGCAAAGTATCGTACAGTACAGGTTGTAAATAAAACAAAAAGGGACATTATGTCTGATTGGGATCATGACATCCATATTGACAATATAATGGACTCATCGTTAATAATATCTGTCACAGTTACAGATGATGAATTTAGTGACAATTCAGATGTTCCTGACTCTGATATGAGTTTAGACGAATAAAATCATTTTTTTTATATATGTTCTGTTGTTTCATTAATATAATTATAGACTTTTTACAATAATAATTGAACTACGCCCAGTATACGTTTTTTACGCATAACACTTTGCTTAATTTTTTCTTTCCATTAGATTTTATTTGTAGACTAGAACATTCTGGATGGGCTTAATTTGATTTAGTTACTACAGTAATTAATGATTTAATATATTACGAATGTGGTACAGCTGAAACACTAAGTCATAATTTGTAAATCGCGGCAACTTTCAAAAGTGAAACGAAACGTTACTGAAACTGTCACCCGCACCATGTTAAAGCGCAAGTTAATAGTTATCCAAATCGGACTGTCACTTAATAGAAAATAAATAATACACTTAAATAAAAAAAAATAGTCTACTTACGTTTATAAACTGCATGAGTACACTTAAAACACTAAGAAGACTTAAAACTATTGTAATACTATTAAAACAAAAAACTAGAAGCGAACATATACGAAAATTAACAAAACTATTCACTACTGCAAAATAATATGAGAAAAATAACTATGAAAAAGAGCAAAAATATGAAAACATGAGTACAGATCGTATTTCACATAAACTATCGAACTTCGCGGTGTTTTGTAACTACCTAGTACTAGGGACGTAGACAGAGAATACTATAGACTAATGATATCTTCCACTGCACTCCCACAAGAATGAAATATAAATATACATTACAGTAACGTAAAAAAGAGATGTCAATGCAATATTTTTGTCCCTCATCGTATGCCGGCTTAGCACATTCATGTGCACAACAAACTTTGACGTTTGATGCAAGTATAAAGTTAGAGGTTATAACCGTTTCACTGTTTTATTAAAAAAATCTAATTAATACTACACAAATACTATTATTTCTGTACACAGTACAATAATATTATATTGGTGCGATTGTACAAAATGGTGAGGTGCAGTATATTGGACTGTAAAAACGATAGTATGATGAAGATTGTGGGATTATCATTTCACTCGTAAGTATTCAATTTTTTATATGTTTATTGGTGTACAGTGTCAAATTTTTAATAAATTCGTGTTAGTATTGCTTGTAATTCTGCAATATCAGATGATAAAGGACGTATTCACGATTTTGTAGTAGTTGTTTATTTCATAACCTAAAAACTCAGTGTTGTCAGTTTTTGTCGGGTAATTTACCCATTTTTTTTTGTTATACCGGATTATGAAACTGGAAATTAATATATTATTTCGTGGTTTCCTACAAAATATTGCTTTTTATCACATATTTAGAAATCAATTGAAGCAATTAACAACAACTATGTTTTGGCAGGTTTCCAAAAAAGCCTAATATACGAAACTTGTGGATTGCTGCAACTGGAAGGCTCGATTAAGTTCCAAAAGTGAGAGAAAGTCAAGGATTTGCAGCCAACATTTTGAAAGTGATCGCATCCAAGAAGCAATAGTTGTTTCTATGAATAAATTTTTAATTGCAATTTTTCGCCTTTTAAGTGACAAAAAGGAGTGAAATTGAGATGAATTCAAGAAAGTTTTTTATCCTCAACTTTTTAAAATAACACTCAGAGTTTTGTTTTAGAAACAACATGAAAGAATATTAAAACGGCAAATGTAATATATATATATATATATATATATATATATATACACAAACATCGTAACGGTCAACCGAAAATCAAATTTGTGACCATTTTTTTAATATTTATAGATTATATATATAAAAATATTTATAGATCAATATTTATTACTTAAAATTTATAACATAATTAATATTTCTACATAATTGTATTGTCTACATCCCTTAGTAGGGACAAGTGCGTTTGTGCGATGTACGGTGTACTTACTTTTGTACGACTGGTAATAAATACTTTATTTATGTGTTAAGCATAGCTGTGGTGTTTTATTTATTTAATACCCACTATCTTTCAAAATCATATGTTAGTTTACCAAGACGTGTCAGTACAGTATACTTGCTTGGTTAGTAGTAGTTGCATAGAGAAATGTAATATAATACTGGAAAGTATTATGCTAAGATACACAATACACAACACGCTTTGCACAATAATATCTTAAGTGCTTGGCTGTAGTGCACTCTTTTGAGTGATTGGGCCTATTAAAAAAAGTTTATGCAATACTAGATATACATGAGAAGGTATGGCACTATTACCTGGTAGCTAGGTGTGCGCGTGCGATACTCAACCCATGCAGGTTCACGACTAGTTTCAACTTTTAAGCTTTTGACGGTATTTTAAATGAATTAGGTACTAATTTGATTTTTATACTAGTTGGTATATCTACATTATGTTTTCTGGATTTTAATTAATTTAGATTTTTTCTAGAGATTATATTTTACATGCTTTGCTCAACATTCATAATATTGCAAGTTAACTTGACAACAAATGCTGTAGTACCTATTCCTTTTAAGCAAAAAAAAAAGTAAGTCATTTCAGATGGGGTAAAATAACTATGAAGCGGGTAACCCTAATATTGTATGTACCTAAATTTGTTGTCCCTTACGGCGGCACGCTGGTTATGAGTCTATAGTATTCTCTGTCTACGACTAGGGATGATCGATATTAATCGATAGTGAATAAACATCGATGGTTAGCTGGAAAACATCGATGTTTTAACATCGATGTTTTGACTTCGATAACATTGACACATCGATGTTATAAGAAGTATGGAAACATCAATATTATCTTTAAGAGTCATCTAATTCTAAGATGACTATCAATTTTAAATACTAAACAAAATAATTGAATCAATTTTAAATAAAACTATCGTTTGCGGACTTATTTTGATTTTTACTAAAATCATTTTAAGAATTAAAAAATGTCACTAAAGTACCCAATATTTGTCGATTTTAATTCTTAACATTTTAATATTTTTTAATAAGTATTACTTTTATGTGTATTAATTTTAGCTGTTATTACTAATATTATTTAGTGTTGCTATTATTATATTATAATATAACCATAAAGAATATTAAAAATTAAAAATACTAATTATCTATTTAAATAATATTATTATTTTATATGCAATTTAAAAGAAGTTAAAATATTAGTTTAGATTGCTATTATTTAAAGTTAAAATATTGCGCAACACTATTGCTACCTTTAAGACAAAAAATATTCATATCAGAATTACTGTTATTATCGCAATCCACACAGTATGAACTAACTGGTATTTTTCAATCGGGAACCAAAAATCAAAATAAATCCGCGAAAAATCCGAAAAGATAGTTTTATTTAAAATATCAAATATTCTCGTAAATATAAGAAAGAATTATGACTATCAAGTTCAATTATTAAAGACTATAACTCATGGATGACAAATAAAATAGATGAATTAGCTCCATACGAGCTTTTGGTGGATCTATCTATCCCTTTCATTTGTTTGATTATTAACATGCTATCTCTATATTTGGCGACAACGAGTGGGACAACAATATATTTCTGTCGCAGTTGTCACATACGTCACTACTGTGACGTCACTGCGACATTTTGTCAGTTTTGAAATTTTCAAGTTTTAACCGTTGTTATTATTATACTCATCCCCGGATTTGCCGTTTTTATATTAATTTACATTTGATCAATTTGTAGATTAGTGCTGATTTGTGCTTGAATATAAACGATGTGATTTCTTAATTAGTTTTTCTCTTCGTTAGTTTGTTTTTTCTACTAGTGTTGTGTAAACATGGGAAAGCATTGTAATATTCCAAGTTGTCAGGGAGGTTTTTCATGCCATAGAATGCTTTATAAAGGTTCACGTCAATTTTAAAACGTATACGTAAAGAATTTCTTAAAGCTATTTTCAAAATAGGGTTTATTCCTAGAGTAACTATATGTGACCCTGGTTCTGCCAATATAACTGCAATAAATTCATTAATTTCTGATAATAAACTAAATACTTCGTAGTGACAATGATGCATTAAGTGTTATCCGTTATGAAGTTAATGGGAACAAAATTTACTATTTGTATGATGTACCTCATTTACTGAAATGTTTCTGTAATCATTTTCAGAAAAAGAATTTGCTCCTTGGTAGTCAGCGTGCTCAATGGTCAATTTATGTTCATATGTTGTATAATGCAGATGAACGTAAAGGTGCTGCAAAGCTAACAAAACTTACTAACAAGCATATTTATCCAAACTCTTTTGATAAGATGAAGATTGAAGGTAATTAATATTGTAGTTTAATAAATTGAGGTATATATTACTTTAGATTATAAATATTATCTTATCTTTAATATAAAATTGTTTTTAAGAAAGAAACTTCTTGAAGCTATTAATATGCCCTTATATAATATACTATTCTATACTAATATATAAAGTTGAAGAGTTTGTTTATTAATTGATTGCACTCATCCATGTAATGTTCAGTCCATTAAAAAAAATTCTCAGCTTCCTCAGTAATGTTAAAAGCTATTTAAAGGCATAATTGGCTTATCTACCTAGAAAATAATAATAATAAACTATTACTATATTACTATTCATCTATTGTAGTTACTAATAATTATAGTATAGTTATACTTTATTTGACTATTGCATTTGTTATATTACATTAATTTATTATAATAATATATTTACAGGTGAAGTATGCTGTACAGGTATTTAGTCGAAGTGTTTTAGCATCTTTATACTGCACGATGAAGGCTTTTAATTTCCAGGAAGAATACAATTATTGTAATACATTAAATGTAAATATTGAGAATGGCTTATTCACAGCTGTGATGATTTTATTTATTAATGATTTATTTGATAGTTTAAATTGCTGTGGCTATGATAGGTACCAGCTTACGTAATGCTTAAAATTAAAGTTACTTACTTACTATTAAAATTAAACTTAAAATTAAGTTTTATTATTCATTTTTTACTAAAATTTGTATTTTTTAAAATTTCTATAAGACTAAAATGTTTGTTCTAACGCACTAATCTCAAATCTTTTGCTTTTTATAAACTAAAGATGAAGGTGGTTCTAGAGCTAACAAACTTCAAATGCAAGAGCTAGATTTTAATATATACTTACAATTAAAACCAACTACATAAATGACATAACTACTACTCACATAATAATGATAATGTTATTAACAAAAACTATTGTTCTATGTTACTTCTAATTTAATTGCATTGTAATATTATAAAATATTTTCATTTACAGTTGTTAAGAAATGAGAAATTTGTTTTGCAATCAGAATTTTTGAGGTAGTTAATTTTTGTCTATACCAAATTGTTGTACTAATTTGTATTTTTTGTAATTTGTATTCAATTGAAAAAATCCTTAAAAAATGTCCTTTCTTTGTAATAACAAACAATGTATTATAAATGTAAAAAAAAAGGTATCCTGCTGAGTTTCTTGCTAGTTTTTTCGGGTATGAGGCATTTTTTTCGAACTAGTGGTAGCATTAAAATAGTAAAATAAAAAAAGTTTGAAACCTACCTTTGTATTTTATTTCTAATTATAATTAGTATCATAAAAATGAAAACCTTTCTATAAAACCGACAACAGTTGTTGAATACCGATAATTTTACGATAAAATACATCCCTACTTAATCGTAATTAATACCGATTTCACATCACTACGAACTAAATTCTCCCAGATTTGCATATGACGTCATACCTTTAGAAAGGGATGCGTGGCGACTATGAAGAAATACAATAGCCGTGAAAGTGACAGCATATTTTGACTTGCCATGTATGCCTTAATTGTCCCTAAATTATGGGAAATATCATGACAGCTCTAAAATATAAATTAATTTTTATAACGTAAGAACTTATATTAATAGATATTTTATGTTTGATATGAAATATAATTAAAATATAACATTATCCTATAATAGTTAAAATCATTTAGAATATTATTATATACATCAATATATAGGACATATATTTTATAAAAAAAAACATTTTAAGCACATTTAACTTATGTATATTTTATAATATAATAAAATATTAATTGACATATCCTATGTAGCTATTATTAATTTAAAATGGCTAAGTCGGGAAAAATCTTTCTTTGACTATCTTGATCCCCCCGGCCCCCGCTTCATCATATTCGCCTACTGTTTTTATGAATATGCGCCTGTATGGAAGTCAACCGGAGTTGCTATAACTATAGAAACCAACTCCGGTCGACTTCCATACAGGCGCATATTCATAAAAACGGTAGGCGAATATGATGAAGCGGGGGCCGGGGGGGTCAAGATAGTCAAAGAAAGATTTTTCCCGACTTAGCCATTTTAAATTAATAATAGCTACATGGGATATGTCAATTAATATTTTATTATATTACAAAATATACATAAGTTAAATGTGCTTAAAATGTTTTTTTTATAAAATATATGTCCTATATATTGATGTATATAATAATATTCTAAATGATTTTAACTATTATAGGATAATGTTATATTTTAATTATATTTCATATCAAACATAAAATATCTATTAATATAAGTTCTTACGTTATAAAAATTAATTTATATTTTAGAGCTGTCATGATATTTCCCATAATTTAGGGATAATTAAGGCATACATGGCAAGTCAAAATATGCTGTCACTTTCACGGCTATTGTATTTCTTTTGAGTCGCCACGCATCCCTCTCTAAAGGTATGACGTCATATGCAAATCTGGGAGAATTTAGTTCGTAGTGATGTGAAATCGGTATTAATTACGATTAAGTAGGGATGTATTTTATCGTAAAATTATCGGTATTCAACAACTGTTGTCGGTTTTATAGGAAGGTTTTCATTTTTATGATACTAATTATAATTAGAAATAAAATACAAAGGTAGGTTTCAAAATTTTTTTATTTTACTATTTTAATGCTACCACTAGTTCGAAAATAATGCCTCATACCCGAAAAAACTAGCAAGAAACTCAGCAGGATACCTTTTTTTTACATTTATAATACATTGTTTGTTATTACAAAGAAAGGACATTTTTTTAAGGATTTTTTCAATTGAATACAAATTACAAAAAATACAAATTAGTACAACAATTTGGTATAGACAAAAATTAACTACCTCAAAAAATTCTGATTGCAAAACAAATTCCTCATTTCTTAACAACTGTAAATGAAAATATTTTATAATATTTACAATGCAATAAAATTAGAAGTAACATAGAACAATAGTTTTTGTTAATAACATTATCATTATTATATGAGTAGTAGTTATATCATTTATGTAGTTGATTTTAATTGTAAATTGTATATATTAAAATCTAGCTCTTGCGTTTGAAGTTTGTTAGCTCTAGAACCACCTTCATCTTTAGTTTATAAAAAGCAAAAGATTTGAGATTAGTGCGTTGGAACAAACATTTTAGTCTTATAGAAATTTTAAAAAATACAAATTTTAGTAAAAAATGAATAATAAAACTTAATTTTAAGCATTACTTAAGCTGGTACCTTTCATAGCCACAGCAATTTAAACTATCAAATAAATCATTAATGAATAAAATCATCACAGCTGTGAATAAGCCATTCTCAATATTTACATTTAATGTATTACAATAATTGTATTCTTCCTGGAAATTACAAGCCTTCATCAGGCGACATAAAGATGCAAAAACACTTCGACTAAATACCTGCATAGCATACTTCACCTGTAAATATATTATTACAATAAATTAATGTATTACAATAACAAATGAAATAGTCAATTAAACTATAACTATAGTATAATTATTAGTAACTACTATAGATGAACAGTAATATAATAATAGTTTATTATTATTAGGGTCTAGGTAGATAAACCAATTAAGCCTTTAAATGGCTTTTAACATTACTGAGGAAGCTGAGAATTTTTTTTTAATGGACTGAACATTACATGGATGAGTGCAATCAATTAATAAACAAACTCTTCAACTTTATATATTAGTATAGAATAGTATATTATATAAGGGCATATTAATAGCTTCAAGAAGTTTCTTTCTTAAAAACAATTTTATATTAAAGATAAGATAATATTTATAATCTAAAGTAATATATACCTCAATTTATTAAACTACAATATTAATTCCCTTAATCTTCATCTTATCAAAAGAGTTTGGATAAATATGCTTGTTAGTAAGTTTTGTTAGCTTTGCAGCACCTTTACGTTCATCTGCATTATACAACATATGAACATAAATTGACCATTGAGCACGCTGACTACCAAGGAGCAAATTCTTTTTCTGAAAATGATTACAGAAACATTTCAGTAAATGAGGTACATCATACAAATAGTAGATTTTGTTCCCATTAACTTCATAATGGATACCACTTAATGCATCATTGTCACTACGAAGTATTTAGTTTATTATCAGAAATTAATGAATTTATTGCAGTTATATTGGCAGAACCAGGGTCACATATAGTTACTCTAGGAATAAACCCTATTTTGAAAATAGTTTTAAGAAATTCTTTACGTATACGTTTTAAAATTGACGTGAACCTTTATAAGGCATTCTATGGCATGAAAAACCTCCCTGACAACTTGGAATATTACAATGCTTTCCCATGTTTACACAACACTAATAGAAAAAACAAACTAACGAAGAGAAAAACTAATTAAGAAATCACATCGTTTATATTCAAGCACAAATCAGCATTAATCTACAAATTGATCAAATGTAAATTAATATAAAAATGGCAAATCCGGGGATGAGTATAATAATAATAACAAAGGTTAAAACTTGAAAATTTCAAAACTGACAAAATGTCGCAGTGACGTCACAGTAGTGACGTATATGACAACTGCGACAGAAATGTATTGTTGTCCCACTCGTTGTCGCCAAATATAGAGATAGCATGTTAATAATCAAACAAATGAAAGGGATAGATAGATCCACCAAAAGCTCGTATGGAGCTAATTCATCTATTTTATTTGTCATCCATGATAGAAACTAAATGACACTGATCAATATAACCGGCAGCTTGATTACGTAAAACGTTGCTGTAGTGACAGCAACGCGACAGCAGTAGCAATGCGACAGCAATCACTTCGCGATCGGTCGCAAAATGTCATAAGAATTCGTATTACGCAAGCTGATCGCACGTCTATTGCTCGCCTGTCGCAGAATGCACTTTTGCCCTCGATACTAGCGCCACTCGCGATAGGACAGCAATAAATGAAAACGAATTCACTACAAAAGGGTTACATACTCTGTGCTTTTTATTAAACCATAAAGTATAAACGCTTTGGGACTTGGGGTGCAGTATTGAAAACGTAGTGGTGATATTCTCTTTGTATTGAAATTTGAAACTTGAAAGCGATTTATTTTAATTTTGAACAGTAGAAGCGTTGAATTTTAATTTTGAACAGTAAGTTAAAAATCAATCATACCTAGTTCAGTACAAATTGGTACATTGGTTTCCTTTAACTAACATTTTCTTCTAATAATAGTGGAACATCGAGTGTCGCAAAGCCAAATAGACGGGCTGCTGCAACATTTAATCGACCACCCAAGCCTTGTCAAAGGCGTTGGTCTGGGAGCGAGATCAAAAGAAGCGATTGATCGAGAGTGGACCAATCTCGCTACCAGGCTAAATGCCCACGGCAATGGTGCAACAAAGACTGGTCAGCGGTGGAAACGTGTATGAATATATTTTGTTTGCTTTTCTTATTTTTTCGGTTGGCTGCAGATGCTTATCATGCTTAATTTTTTAATCTATAGTACTGGGCAGACTTGAAATTTAAAACTAAAAGTAAAGCTTCTGCAAGAAGGCGAGAAGCTTCTAGCACTGGTGGTGGGCCAGCAGCACCCTCGCAGATTTAACACCAACCGATTTGAAAATTTTATCAATAATCGGCGAGGGTGCTGTATCTGGTGACATACAGTACAGGGTGCCTATTTTGGTAAGCTTTTAAGTATTATTTATTTGTGTACTTGTGCTATCAAAAAATTGCTCTGCATTTCTCTTTTCTGTCACTCATAAAAGCATGTGCATGGTTTCATGGCTAATTTTTAACCACATGAATCTTTAAGTTACTAAACAAATCGATCAAGTCATGATGAGAACCAAGTGTTTTATTACAATAAAAATATTAGCTATTTGTGTATGCTAATGCAGTCTTTGAAAACCTTTGTTATTTAATGCTGTACTGTACCTACACCGCTCTAAATTAACTTATTTTCTCACTATTGAAGGGTTTCTGGAAGAAATCTCTTAAAGAGATAAGTTATCCTTTGTCGACATTCTGTTACTTTATTTTGTTTAACATATATTTTATGGTACATAAATAAATAAATAAAAAAAAAAAATAAATAAAACCTTCATAACATTCACAGGTTTCTTCAACACAGTCTTCAATATTCAACACTCAGAGTACAAGTACTCAGAGTACAAGTACTCTGAGTACAAGTGTTTTAAATACAAAGGAGATTGAAGACTGTTTAATCGATTACCACAATGAAGTGGTAGTGACTGCAACAGGTAAGGAATATTTTCTTATAATATCTTCTGCTTCTCCTCATAACTTGTCTTGACTTGCACATGTCTATTAGTTGTAGTGGTAATTGAGTAGTTTGACTGGGCATTAGACATATTTTTATCTTTGCATTCACAGTCAGTTTTCAATCAAAAGAGACAAAATATGATGTACAAAACTATAGTTAGCTTACAATGTGTTTATTAATAAACATCTTAATCTTTGCCTCTAGGTGAAAAGTGCAATGCAATTCTTAGGGTGCAATCTAAGTAGTTCTGTGATTTGTTTGGTAAAGCAACTGTCGTAGACATAGGTTACCATTTAACATCAGGTTGGCTGTTTGCTACATGTGTCCTGAAGTTAATATAAAATCAAAAATGATCAATTCTTCATAATACACCTACCAACCTAGTTGTTTTTATTTTAGAATCACCTCCACCATCAGCGCCAGCAAGCTTCCAGCCTATATCTCCCTCTTCCAGAGGGCATACCAGCAGAGTTAGTAAGTTAATTTTAAAACTTCATAATTTGACCCAATAATGTGAATGCAGCAGGTTTCTCAGAACATATAAATTCAAATAGTTTGATTATGCAAAATAAAAAAATTATACTCAACTGAAGATACAATTTAGTAATATAAACTACATATTGGAGTTTTGCCAGTTTCCTGTTAAAATTTAATGTTACAAAATGTCATGGTCCTAAAGATTTTTATATGAATTATCGATACTATACTATTAATGAGCGAGGACTTCTCTCAGTGAAGGGTTATAGACCTTCACGCTGGCCCAATGCAATATTTAATTTCTTAATTTAATTTCTGAGAGACCTCGCTCAGTAGTGAGCCGATGATGGATTGATAATGATGATACTATGAATGTATGAATGTGTGTAACTTGTTAAGAAACTGTTGAACCATAATTAGACTATTAGTTTGGTGAAGGTGTTTACTAAAATATAATTAAGTTTATTTAGTTATCATCCAAAATAAGAGCTAACTAACTACATTTGTATGAGACTAGCTGGTGATCAGCTATGATGCACTCATGTTAATAAATATATAATTTTCAGATATCATTGATTCTACCGCAGCAGCTTCAGATAGCCCACAACAACCTCCTGCAACATCTGGACGAATCTTTGGTGGGTATTAAAAAATAATGTTACAAAATCAGTCTTAAAGATTTTTAAATGAATGCACTGATAGTATATAAGTAATGTATGAGTGTGTGTATTTATCGATTTATGTTAAGAAACAGATGAACCACAAGCCGATGATTAGTAGTAGTAGTAGCTAGATGTGATAACGAAAATGTAATTATTAAGTTTATTTTATTATTATCTATACTATAATAAAGCAGTAACTTAGCGAAATCTGTACATGAAATATTTTTTAAAAACAATGACTGTAACGTATTATGTATACGATATAGACCCCAAAACAATAGTTATTAATTTTTTTGTCTGTTTGTCTGTTTGTCTGTTTGTCTTTTTATCTGTTTGTCTGTTTGTCTGTTTGTCTGTTTGTCTGTACGCGTTTCACGCAAAAAGTAATGAACCGATTTCAACGAAATTTTGTGAACTGATAACTTATTACTCGGGTCAACATTTAGGATAACTTTTACTTTTGGAAAATCTTTGTTTCCCGCGGGAAATCGCAATAACTGGTTTTATCGAGTCCTCCTTAGGAACCCTCCGCTGGCTAAACCTAAAGACATACATCAAAACAATGTACTAAAAAATTGTAGATCTTGAAAAGGCCAACAGAAATATCTACAACAGTATATGTCTATCTCTCAAGGTACACTCGCAATACCTATTCTTATCTATACCTATAGCAAAACTAACATAGTTAAATCGATGTGCGCGTTTCACGCAAAAAGTACTGAACCGATTTCAATTAAATTTTGTATAGTGATAGCTTATCACTCGAGTCAACATTTAGGATACCTTTTACTACAGGCACATTTTTCGTTCCCGCGGGAAAACGCAATGACTGGTTCTATCGAGTCGTCCTTAGAAGTTTATATGGCTAACGCTGGCTGAACCTTAAGAGATAAATCAAAACAATGTACTAGAAAATTGTAGGTCTTAAAAAGTTCTACAGAAAAGTTCTCAACGGTATATGTCTATCTCCTAAAGTACACTCGCTATAACTATTTTTATTAAATGATATTACTGTTTTCTTATACGAGTACGTTATCTATACTATAATAAAGCAGTAACTTAGCGAAATCTGTACATGAAATATTTTTTAAAAACAATGACTGTAACGTATTATGTATACGATATAGACCCCAAAACAATAGTTATTAATTTTTTTGTCTGTTTGTCTTTTTGTCTGTTTGTCTGTTTGTCTGTTTGTCTGTACGCGTTTCACGCAAAAAGTAATGAACCGATTTCAACGAAATTTTGTGAACTGATAACTTATTACTCGGGTCAACATTTAGGATAACTTTTACTTTTGGAAAATCTTTGTTTCCCGCGGGAAATCGCAATAACTGGTTTTATCGAGTCCTCCTTAGGAACCCTCCGCTGGCTAAACCTAAAGACATACATCAAAACAATGTACTAAAAAATTGTAGATCTTGAAAAGGCCAACAGAAATATCTACAACAGTATATGTCTATCTCTCAAGGTACACTCGCAATACCTATTCTTATCTATACCTATAGCAAAACTAACATAGTTAAATCGATGTGCGCGTTTCACGCAAAAAGTACTGAACCGATTTCAATTAAATTTTGTATAGTGATAGCTTATCACTCGAGTCAACATTTAGGATACCTTTTACTACAGGCACATTTTTCGTTCCCGCGGGAAAACGCAATGACTGGTTCTATCGAGTCGTCCTTAGAAGTTTATATGGCTAACGCTGGCTGAACCTTAAGAGATAAATCAAAACAATGTACTAGAAAATTGTAGGTCTTAAAAAGTTCTACAGAAAAGTTCTCAACGGTATATGTCTATCTCCTAAAGTACACTCGCTATAACTATTTTTATTAAATGATATTACTGTTTTCTTATACGAGTACGTTATCTATACTATAATAAAGCAGTAACTTAGCGAAATCTGTACATGAAATATTTTTTAAAAACAATGACTGTAACGTATTATGTATACGATATAGACCCCAAAACAATAGTTATTAATTTTTTTGTCTGTTTGTCTGTTTGTCTGTTTGTCTTTTTGTCTGTTTGTCTGTTTGTCTGTTTGTCTGTTTGTCTGTACGCGTTTCACGCAAAAAGTAATGAACCGATTTCAACGAAATTTTGTGAACTGATAACTTATTACTCGGGTCAACATTTAGGATAACTTTTACTTTTGGAAAATCTTTGTTTCCCGCGGGAAATCGCAATAACTGGTTTTATCGAGTCCTCCTTAGGAACCCTCCGCTGGCTAAACCTAAAGACATACATCAAAACAATGTACTAAAAAATTGTAGATCTTGAAAAGGCCAACAGAAATATCTACAACAGTATATGTCTATCTCTCAAGGTACACTCGCAATACCTATTCTTATCTATACCTATAGCAAAACTAACATAGTTAAATCGATGTGCGCGTTTCACGCAAAAAGTACTGAACCGATTTCAATTAAATTTTGTATAGTGATAGCTTATCACTCGAGTCAACATTTAGGATACCTTTTACTACAGGCACATTTTTCGTTCCCGCGGGAAAACGCAATGACTGGTTCTATCGAGTCGTCCTTAGAAGTTTATATGGCTAACGCTGGCTGAACCTTAAGAGATAAATCAAAACAATGTACTAGAAAATTGTAGGTCTTAAAAAGTTCTACAGAAAAGTTCTCAACGGTATATGTCTATCTCCTAAAGTACACTCGCTATAACTATTTTTATTAAATGATATTACTGTTTTCTTATACGAGTACGTTATCTATACTATAATAAAGCAGTAACTTAGCGAAATCTGTACATGAAATATTTTTTAAAAACAATGACTGTAACGTATTATGTATACGATATAGACCCCAAAACAATAGTTATTAATTTTTTTGTCTGTTTGTCTGTTTGTCTGTTTGTCTTTTTGTCTGTTTGTCTGTTTGTCTGTTTGTCTGTACGCGTTTCACGCAAAAAGTAATGAACCGATTTCAACGAAATTTTGTGAACTGATAACTTATTACTCGGGTCAACATTTAGGATAACTTTTACTTTTGGAAAATCTTTGTTTCCCGCGGGAAATCGCAATAACTGGTTTTATCGAGTCCTCCTTAGGAACCCTCCGCTGGCTAAACCTAAAGACATACATCAAAACAATGTACTAAAAAATTGTAGATCTTGAAAAGGCCAACAGAAATATCTACAACAGTATATGTCTATCTCTCAAGGTACACTCGCAATACCTATTCTTATCTATACCTATAGCAAAACTAACATAGTTAAATCGATGTGCGCGTTTCACGCAAAAAGTACTGAACCGATTTCAATTAAATTTTGTATAGTGATAGCTTATCACTCGAGTCAACATTTAGGATACCTTTTACTACAGGCACATTTTTCGTTCCCGCGGGAAAACGCAATGACTGGTTCTATCGAGTCGTCCTTAGAAGTTTATATGGCTAACGCTGGCTGAACCTTAAGAGATAAATCAAAACAATGTACTAGAAAATTGTAGGTCTTAAAAAGTTCTACAGAAAAGTTCTCAACGGTATATGTCTATCTCCTAAAGTACACTCGCTATAACTATTTTTATTAAATGATATTACTGTTTTCTTATACGAGTACGTTATCTATACTATAATAAAGCAGTAACTTAGCGAAATCTGTACATGAAATATTTTTTAAAAACAATGACTGTAACGTATTATGTATACGATATAGACCCCAAAACAATAGTTATTAATTTTTTTGTCTGTTTGTCTGTTTGTCTTTTTGTCTGTTTGTCTGTTTGTCTGTTTGTCTGTTTGTCTGTACGCGTTTCACGCAAAAAGTAATGAACCGATTTCAACGAAATTTTGTGAACTGATAACTTATTACTCGGGTCAACATTTAGGATAACTTTTACTTTTGGAAAATCTTTGTTTCCCGCGGGAAATCGCAATAACTGGTTTTATCGAGTCCTCCTTAGGAACCCTCCGCTGGCTAAACCTAAAGACATACATCAAAACAATGTACTAAAAAATTGTAGATCTTGAAAAGGCCAACAGAAATATCTACAACAGTATATGTCTATCTCTCAAGGTACACTCGCAATACCTATTCTTATCTATACCTATAGCAAAACTAACATAGTTAAATCGATGTGCGCGTTTCACGCAAAAAGTACTGAACCGATTTCAATTAAATTTTGTATAGTGATAGCTTATCACTCGAGTCAACATTTAGGATACCTTTTACTACAGGCACATTTTTCGTTCCCGCGGGAAAACGCAATGACTGGTTCTATCGAGTCGTCCTTAGAAGTTTATATGGCTAACGCTGGCTGAACCTTAAGAGATAAATCAAAACAATGTACTAGAAAATTGTAGGTCTTAAAAAGTTATACAGGGAAGTTCGCAATATTACATGTCTATCACCTAAGGTACACTCGCAATTACTATTTTTATTCACTACTCGCGACTCACAGGCTGACTTATCAACGTTTAGCTCAGTTCAGCAGTGAAACGTAACCTAGGGACGAACCCGAGCGAAGCGAGGGTGAGTCGCTAGTTCATAATAAGAGTTAACTACATTTGTATGAAACTGGTTGGCGATACACTGTTAATAAATATATAATTTCCAGATACCACTGAGGCCACTGCAGGCAGCCCAAATCGACCTGCAACATCCAGACGAACATTCGGTGGGTAATCTATACATATAATAAAATTGTAACTAAGCCAAACCTGTACATTAAATATTATCAATACAGAAGCCAAATCTATAGTTTTTAGAATTTTTGTCTGTCTGTCTATCTGTCTGCCTGTCTGCCTGCCTGTTACCGCATCACGGGAAAACCACTGGACAGATTTTGATGAAAATTGGTATGATGATAGTTGATTATCCGGGTCAACATATAGGATACTTTTTACTGCGGGAAAATATCTCATCTCTGAGCTAAACGTTAAAACATAACTAGGGACGAACCCGAGCGGAGCGAGGGTGAGTTGCTAGTGATAATTATATTACTAATCATTCAATTTATTACAAAACTAGCTGTGTAAAACTAACTTTGTCCATGTTTGTTTCGGTTTTCATAAATCCCAAGCACTCTAGCGTAAGCATGTTTTCCCATAGAAACTGCATTTTTCTCAGATAAAAAGTAGAGGGATGATTTCCAGAATAAAAAAGTTTTTTGTAGATATTGATATGTTCTTTAATATTGTAGAACATACTTTTGTTCTATCATCAATAGTGCGAGGAAAGCGCATGTTAGGAAAGACGTTTTATAGCACTTTTTTTACACCTTGGGTTACGTTACTTAAGTTTTAGTAAGGATCCCTAATCTTTTCTAGCAATAAATATAGCCTATGTCACTCAGGGTGAATGTAGCTTTCCAATGGTGAAAGAATTTTTAAAATCGGTACAGTAGTTTTTGAGTTTATTCATTACAAACATACACACAAAAATACAAATATTTCCTCATTATAATATAAATATAGATAGTATAGATATAG
This sequence comes from Fabriciana adippe, assembly GCA_905404265.1. Classification (NCBI taxonomy): domain Eukaryota; kingdom Metazoa; phylum Arthropoda; class Insecta; order Lepidoptera; family Nymphalidae; genus Fabriciana; species Fabriciana adippe. The sequence continues at coordinate 9,950,239 of FR990003.1, forward strand.
ATAAGGATTATTCTCAAATAATTATATATTTTTGTTCTTTCCAGAAAGCCCAGTCTCTCGAAGGCAGTTTCGACAGCCCAGACGCAGCAGCAGCTCTACTCTCACAAGAGAGGTTAGAACTGGTAAGAGTTAATATCATTCTGATTTATTAATACTTGCCCCAAAGTAGAGACAGGATTTTTATAAATAAAATATAATCGCTTTATTGTATATTCTTATTGAGAATATTGACATCAGGTTGACAAGACTAACAAACTAGATATCACATTGTGATTTGTGTCTACCATCTAAATCTCTGTAATGGAGAGAAACCTTCAATAGCTGATAGCAGTACATAACCATAAGTCATAACTAAAATTAAGTATAGGAGCCAGCTCTCTAGCTCGTGGATTCTAACATCCTGACATCTATGATGGAATTTGTATTTAATAGGTATTTTATATTTCACAGCCCAAAGAGTTGATCCAGCCTGGGTTGTGGAATTGGAGAGACGAAGGGTGGACGCAGAGAGCCGACTGGCTGATGCCGCCATGATAACGGCGGAGGCGGCACGTGTCCAAGCAGAGGCATCACGCATGCAAGCAGAGGCGTCACGTATGCAGGCGGAGGCATCACGTGACCATGCTGCTGCCCTCAATAAATTATTAGAAATTTTAAAGAATAAATCTACTTAGTTGCATTTTTTGTATACTTATTTATTACTATACTTTATTCACGGAGTGAACCATGCAAAGCGCTTTCTCTGTCCCACATTTGCATACAAACTGATTAGGACAGAAAACTATCTAGCTCCACCCACTAACGCTTGCAACTGGTTTAGAGTCATATGGCTCGTTTATGTTGCTAATGCTTTAGTGAAGAATTATTAATAATTTGTAATAAAATAAAATCAACATTAAAGTAAAATTAACTTTATTTTTAAATATATTTTATATACATTACTTAATTTTCACTTTCCACCGTATCACTGTCATATCCTACATCTATACAGATAAATAAAATTGGCGTCTGAACGATACAGAATGCAACGATGGACTACTTATGAGTTATGACTCGCATTGTAATCGCGGCCTAAGCGTCTTATCTGCAACGAATCATGTGCAAGCGCAAAATCTCAGTGCTTGGTTCATTCGGCGAATACAGTATAGCGGCGGGAGGCCCACTCCCCATCCCTCCTCCCTCCCTTCCTTTCCTGAAAGGCCGGCAACGCATCAGCCCTACAGTGTTGCAGATGTCCATGGGCCGGCTTCCACCATCTCTTTCAATTCATTGTTATTCACCTGTGTGAGCGGTCTTCCACGTGGTTCGTTCTTCAAATCAAAGTTTCCATCACGAAAGCGTTTAAACCAAAATCGCACGGTACGTTCATTAGCAGTCCCCTCTCCAAACGCAACATTGATATTGTGACCTGTTTCTGCCGCGTTAGTGCCGCGTCGTAACTCGTATTCAAAAATCACTCGAATTTTCGAAGTATCCATTTTTCTTGTCTAAGCTGATTAAAAAAACAACTGAAAGTCGATACTCGAATGTTGCACATTTTTTAAAAGAAGAACTACATAGGTACCATGTGAAAAAAATTTCACTCAAAAATCTCAAACCATGAAGGTTCTATGTCAATTCGAAGTATATATTACAATAAAACGGCAATTTCATACTGTAACCCCTATTACTATTATAAATGATTATTTTGATGACATAAATATGACATTATTTATGTCCTGTTTCTCCACAACCTCTGGACTATATTAGATAATTGTTGACGGCCATTTTGAAGCAACTGGGATTCGCTTTGATTATTATCAAGTTGGTTCCTATGTGGCTCTTGATGATTTCTTTCAGCTTCCACATCAGTGGGTGACAGCTCAGGTACAGGAAGCCTAGCTCTATTGGCCATGTTATGTAGGACACAGCATGCATTAATTATTTTTGCAACAGTATGGTGGTCATAATGCAGCACCCTGTGAACCAGCAAACATCGCCAACGGGCCTTCAATACTCCTATGCACCGTTCAACAGTGTTCCTGGCTCTACAATGAACATTTGTATAGTGTTCCTCTGGAGTTTCAGGAACAGCATTGACAATAGGTGTCAAAAGCCAAGGCCTCAATGGGTACCCTGAATCACCTAAGAAGGCAAAGAAAATAATAACATTAAAAATAAATAATTCAAGTTTTGAGCAAATAATAATAATGTACAAAAAGATACATAGTTGTGTAAAATATATAGTCATCTGAATCTATCAACTTAATTTAATAATATATTAAAATTTTTCTAATTATGGGTGTACATAAAAGTTCATTGGAATATAAAAAAATCTGCCATTATTTGTACCTACCTAAAAGCCAAAGAGTTTCTCCATTATTATGTAAATCTTGAATATGTTGGTTGACCTCACACTGACGCCAGATATATGCATCATGGCTGGCCCCTCCAAAGGTTGCATCAACATTTAAAATGTTTAAATCACTGTCGCAAATCTGCAAACAATACAAGTATAAATGTGTATATTTAAAACTTAATTAGCATGTACTTTAATCACATATTATTGAACTTACTATTTGGACATTCCTGGAATGGTAATGCTTGCGATTGAAGAATCTTTCTTCATGTTCACTGGGTCTCACCAGGGCAACATGAGTCCCATCAACACAGCCAAGAACCCCAGGAAAGCCAAATTTATTGTAAAATCTAGAATAAAAAAAATATTGTACAAAAGTATGATAATTAGTAATCTAACTTTAGCGAGTACCTTCAATTATTGAAGACATTATTAGTTTTACAGTAATTGATGATCTGTTTCTATCTATATAACCTGCTATTGCTTATATCCTCATAGAGTTTCATAGTCCACCTTGTGTCATCATCAGATACTAATTTACATGTGATGCAGGTCAAAATTTGCTTGCAGGGTTTAAAACACAGCAATGGTTGGTAATTGCAGTTATCAGACACAGATATATACTATAAAGCAATTTGATGATTTGCAAAGAAGTTTAATAAAATAAAATTACACACCCACTTATTATTATTTGTCTCTCCTCCTGTGTCTGCGGAAATCGAATATATTTCTGCAAAATATCACTATTGTTGAGTGCATTGGTGACCTCTTTAATTGCATTTGAGACACTGGACTGACTCAGGCCGTGTAGAAAGCTCATGCCAACTGGCTTTTGGTATGTACCAGTGGCATAAAATGAGAGGGTTGTTAGAACCTGTAATAAAAATTGCATTTTAAATACCTAATTAATACCTATTTCTGGTAACGTACCTGTTGACTTGAATAGAAATAAAGGTAGGGCTCTAGTACAAAGGCAGTTAGAAATCTATATATTTGAGGGGGGGGAGAGGTGTTGAAGGGTGGGGAAGGGCTTGTAGATCACTCCCATGCAAAAGAAAAGTGGAGGAAATGCATAGTTTTTTTTTTATGAAATTTAAAAAATCTCATTTTGAGGTTATGTTTTGTCATGTTTTTATTTATATTTTGCGTGAAATTCGATTTTCTAATTTTCTAGTTTTATGGAATTAAGAGTTTATGGCACTCGCCGGCCGCTACCGCGGCACGCTCGCTTCGCTCGCTCGGCTCGTGCGTTGTTTTAACTGTTCTAACCTAACCTAACCAAAATCAGTCGGCAGTTACCCAAGTTCTAACCTAATCTTACTTGTCAAAATAAATAACTTAATTTAAAGGGCAAATTTTATTTGTATCACACATTTGTTTTTTCAAATAAAAATTAAAATACGCGTCAACTTATTATTTGTAAAATTAAAACGCATAATTAAAACTCCCTAAAATGGCAACACTTCTGTCTTGCAAAATCAAAATGCACAATTAAAACTCCATAAAATAGCAACACTTCTGTCAAAAATACGTCAAATGCAATAAAAGAGTGCAGATTGAGGTTATAATTTATCAAACTTTGATATTTTTTTTATTTCCGAAAATTTTTATTTGCTCCACTTGAAACTATGTGGGATTACTCAAGATAATAAGTACTTTGCACAATAAATAAAACCAAGAGTCTACTGCACCTCCCGGATACTAGAGCTGAGCCGAAATAAATAATGTTTGCTTATATTAATGCCTTACTTTACATTCCAAGTTCACTTTGGTTTTTCTTTGTTTTGCACTCATATGTGGCCTGAGGTCATGACACAATTGTCTGAATAATGATTTGGAGAGCCTGTAGTGGGCCTTAAACTCAGAATCAGGCAATGCCAAAGGCATTGCTTGATCTCTGAGATGTCGCCGCAAACGAGACCTCTCCAACAATTCTACATTCCTTTCTTCATCTTCAAGCGCCTTTAAAAGTAAAAAAGCGCGTGCCATTCTCCGACAATACCTATTAAAATAAAATAAACATTTTAGTTAGGTTCATAATGCGTTTATTTTTAGATTAATGTAGATGAATTTGTTAATACATATATTTTGCACTACATACTATAATAGATTTAATGAAACTCTATCTTACCTTCAAAGATGTTTATGGTTTACTGTTTTAATTATTAAATAGCTTGTAAAATGTATTTAAAATTTTACAAAACCACAGTTATCGTACTCGACACTTACCTACCAACAAATCAACAATCACTTTGCGACAGGTGCAGAGGTTGTTGCTGTTTGACGTTTTATTTTGCTCGGTTGTCGCTGTCGTATTGCTGTCAAGGAAGCTTACGTAATACCAATTTGCAGGTACGACTAAGACACGAATGCACTTTTTAGTTCATAGATTGCCCGATAGAGGGTGAACTAGAGCTCGACTGCAGTCTGCTCTCTAGCCGCTGTTACGTAATACAAAAGTGACGTTTGACAGCAGCGATCGCGCGATTTACAACTGTCGCGAGACCAGAAAGAAGTTAGCGTGTGAATATTTTTTTTTGTATTCTGTTATATGCTAATAAATTGCTCTTGAAATGCTCCTCCGAAATCTGCAATTGCTCCACGTCTAAAGTGATTAGTTAATTAATAATTATTTTTTAAAAAAACTGCTTACTCAAAAATTAAATTCGCTATAACACGAGAAATAATCATTTTTTTACCAAAGTTTTTTGCTCAAAAAATTGCTCCTTAAATGCTCTTTCGAAATATGCAATTGCTCCACGTCTAAAGTGATTAGTTAATTAATAATTATTTTTTAAAAAATTTGCTTACTCAAAAATTAAATTCGCTATAACACGAGAAATAATCGTTTTTTTTACCAAAGTTTTTTGCTCAAATATTGCTCTTTAAATGTTCTTTCGAAATATGCAATTGCTCCACGTCTAAAGTAATTATTTAATAAATATTTTTTTTTTAAAAAATGCTTACTTAAAAATTAAATTCGACATAACACGAGAAATAATAATTTTTTTACCAAAGTTTTTTTGCGCAAATATTGCTCTTTAAATGCTCTTTCGAAATATGCAATTGCTCCACGTCTAAAGTGATTATTTAATTAACAATATTTTTAAAAAAAAATGCTTACTCAAAAATTAAATTCGCTATAACACGAGAAATAATCATTTTTTTACCAAAGTTTTTTGCTCAAAAATTGCTCTTTAAATGCTCTTTTGAAATATGCAATTGCTCCACTTCTAAAGTGATTAGTTAATTAATAATTATTTTTAAAAAAAAATTGCTTACTCAAAAATTAAATTCGCTATAACATGAGAAATAATAATTTTTTTACCAAAGTTTTTTGCTCAAAAATTGCTCTTAAAATGCTCTTTCGAAATATGTAATTGCTCCACGTCTAAAGTAATTATTTAATTAATAATATTTAAAAAAAAAATTGCTTACTCAAAAATTAAATTCGCTGTAACACGAGAAATAATCATTTTTTTACCAAAGTTTTTTGCTCAAAAAATTGCTCCTTAGATGCTCTTTTGAAATATGCAATTGCTCCACGTCTAAAGTGATTAATTAAATAATAATTATTTTTAAAAAAAAATTGCTTACTCAAAAATTAAATTCGCTATAACACGAGAAATAATCATTTTTTTACCAAAGTTTTTTTGCTCAAATATTGCTCTTTAAATGCTCTTTCGAAATATGCAATTGCTCCACGTCTAAAGTGATTATTTAATTAACAATATTTTTTTAAAAAAATGCTTACTCAAAAATTAAATTCGCTATAACACGAGAAATAATCATTTTTTTACCAAAGTTTTTTGCTCAAAAATTGCTCTTTAAATGCTCTTTTGAAATATGCAATTGCTCCACTTCTAAAGTGATTAGTTAATTAATAATTATTTTAAAAAAAAAATTGCTTACTCAAAAATTAAATTCGCTATAACATGAGAAATAATAATTTTTTTACCAAAGTTTTTTGCTCAAAAATTGCTCTTTAAATGCTCTTTCGAAATATGTAATTGCTCCACGTCTAAAGTAATTATTTAATTAATAATATTTAAAAAAAAATTGCTTACTCAAAAATTAAATTCGCTGTAACACGAGAAATAATAATTTTTTTACCAAAGTTTTTTTGCTTAAATATTGCTCTTTAAATGCTCTTTCGAAATATGCAATTGCTCCACGTCTAAAGTGATTATTTAATTAACAATATTTTTTTAAAAAAATGCTTACTCAAAAATTAAATTCGCTATAACACGAGAAATAATCATTTTTTTACCAAAGTTTTTTGCTCAAAAATTGCTCTTTAAATGCTCTTTTGAAATATGCAATTGCTCCACTTCTAAAGTGATTAGTTAATTAATAATTATTTTTAAAAAAAATTGCTTACTCAAAAATTAAATTCGCTATAACATGAGAAATAATAATTTTTTTACCAAAGTTTTTTGCTCAAAAATTGCTCTTTAAATGCTCTTTCGAAATATGTAATTGCTCCACGTCTAAAGTAATTATTTAATTAATAATATTTAAAAAAAAAATTGCTTACTCAAAAATTAAATTCGCTGTAACACGAGAAATAATCATTTTTTTACCAAAGTTTTTTGCTCAAAAAATTGCTCCTTAGATGCTCTTTTGAAATATGCAATTGCTCCACGTCTAAAGTGATTAACTAAATAATAATTATTTTTTTAAAAAAATTGCTTACTCAAAAATTAAATTCGCTATAACACGAGAAATAATCATTTTTTTACCAAAGTTTTTTTGCTCAAATATTGCTCTTTAAATGCTCTTTCGAAATATGCAATTGCTCCACGTCTAAAGTGATTATTTAATTAACAATATTTTTTTAAAAAAATGCTTACTCAAAAATTAAATTCGCTATAACACGAGAAATAATCATTTTTTTACCAAAGTTTTTTGCTCAAAAATTGCTCTTTAAATGCTCTTTTGAAATATGCAATTGCTCCACTTCTAAAGTGATTAGTTAATTAATAATTATTTTTAAAAAAAAATTGCTTACTCAAAAATTAAATTCGCTATAACATGAGAAATAATAATTTTTTTACCAAAGTTTTTTGCTTAAATATTGCTCTTTAAATGCTCTTTCGAAATATGCAATTGCTCCACGTCTAAAGTGATTATTTAATTAACAATATTTTTTTAAAAAAATGCTTACTCAAAAATTAAATTCGCTATAACACGAGAAATAATCATTTTTTTACCAAAGTTTTTTGCTCAAAAATTGCTCTTTAAATGCTCTTTTGAAATATGCAATTGCTCCACTTCTAAAGTGATTAGTTAATTAATAATTATTTTTTAAAAAAATTGCTTACTCAAAAATTAAATTCGCTATAACATGAGAAATAATAATTTTTTTACCAAAGTTTTTTGCTCAAAAATTGCTCTTTAAATGCTCTTTCGAAATATGTAATTGCTCCACGTCTAAAGTAATTATTTAACTAATAATATTTAAAAAAAAAATTGCTTACTCAAAAATTAAATTCGCTGTAACACGAGAAATAATAATTTTTTTACCAAAGTTTTTTGCTCAAAAATTGCTCTTTAAATGCTCTTTCGAAATATGTAATTGCTCCACGTCTAAAGTAATTATTTAATTAATAATATTTAAAAAAAAAATTGCTTACTCAAAAATTAAATTCGCTGTAACACGAGAAATAATAATTTTTTTACCAAAGTTTTTTTGCTTAAATATTGCTCTTTAAATGCTCTTTCGAAATATGCAATTGCTCCACGTCTAAAGTGATTATTTAATTAACAATATTTTTTTAAAAAAATGCTTACTCAAAAATTAAATTCGCTATAACACGAGAAATAATCATTTTTTTACCAAAGTTTTTTGCTCAAAAATTGCTCTTTAAATGCTCTTTTGAAATATGCAATTGCTCCACTTCTAAAGTGATTAGTTAATTAATAATTATTTTTAAAAAAAATTGCTTACTCAAAAATTAAATTCGCTATAACATGAGAAATAATAATTTTTTTACCAAAGGTTTTTGCTCAAAAATTGCTCTTTAAATGCTCTTTCGAAATATGTAATTGCTCTACGTCTAAAGTAATTATTTAATTAATAATATTTAAAAAAAAAATTGCTTACTCAAAAATTAAATTCGCTGTAACACGAGAAATAATCATTTTTTTACCAAAATTTTTTGCTCAAAAAATTGCTCCTTAGATGCTCTTTTGAAATATGCAATTGCTCCACGTCTAAAGTGATTAATTAAATAATAATTATTTTTTTAAAAAAATTGCTTACTCAAAAATTAAATTCGCTATAACACGAGAAATAATCATTTTTTTACCAAAGTTTTTTTGCTCAAATATTGCTCTTTAAATGCTCTTTCGAAATATGCAATTGCTCTACGTCTAAAGTGATTATTTAATTAATAATCATTTAAAAAAAAATTGCTTAGTCAAAAATTAAATTCGCTATAACACAAGAAATAATCATTTTTTATCAAAGTTTTTTTGCTGAAAAAATTGCTCTTAAAATGCTCCTCCGAAATCTGCAATTGCTCTACGTCTAAAGTGATTATTTAATTATTTATCATTTTTTAAAACATTTGACAGGCATCAAAATAAGCGATCGCCACAGACAACGGGTCACCACAGTGTACTAAAAAATAACAGTGGGCTATCGCCTTTGATGTTTGAAGAAAAGCCGACACCGCGTAGCGTACTTCGCAATACGCAGGGTTGTTACAGTTTTTTTTTTTGTAATTTAATTAAAATATAATATTATTAGTTAGTTATTTATCGAAGTTCTTCATAGCAAAGAATACAAAAAGGCATTTCGCCGAGGCAAATTCAAATAGAGTTTTACAAAATTTCATATAATAATAATAATAAGCCTTTTATTTCTTTAATAAAAAATAAAATATACAATTGGTTTAACAATTATTTGATTTGATTAAATGAATATTTCTATGTAACATTATAATTAATTTAATGAATAACTAGATAATTAGAATGAAATAAATTAAGTTATAATAAAAATAAATTAAATCTAGCAAATTATATTACATAAGTCAAATTGAATTTAGTTATATATAATATAAATTTATCATTATTTTCATTTTTTTAGCAAAGTTAGTTTTATATGATATAATGTAATTAATAGATTTCCAAATCACCTATCATAAATGGGCAACGGACAAATATTTTCGGTCTCTAGATTTACTGGATTTGAAATTTCTGTTATTAAACTTAATTATGTAAAAAATCCTCATCCTAATAAATAATTTTAGCAAAAAATATATAATATAGCACAGGTGGTATGAACCATTTTAATTGCTTACAAATTGAAATAAACGCGCGACAGCCCTTAAAGTCGTGTCCCGAGCTGCTAACTAATTCGGGCGGCAGAAATGTATGCAGCTCGGGCTCGCCTACCCGCGTCTCACCCCTCACACCCCGCACGATTGCCCTGTCTAGACGGCTTCGTTGGATGACTGTATTGTTTTATAGACTGTGGGGTCACTATGCTTGGAGCAATTGCAGATTTCGGAGGAGCATTTAAAGAGCAATTTCTTAAGCAAAAAAACTTTAATGAAAAGCGATTATTTCTCGTTTTATAGTAAATTTAATTTTTGAGTAAGAAATTAAAAGAAACATATTATGAATTAAATAATCATTTTAGACGTGGAGCAATTACAAATTTCGGAAGAGCATTTAGAGAGCAATCTTTTAAGCAAAAAAACTTTAATAAAAAGTGATTATTTCTCGTTTTATAGAAAATTTAATTTTTGAGCAAGAAATTTGAAAAAAAAATAAAAAAAAAATAATCACTTTAGACGGGGAGCAATTGCATATTTTAATAAACTTTGGTAAAAAAATTATTATTTCTCGTGTTATAGCGAATTTAATTTTTGAGTAAGCAATTTTTTTTAAAAATAATTATGAATTAACTAATCACTTTAGACGTGGAGCAATTACATATTTCGAAAGAGCATTTAAAGAGCAATTTTTTGAGCAAAAACTTTGGTAAAAAAATGATTATTTCTCGTGTTATAGCGAATTTAATTTTTGAGTAAGCATTTTTTTAAAAAAATATTATTAATTAAATAATTACTTTAGACATGGAGCAATTGCATATTTCGAAAGAACATTTAAAGAGCAATTTTTTGAGCAAAAAACTTTGGTAAAAAAATGATTATTTCTCGTGTTATAGCGAATTTAATTTTTGACTAAGCAATTTTTTTTTAAATGATTATTAATTAAATAATTACTTTAGACATAGAGCAATTGCATATTTCGAAAGAGCATATAAAGAGCAATTTTTTGAGCAAAAAACTTTGGTAAAAAAATGATTATTTCTCGTGTTATAGCGAATTTAATTTTTGAGTAAGCAATTTTTTTAAAACATGATTATTATTTAATTAATCACTTTAGACGTGGAGCAATTACATATTTCGAAAGAGCATTTAGAGAGCAATTTTTTGAGCAAAAAAACTTTGGAAAAAAATGATTATTTCTCGTGTTATAGCGAATTTAATTTTTGAGTAAGCAATTTTTAAAAAAAAATTATTATTAATTAACTAATCACTTTAGATGTAAAGCAATTGCATATTTTAAAAGAGCATTTAAAGAGCAATTTTTTGATTACAATAACTTTGGTAAAAAATGATTATTTCTCGTGTTATAGCGAATTTAATTTTTGAGTAAGCAATTTTTTAAAAAATAATTATTTATTAACTTATCACTTTAGACGTAGAGCAATTGTATATTTCAAAAGAACATTTAACGAGCAATTTTTGAGCAAAAAACTTTGGTAAAAAAATTATTATTTCTCATGTTATAGCGAATTTAATTTTTGAGTAAGCAATTATTTTTTTTAAATGATTATTAATTAAATAATCACTTTAGACGTGGAGCAATTGCATATTTCGAAAGAGCATTTAGAGAGCAATTTTTTGAGCAAAAAACTTTGGTAAAAAAATGATTATTTCTCGTGTTATAGCGAATTTAATTTTTGAGTAAGCATTTTTTTAAAAAAATATTGTTAATTAAATAATCACTTTAGACGTGGAGCAATTGCATATTTCGAAAGAGCATTTAAAGAGCAATATTTGAGCAAAAAAACTTTGGTAAAAAAATTATTATTTCTCGTGTTATATCGAATTTAATTTTTAAGTAAGCATTTTTTAAAAAAAAATTATTTATTAAATAATTACTTTAGACGTGGAGCAATTGCATATTTCGAAAGAGCATTTAAAGAGCAATATTTGAGCAAAAAAACTTTGGTAAAAAAACGATTATTTCTCGTGTTATAGCGAATTTAATTTTTGAGTAAGCAAATTTTTTAAAAAATAATTATTAATTAACTAATCACTTTAGACGTGGAGCAATTGCATATTTCGAAAGAACATTTAAGGAGCAATTTTTTGAGCAAAAAACTTTGGTAAAAAAATGATTATTTCTCGTGTTATAGCGAATTTAATTTTTGAGTAAGCAATTTTTTTAAAAAATAATTATTAATTAACTAATCACTTTAGACGTGGAGCAATTGCAGATTTCGGAGGAGCATTTCAAGAGCAATTTATTAGCATATAACAGAATACAAAAAAAAATATTCACACGCTAACTTCTTTCTGGTTGTCGCGAGCCTGTCGCGAGATACGTAATCACCCTGCGGAGTAAGCTGTACCACAGATAAAAGAATACTATATTAATGCCGTACGAATAGTTATTTCTTTGCATTTTCTAGGTAAGAGATTAAAAAAAATACTGTCAAGTGTCAGATTAAGGAGACTACAATCAGGGCCGAACGAGCTCAAGTAATATTTTGTGCTTGAAGTACATACATATCTTTTGTCTCATCATAAATTGAAGGTCCGGACTGTATGTAGTGGTCATAAGCAGGGCCGGATTTAGGGGTGTGGAGGCCCCGGGGCAAAAACGGAGGGGAGGCCCCTAATTATTTTCCGAATAACAACTTTTTTAGTCAAGTGATTTAAGTATTTATTGCGAAACAAATTAAATTATTTCAATAAACATATGTAGATATAGTCAAATACAAGAATTATTCGAAATTAAATTACAGCGTTAATGAATTGAACCTTGCGAGCTTTTTTTGACGAAAAATAGTTGATGATTTCGCTGAACGTTAATGCTTTTTTATTATGGATAGAAGTCTTAAATTACCCATATAAATAAAATGGCCATATAAATTATAGACTTAATGTAAGCATAAATAATCTATGATAAAGTTATTTTTTAAATAAAAGAATATACATTATTTTAATAAAATAAAAAATACTAAGATAGGTAGTTGATCAATAAATAATTTAAAACTGTATTTTAGTTACATCAATTGATTAGATAAAGCTGGAGAGCTATTTTTTTTATATTGGAATAGACACAAATAATTTTGAGATGTGGATAAGTACTGTTTTACTAAAACTACGGAGATTTTTGACGGACAATACACATAACCACTCCAGAAATTTTTTTACAAAAAAAAACCGACTGCATAAAAAGCGACCTAAAAAGAAGAGAAGTTGATGAAGGAACATAATGGTATTATTATTTTGTAGTCACAGACATACACACACACGGCTATTCTCAAACATGTAGGTACATAGTATATGTATGTCTCCGGCTGGATAATACTTTGCTCCTTCGTCAATTTGTTCTCTTCTTTTTAGGAGAGTTAGACATTTTTAGTTTTATTTAACAATTTCTTATCCTAAATTTCTTTTGAACATATAAGTTGTAAATATTTCTGTAACCGCCTCTTAATTAATTATATTTCGATACCCCACACGATTTATTCGGACGAAATTTTTTTTTCAGTATACACAAACTGGCACGTAGGATCCGCGATTTTGATTCATAGAATTATAAGAATAGAGTGCGCGACATAGCTAAAATAGCGTTAACGCGTTAGAGAGATAACGCATTCCAAACCACCTTTCTTTCTCTCTCTAGTCGAATCGCGATTGGTTATACCTCCGTCTAACCCGCACAACTAGTGTTGACAACTCAGTGGATTTTCCACTAGATCTGGTGGTTTAGACTTCCCCTTTAGCGGCTAAATATTGGTTTTAGTGGCTAATGGATTTTCTAGTGGCTTAGATTGCGTCAGTTAGTGGTAAGGTACGATATTCAATCACAAATAATAAAATAAATCGTACGATTTATACGAATACTCTAGTTAGAAAAGAACAGTGTATATTTTTTTGTTGTGTAGACAACACAGGGGAATAACTAATGACAGTTCGGTTAGAGTGAAATAGAACTGTGGCTTAGGATGCGTTTTCTTTCTAATCCGCTTACGCTGCCACTTGTAAGAGAGCATAGCATTTGCGCACTCTATTCTTATAACTCCATGTTTTGACTTTTAATAATATCTATATAGCCTATGACACTCGCATTATCAATACTAATCGAATTACTTATGAATCATCAAAATCGGTTAAGCCATTTAGTGATTACGAACGAACATAGCATCAGACATACATACAGGTTAAACACATAACCCTGTTTCGCCGCAGTTAGGTAAAAAGCAAACATCTATATATAACATCAGCAACAGTATATAAATAAATCTTATTCACTTGTTTTAACAGGATATACCATATGGAAACTTTTAAATTTAAATTTGGTGGACTGCATTTAAGAGTTTCAAAATGAAACTCTCGCTGGTTGATTGTTCCTTAGCTTTTTTTGCAGTTGCCTCTTCTATGACTATCCGACAAATGGTACACAATGAACAAAACCTCGTTTTTTATTTATAATTAACAATCTTATTAGATAAGCTACTGTGCGTTTAATCTTTTAGATATGCTCCTGTGAGTCTAAATTCTTGTTGTATTTTACACTTAAGCTAGATTCTGCCGTCGCGTAGACGTAACATACGAGTACATCATCAATTTAAGGATTATATTATTGTCTATGAATTTGTATAAGTCCAAATCAATTTTAGTTATGTTTTGAGTGTGGTTGATTGTGGGTGAATTCAATAAAAAATGCAGTTATTGTATCTATACCTACAGATAAATAAATTTTATATGTCTGTTTGTAATGTCAAAATAACAGTTTTTTACTAAATTCATTTGAAATGCATATATGGTTTAAATTCTTAAAATTTTTGTCTGTTTGTTCCGGCTAATCTCTGAAACGGCTGGACGGCTTTTGACGGAACTTTCACTGGAAGATAGCTGATGTTATAAGGAGTAACTTAGGCTACATTTATTTAAAAAAAAAAATCAGGATTCCGCGCAAAAATTAAAACCCATGAAATTGTGAATAAAATCCGCGTACCTAGGGACGCACTCAAGCGAAGCGAGGGTAAGTCGCTAGTTGACAATATGTGTTAAATTTTTTATAATAAAAGGTTAAATCCCCATGAGTTCTTTGTTTACCTTTAGTTAACTACCTAAACCTATGGAGTTGATATAGTTATGTGCATGCACTCAAAAATACAAAAAACGAAAATAGAAAGGGATCGAAGAAAATTTCTTTCAAATTAGAATTAACAAACGTGAATTTACCTATAAAGCATTGGTATTTGATGATAATATTGCAGACCTAAAAATTATAAAATAAATAAACTCATGCGAAAAAAAACGCATGATAATTAATTATAACCGCTCTTTAACTTCTTTTTACCCGACTGCGAAGAACTGTGGCGTACGAATATGGATAAATTGTTTTTAATATTTAAGAACAATTATATAACATGTATAATCAATCACATTTGTTAAAAATAAAAACGAAAAAGTTGTCGACCAGTCAGAGTTTGTTTTTTTTTATTAAATCTCTTTTGTGGAGGCCCCTCTCTTGTGGAGGCCCCGGGGCTGCAGCCCCGCTTGCCCTCCCCTAAATCCGGCCCTGGTCATAAGGGTTATAATTGAATGTGCCTATACCTGTAATTTCTCACTCCACTACTACAATCACAAGTCACGCTCCTATCTAAAGTTTTTATTACTATACTAGTATAGTTATGTACATAGCGGCATAAACGTAGCGAACTAACTAAAAAATTTCACCCCAAATTTGGGGAAAACCATGCGACGAAAAAAAGCTAAATTCATTCAACATAATGTACATTTTAGAAGTTTATTAGTTTTGTGGTGCTGAATTTTGAAAAGTTTTAACAATTTAAAGTCAAGTCAAATTAATAAGTTATAGTTTGTCAATTTGAGACATTTCAGTTAGATTTTAAAAATGTCGTCGGAAGGTAAAAAAGAACAAATGTTGGCAGCACATTTTATTCATTCATGATTTGGAATTCGTTACCTACCTATTTTTTTTACATTTCAAAACTCAAGAAAAAGCGCCGATGTTCGACAATAATATTTTCATCCAGAATACTTTTTAAGTTACTTTTATAATTAGTTAATTACCTTTTATATAGAGATATAATGTGATTTGCACTTGGTTTGAAGTTTTTTAGTGTTGTACTTCTTCATATTGTGTCGGTTGTATTTAATTTTTATTGAGTATGAGTGCAAATTTTTGTATCCGCCATGATGAAATGTTGTGTTCCTGCATGTGGAAACTAGAAACATACATAATAATTAACATGCAAAGTCAACTCGTTGGAAGGCTTGGTTAAATATTATTCCATTTTTAGTAAGTATTCCCAAAAACAATTAGAGTATGTTAAGATTTGTAATGTTCATTTTTCACTCCACGTAATTGAAACACGTAGATTGACTACGGATGCAATTCCTTCGTTGAATTTGCCAAATCCAGAAACTGACTAAACTGTTTTACTTTCGACCAACAAAAAATATCTCGAAACTCCTTTCATTCATGGTCAACCTCGCAAGGTACCTAATAGCAGTTGAGTTTTCTTCAACAGACAGAATGGCACCCGGTTTTACATTTACAAATGGAGTGCCACCGTTGACAAGCAAATCAACTCTTTCAGTTAGTAATGAACCAGTTTTTAAGTTATTAGACTCTTTTCATAAAGAGGTAATCTATAATTCCAGCCCTTCGAATAATATGCCTTTAAATATATCTTGTAAACAGTCTTCAGTTTCTACTTCTATCTATTAATTTAGATGAAATTACATTAAATTGACATTTTAACTTTTCAGGTGAAATAAGCTGACAAGTCTTCAACAGTCTTCAGCTGACAATGTGTCACTGCTGATGAAAACATATAAGGACATTTAATCGCTTCATGATTATTGTAATATCAAACATGTAAACATCGATAATAGGTTTTTCAATTCTTTTATAAATTATTTATTTCATAGCTTGAATAGTTTTGGTCATGTTAGAAGCAATTTAAGTAAGCCTTGTCCTTAAGTTCTATCCATTTAGAGTTTTGGAATGAAGCTTTAAAAAAGTTAGATTAGTTTTATGTTGTATGTATTTTTATTACAATTGCAAAGTTTATCACAGTAATTTTTATGTAATGGTAAAGGTGTATGATATCAACTAAAACTATAAACCATTAATACTTTTTTGGAAATCTTCTATTTATATCAATAATGTTTTTCTTTAAATTACAACTTAATGTAATGTTTATTTTATTTATAAGTTCAGTTATGTATTTGAAGGAAGCTACAAGTCAGATACAATGAAATTCGATGTACAGGTTCATAAAAGGCCTATTTTTGTAATTTCATTCAAGATATTACCAATTAAACAGAAATCAAATCAAATTAAAGATGTAAAATTCTACTAGACTCTTGAGCAAGTGTCTAATTGATTCATGGCAATTCAACAAACAAGAAGTTTAACATAACAGTCAAGTAAATTAATATATCATCGCAAAATTAATAATGTATAGATTACAATAATTTAATTTTATTAATAATTTCAATTTTTAAATATTTGTATGAGGAGGATGTGTTTAGATTGCATTGAGCACATTATATAGACTGAAAGCTTTTTATTGGTTGTCTTTAGAATGGAATTAATATATTAATATACATATGTTATATAAGTACATATAACTAATAGAATTAAGAATGCCCATTTAAAAAAAAGAGATGATCGAGGAGGACATCAAAAATTTGCTTGTTACCTTGAATAGTTTAATAATTCTAATTTTTATTAAATTTTTCCAATTAGGTACAATTTAGTAGTTTACAGATTAAGAAACGAGGCTAAATTGGTAATTCTTGGCTTTTGCCGTCAAAAAGAGTAGATTTTATGGGGCACCTTCCCCTATCTACGCATGTATAATAGAATGCCAGTCGGTATTGAGCTTGCCATTTAAATAATTTAAGTCTGAAATTAAAAATATATTATTAAATAAAGCTTGTTACACTGTTATGGAATACTTTGAGGATGTCAATATGTGCGACTAGTGTCTGGTTGGGTCTCGTACATAATTATTGTATACAATATGTAAACAAATATTTTAAAATACCAACAATTTTTCAGCAGAACTACCTTCAGAGCCGGTGGTATATTCATATAATAAAATTACATTTTAAATAAATTATTTTACACTTTATTTTTTGGTTTAATTTAAAATCCTAAAGCTATATCACTAAGAACAAAAAATCGGTAATATTTAGAAACCGGTAAAAAAACCGGTAAAGTACATTACTAATTCCTTGCGGTTAGTTTACGGTTTGTACAATCGGTAATGAAGCGCATCCCTAAAATTACTACGCTGCGATCACGTGGTCTGCGGCTCACGTCACTACGATTACATCTATAGAATTTTGAGAGAAAGAGAACAAGCAGGGATGAATGAAATTACTATAGGAGAAAGCGAGGAAGGAGATCAATTATGAATGACATTTAAGGTATAGGTAGATATCGATTTTCTCGATATATAATACGTTTATATAGTCAAATTACTAGGCACAATCGTATGCAGGGCCGAACGAGCTCAAGTAATATTTTGTGCCGAATACCGGATTTACATATCTTCTATCTCATAAAGGTCCGGACTGTATATCATCGTCATAAGGGCTATAATTGAATGTGTACATCTACTTTCTCACTCCACTACTACAATCACAAGTCACGCCCATATCTAAAGTTTTTACTACTATACTAGTATAGTTATGTACAATAGCGGCTGAACGTAGCGGGCCAACTAAACAATTTCACCCTAAATTTGGGGAAAACCATGCGACGAGAGAAAGCTAAATTCATTAAACATAATATACATTTTTAGAAGCTTATTAGTTTTTCGATGCTGGATTTTGAAAAGTTTCAACAATTTCAAAGTCAAAGTTAATAAGTTATATTATATTAGTTTTAGAGATTTGAGTTAGATTTTAAAAATGTTTTCGGAGGGTAAAAAAGAACAATTGTTGGCGACACATTGTATTCATTCATAATTGTTTCACATTTCAAATTTTGAGATTTGAAATTCAAAATTCTAGAAAAAGCGCCGTTGCTCGACAATAATAATTTTATCCAGGATACTTTTTAAATTTCTTTCTAATTAGTTAATTACCTTTTATATAGAGATATAGTGTGATTTGCATTTGGTTTGGAATTTTTTAGTGTTGTATTTCTTTATTTTATGTCGGTTGTATTTTATTACTGTTTTCTATTGAGTGCAAATTTTTATATCCGCCATGAGGAAATGTTGTGTTCCTGGATGTGGAAATGTACATAATTTACATGCAGTACCCTACACAAAGTCAGCTCGTTGGAAGGCTTGGATAAGTATTTGTCCATTTTTCAGTCTATATTCCCAAAAACAGTTGTATTATGTTAAGATTTGTAATGTTCATTTTTTACCCCATCACTTCACCGAAACACGTAAATTAACTTCGGATGCGATTCCTTCGTTGTATTTACCAAACGAACCTAGTAATAAGCCAAAAACTGTTTTAAATTCGACCAACGAAAAATATCTTGAAATAAGTCCTCCTTTCATTCATGGTCAACCTCACAAATTTAAAGTAGTTAAGTTTCCTACAACAGACAAAATGGCTTCTGGTTGTACATATACAAATGAAGTGCCCTCGTTGACGAGCAAGTCAACTCTTTCAGTTAGTGATGAACCAGTTTCTAAGTTATTAGACTCTTTTCATAAAGAGGAAATCTATAGTTCTAATCCATCCAATAATATACCTTCAAATATATCTTGTGAACAGTTGTCAGTTTCTACTTCTACACATGTAGTGGCCCACAAACCAATTCATAATAAACCAGTCATAGAGCCAACTCTAAATATTATTCAATATTCCCAACAACTGAGTCCTGATCCAATAAAACCATCTTTAGGGAATCAGATGTCTTTAGACTTCAATCATAATGAGAAATTCGATACCCAACCAGTTGTTGAGCTACCAGCAGAGGCATCCCAAAGTTCCAACCCATCGAGTACCATGCTTTCCAATGTTGAGTCTTATTTTGTACAGGGACAGACCACACCAGTTAAGATTAGAAGTTCAAGGCGTACTCACTCTCACAAAGATATAATACCAAGAGTTCGCCTAAATAAAAATGAGAATACCCCTCGTAAACAAAAGTTACGTCAGTGTAATAAAATATTAAAAGCAAAGTTAAGATGTATGACTCAAAAATATAATAGATTAAAATCAAAATTGCAATCTAGTAAAATTCAAATTTTTATTAAAAAATATCCTCTGTTAAGTAAATTTGGTAAATTATTAATTGATTCACAGTTGCGATTATCTGGTGTGAAAGTTAAAGCTCTCAGATACACCAATGATGAAAAAATTTTTGCACTCTCATTATACAAATTAAGTCCTAAATGTTACAGATTCTTTCAAAAATGCATTAGACTACCAAGCAAATCAACTATAAACTCTATATTAAAAGATATCCCTGTAACACCTGGTATTAATGATTTTATGTTACAACACTTGGCAGATGTTGCTAAATATAAAGATACTATGGTGTTGCAATGTGTTTTAATGTTTGATGAAATGTCTATTAAAAAGAATTTATATTTCAATTTCCAAACTGGGGTCATTGAAGGTTTTGAGGATTTAGGAGGTGGTGTTCGCACCAATAATGTTGCTGATAAAGTTTTAGTTTTCATGTTGAGAGGGATTTTTTCACCCTGGAAGATACCTATAGCTTTTTATTTTGTTAGGGATGGTATCAAAACGTTTTTCTTAAAAAAGATTCTCAAAGAAATTATTGAATAATAATAATAATAATAATAAATACTCTTTATTGTACACCCACAAAAGAAAAATTGTACAAGAAAAATATAAAAAGAGCTATGTACAAGAGGCGGCCTTATCGCTAAAACAGCGATCTCTTCCAGGCAACCTTAAGGTGTTGGAATTGACAAACTGTAAGAGGGAAGGGGTGTGAACAATATTTTAGAAAAACAAAAACAGAAATAATAGTAATAATACAACAACAACAGTAATTTATTCTATAATACTATAAATAGATTTACATATCAAAATACATACCTACATGTAATAAATACATACATATGTACATAATTATAATACTATAATAAATAATGAGTACATAAATATATAGATAATATTATATTAAATAAATAATAA
Source organism: Fabriciana adippe (assembly GCA_905404265.1). Taxonomy (NCBI): domain Eukaryota; kingdom Metazoa; phylum Arthropoda; class Insecta; order Lepidoptera; family Nymphalidae; genus Fabriciana; species Fabriciana adippe. Next base: position 9,971,017 of record FR990003.1, read on the forward strand.
TAGAATATTTAAGTAAAAATGGCATAAAAACATACAAAAATGGTAAACAGATTATGTTTTAAACAGAGTGGAAATACAGTTTTAACCGGTTTTTAAAAGAATTGTACGTTTTGGCGCCTCTAACGCTCAAAGGGAGAGAATTCCAAAGTCGTGAGGCAGTTACGCTGAATGACTTGTCATTGAAGGAAGTGGAATGAGGAGGTATTTTTAATATTAAATTTTGACAGGAGCGCAGGTTTCTCGAATGAGAAAGCCCAAGAAATTCAAATTTATCTTTTAAGTAGGGAGGAGAGGATGGATCAAACAGAACACGGTGAAGAAGATGAAGAACATGAGTATTCCTGCGAAGGCGGATAGGGAGCCACTTGAGCTTTCGGCGAAATTCAGAAACATGGTCATATTTTCGTAATCCGAATATGAACCGAATACATAAATTTTGAAGCCGCTCAAGCTTATTTAATTGCTCCTCTCTTAGATCAAGATAACAAGAGTCAGCATAATCGAGAATAGGTAAAAGGAGAGATTGTGCTAGCGCAATTCTTGTAGGAATGGGGAGAAAGTTGCGTAACCGACGAAGTGATGCTACGGATGCAAACATTTTCCTGCTCGTCTCACATAACTGCTGGGTCCAGGACATATTTTGGTTCATAATCACGCCTAGGTTCTTGACAGTGTCACTATAAGGTATAATTATGCCATTTAATAGAATAGATGGTAAAGATGACGACGCGACCCTAGCAATGAGTTTAGAGCTACCAATAATTATACATTGTGTTTTTTTCGGATTAAGATGGAGTCCAAAAGATCTACTCCATGATGCTATATTCTTTAGATCTTCGTTCATTTTATCAATCGCTCTCGGTAATTCAGTAATTTTCGCCTGAATATAAATCTGTAGATCATCTGCATACAGGTGGTAGTGAGAAGAAATGTGATGACATAATGTATTAATAAATACTGAAAAAAGAAGAGGAGACAACACGCCACCCTGCGGAACACCTGACTTGACTGTTGACCAGTCGGAATACGAATCATGAATCCGTATACGCTGACGGCGCCCACGCAGATAGCAAAGAAACCAGTCAATTACTTTAGGAGATATGTTAAGAGAACGTAACGTAGCAAGTAAGATGTCAAAGTCAACAGTATTAAAGGCATTACTAAAGTCCAGCAAGGTAAGTACTGTGACTTCCTGTTTATCCATGCCTTGACGAATATCATCAGAGATCTTGACTAAAGCAGTAGTCGTGCTATGCCCAGGACGGAAACCGGATTGTAGGGGATTGAGGAGATTATGAGTAGAAAGGAATTGATTGAGTTGATGGAGTACAAGACGCTCAAGTACTTTGGATAAGAAAGGAAGGATTGAGATAGGACGGTAGTCATTATATAGGACAGGATTAGATTTTTTAGGTAATGGTACAATTTGAGCATCTTTCCAGGTGGAAGGAAATTCACAGGAGATAATAGAGTGATTAAATATAAACGTTACAACAGGACATAAAATATCAAGGATAGGTAAGATCATTTTCCGACTAATGCTATCAGCGCCAACTGCATCTGATTTTATTGTAAGAATGTTTCTCTTAACATCACTTTCAGTAAATTGACTAAAAAACAGTTGTGGAATAACAGGAGGGGATAAAGCTGAAAGTTGATTAAGAGTCTGTTGCTTAATAGTACTGTCCATGGTACTTGAAGTGGAGAAATGCTTGTTAAGCTCATTTAAATTAAGATTGTTTGGGTTTACGCTTTGGCGTGCTTTTCCCACTCCCAAAGATTTCAGAAATGTCCAAACTTTGGATGAGTCTTCTTCCTCAACCACAGATGTATAGATATGGCGTCGTTGATTATCTCTACACACTCTGTTACAGTGATTCCGAGCCTTAGTATATCTGACACGGTTTTTTTCATTGCTATTGAACCGATAGTTCATTTTCGCAGCGTTCTTTTTTTGTTGCAATTTTTTAATTTCTTGAGTAAGCCACGGGGCAGGGAGATGCTTCATCCGTACAGGTCGTATGGGGGCATGTATGTCGTACAATTGTGTTAATTTTGAGTTTAAAATTGCTACTTGTCTGTCTATTGTGTTACTGCAAAAAATTTCAGACCAGTCAATCTTGCTCGCATCGTCTCGCAAACGATCTAAATCCATTCCTGCAAAATTACGCTGCAGAAGAATTCTCGATTTTGCTTTTGGGGGCTTAATTTTGTAAGATAAATAAAGGAGATCATGGTAGGAAAAGGCCAACGCAGAGCATTGCCCATGTCTTCCCACGTGTTCGACAGAGGACACTAGAGTAAGATCAAGAAGTGATGGTAAGCTATTCGGAAAAGTATGTGTCGCAGAAAGAGGAAGGATATGCAAATTTACACTATTAACTATAGATCTTAAGCGTGATGCGCGATAATCATCCTTTAAAAGACAGGTGTTAAAATCACCCATAACTATGGTATGGTTATAAGATGGTCGAAGTCGCTCCAACAGGGTCTCAAAAGAACTGAAGTAATTGATCGTAAGGCATGGGCTGTAATAAACACCGAGGAGAACTTTGGTATGAGCAAAAATTACCTCAATAAAAAGATGTTCACCGGCATCAGGTTGTTGTTGTGAAAGGTCCACTATAGTGTATGGTATGTGGGAACGTAGGAAAATACCAACGCCACCACCAGCTCGGCCAATACGATCGTTACGTATCAAATGAAACCCTGGAAGAGAGTAAAAAGAGGACGGTAGGCATGGTTTCAGCCAGGTCTCAGAAACTAAAATTGCATGTATATTTTTGCTATCAAAAGAAGACAGAAGATCAGGATAATGTGCAGGAATACTTTGAGCATTAATATGGACAATATTAAAATTTTTCAATGCATCTGAGAAAGCAGAATTAAGAGATTCACTTAGAGACGGGATACTATGGAAACTGTTGTCACTGCTTAACCCGTCGTTTGACGATAAGGAAAAAAAGGATTCATCGAGGTTGCTATAACTACTTGCCATTATAAATGAAAAATATATAGATATCTATATTACCAATATTGAAGCAATACATAATGCAGGGTTTCTTTTGAAATTAACTGTATCTGATCAAGGCTCTGCCAATGTTGCTGCAATAAACTCCTTAATATCAGACGCACGTGAAGATCTCCTTCGCGGTGGCAATGATGGGTCCAATATTAATTATTATGTCATTAATGACAAAAAGATATATCATATGTATGATGTACCACATCTACTTAAATGTTTTCGAAATAACTTTCAGAAAAAGGACATAATCATTGGGAATCAGCGTGCTCAATGGGAATTCATCGAGAAACTCTATGCTGTAGATGGGATACATGGAACTGCGAGAAATACAAAATTAACAGATAAACATATTAAACCCAATTCATATGATAAGATGAAGGCAAGTAAAGATTATCATTATGTTTATAGTCTGAAGATCTTTTTCTAAGGTTCTTTCTTTTAGTCTTTTCTAAAGTACTAGTTGTAGCCGTTAGTTGAAGTAGCTATTGAATAGTAAAAATCCTTACTAATATAAATGTAATAATTAATATATTTAATATAATTAAAACTAAAAATTAAAATGATTAATTTAGGTAAAATTGTATTAAATTGACATTTTAACTTTCCAGGTGAAGTATGCTGCGCAAGTCTTCAGCAGAGATGTGGCCAATAACGTGTCACTTCAGATGAAAACTTATAAGGATATTTTTTCGATACATGATTATTGTAATATACCTGTAAACATCGATAATGGCTTTTTCACTGCCAATATCATTTCTTTTATAAATGATTTATTTGATAGTTTGAATAGTTCTGGTCATGTTAGAAGTGATTTAAGTAATGCATTGTCTTTAAATTCTAACCATTTAGCGTTTTGGAATGAAGCTTTGAAAAAGTTAGAATCGATGAAATTCGATGCTACAGACTCCAGAGAAAGTAAGCCTCTTTGTTTGCGTAACTTTATACACAATATTAAAACAATTAAAAATCTTTGGTTAGAATTAAAATCCATTCCAGGCGTAAAATTCTTGAGTCTCGAGCGTCTAAACCAGGATCCACTGGAAAATTTCTTTAGCCAAATTAGAGGACAAGGTGGATGTAGCACGCATCCAGACTGTCATCAATTTGTTGGATTGTTCAAAACATTATTGATTAATGATATTTCAACTGGTAAATCTCTATATGCTAATTGCACCAACGATAATGACAAAATGCTGGGTACACTTAGTAAATTAGTTCACAAGCGAAAATCCAATATTCAACCTAGTGAGTTTAGTAATGACATTTCAAATTTAAATTTTATTGAAGAATGTATTCCATCTGAAAATACATTCCAGACTCAATCTGTATCATACATTGCTGGTGCAATCTGCAAATATTTATTACCAAAACTGCATAGTGCACAATGCCAAAGCTGTAGAAGTACACTATTGTCTAACGAAATTCAACCATTTCATTCTTTGATTGAAATGAGGGAATACAATGCAAAGAATAAAAAATTGTATTATCCATCAAGTAAATTGCAGGCCCTAATTTGGCATTATATATATATAATTGACAAAACTTTGCCAACAATATGTAAGGTTTACATATATACAGATTTAATTATTAAATTAAAAGGTATTGACACCTCATGGTTCAATTGCGTTGAACACAAATCGGATTTTTTGAACGCTCTTTGGCTATTCGTGATTAGGATGCAGGTTAAACAATGGTGTACTAACTTCAATAGAAGAATTCATAATGTTGATTCACGTAAAAAAGGAATGGAAATGGAAAATTTGATTGCCACTAAGGTTACCAAAGGTGCTAGCTATAGATCTGCGCGGCGACGTCGAAGTAACTAATATAATATATTACATAACTTCTAATAAATTTTCGTATGTAACAACAATCTTAGGTATTTGAAATTTTCATTTTCATTACTTTCAAATTTTATTTAAGTTAACAAATGTACTTTGTTTTCTCTAACAACTTAATCCACATCAGTTATTAAATTTCACATTTTTACTTGATAATTTATATTGATATTAATTGATTGATAATAGGATGTTAAGAATTTTAATACCTTAATGCTTTTTATTCAATATTTTGTAGGTAAAAGATTTCAATATATACGTGTTTATGTAATTACATATAATCAGCTAGAAATTAACATTACGAAGAGTAATTTTGAAGTAGTATGTATTTTTATTACAATTACAATCGCGAAGTTTATTACAGTAATTTTTATGTAATGGTAAAGAATTGTATGATATTACCTAAAACCCTATAAATCATTAATACTTGATTGGAATTCTTCTATTTTTATCAATGATGTTTTTCTTTAAATTACATTGTAAGGATTATTTTGTTACAAACAAAATAATCCTTACAATCCTCCTTAGTTATGTACCATTTTTGAAGGAAGCTACGACAAGTAAGAATCAATGAAATTCGACGATACAGGCTCAAAAAAGGCTTTTTTTCATATTTTCATTCACGATATTACCAATTAAACGGAAATCAATTCAAGACGTAAAATTTTTCCAGACTCTTGAGCGTGTGTCGAATTAATTGATTAAGGGCAATTAAACAAACAAAAAGTTTAACATCAAGTAAATTAATATATTATAGCAAAATTAATAATTTATAGTTTATAATAATTTAATTTTATAAATAAATACTTTACATTTCAATTTTAAAATACTTGTACCAGGAGGATGTGTTTAGATTGCATTGAACACATTGTATAGACTGAAAACTTTTTGTTAGTTGTTTTAAAATGGAATTATTATATGTAGTAATTAGTATATTATACTTTATTTATAGAATTAAAAATGCCCATGTAAGAAAAAGGAGACAGGACATAAAAAATTTGCTTGCTACCTTGAATAGTTTAGTAAATCTAATTTTTATTCAATTTTTCCAATTACGTACAGTTTTATTATAAATATAGATTAAGAAACAAGGACAGACACACTAGACATAAGGATAAATTGGTAACGCCTGGCTTTCGCCTTCAAAAATTAAATAGCTCGATTATGGGGCAAGGTGTACATTACATATTAGGGCTTTCATCCCGGGAGTCTCGGTCTCGAAAATTTAGAGAGTCTCGACGATTTTTTCGAATTTTCGAGACTCGAGACTACTACCGCCAGTCTCGGGAATAATGAGACTTTTGAGACTTTACTTTTTTTGAGATTTTTTTATTTCGGTTGCGGCATACGGTACGTGGTAGCACTATAAAATGAAACCTAGGATAAAACAATAGAGGGAAATACTAAACCATCGCTATATTACTATTTAATCTCTATCCCCTATCTAATACTAGCGTAGAAGCAGAGAAGGCTTTTTCTAACGCGGGTTACTTTTGTAATAAAATCGGATCCTCTCTATTTGAAAGTACATAAAATACTCTATGTGTTTACGTACCCACTGTAAAAATTAAAAAAAAGCTCGTAAATATTAGATCCTTACATATGAAATTGTCGTTTTGTCGAACTGGCTACTTTGATCTAAAATATCTATTCTATCTATCTTGCGTTTGATTAGGAATTCCAAATTCAAATTTATTTCAACTTTAAGCTTGTGTATTTGTTTTCCGAATTTAGAGATTCATTTGTTTTCGCGCCATTTGATTTTTCTTTGACGTCACTCTGTTCACAATATGATAACTTAAAATACCATCGTGGCACCAGCGCTGCAGAAACAGCTCAAAGGATTAATGATGTGTATGGGGAACCTACTGTAAAATAGAACGCGGTTTTGGTTCCAGCGTTTTTGTTCTGGAATTTTTGACCTATAGAACAAACCCCGTGGATGGCCGAAGACCCTAATTGACAATGAAGAATTAAAAGTGATCGTGGAAACAGATTCATCGCAAACCACGTCAGAGTTAGCGGCAAGCATCGACGTGAGTGAAAAAGCTATTTTAATTCATTTCAAACAAATTGGAAAAGTGAAAAAGCTGGAAAAATGGGTACCGCATGAATTGATAAAGCCCCTCAACCAACACGCGTCGAGTGCTCCGTTACATTACTCAACCGTAGGGGATTTTGAATAGCATCGGATCCTGTACATGTACTGTAATCGGAAACGCTCATCACAATGGTTGAACCCAGGAGAAATCCTGCCCCAAACGACAGTTGACTCAGAAAAAGGTACTGGTAAATGTCTGGTGGACCAGTGCTGGTGTCATCCACTACAGCTTTCTAAGATCTGGCAAGATCTGTACTGACAACAAATGCAAACCATTATGGAAAAGCTAGCCATTAAACAACCAAAACTGGTCAATTGGTCTAGCCCACTGTTGCTTCAGGACAACGCTAGACCACGCATTACACAACAAACGGTCGCTAAATTATAGGAGCTGCGATTGAAATGTCTCCGCCACCCATCATACTCTTACGTGGTTTGGTGGTTTGGTTTGGTTAATGGTACCTACTTACTTTGACTGATTAAATATGTATATTTCGTTCTGTTTTTTCCATAAAAAACCGCTAATTTTATACATAAGGACCTAATAATTGTTAATTTTACTCGTATTTGAGTCTGTAACAGTATGATTAATAAAGTACTTTATTGAAATACCTTATATCGACTGCCTAACTGCCTAGTCTATAAGTATGAAACCTATTTTTGAAGTAGTCTCGAAAGTCTCGTTTTTCCCGGGAATTTTGAGACCATATCGAGTCTCGATTTTTTTTCCCGGGACTCGCAAATGTAACGAGACTGAAAGCCTTAGTACATATGCATAATATAAAATAGAATTTCACAGTCGATACTGAGCTTGCCATTTAAACAATTTAAGTCTACAATTAAAAATATATTATTGAATAAAGCTTATTACAAACGGAATGCTTTGTAGATATCAATGTCTGGTCGGGTCTCAGGATAAGTAGATAATTATTGTATTGCAATATTGTATACAAAAAATATTTTAAAAGAGCAACTGTTGAGTTTCTCGCCGGCTCTTCTCAGCAGAACTGCCTTCCGAGCCGGTGGTAGATTCATATAAAAAAATTACATAATAAATTATTTTACACTTTATTTATTGGTTTAATTTTAAAACCTAAGGCCGAATTACAAAGAACTAAAGAATCGGTAATATTTAGGAATCGGTAAAAAAACCGGTAAAATACAACACTAATTCCTTGCGATTAGTTTACGGTTTTGTACAATCGGTAACGAAGCGCATCCCTAAAATTACTACGCTGAGATCACGTGGTCTGCGGCTCCGTCACTGCCCATTCATTACGATTACATCTATAGAATTTTGAGAGAAAGGGAAAGTAGATGTACGAATGAATTTATGACTGGAAAAGTGAGATGGAAGATCAGCTATGAATGACATTTAAGGTATACGTAGATATCGATTTTTCTTTATATATAATAGGTTTATATAGTCAAATTACTAGGCACAAACATATGTATGAAGTGAGCTGTCTATCTTGGTTCCTTGTCTCTGATCGTATGTATGAAGTGAGCTGTCTATCTTGTTAATTGTTATTCCTTGTCTCTGACTACAATGCTCGCGTCGCATCATGCATGATTCTTCCTTCCTTCTAGTTTGATACAATTTCTTTAATTCTGTCATTGGGTAATTGTATACAATTGCAAGTTAAAAAAGAACTGTTTGTTGTGAGTGAACTTGTGAAGCCGAAGTCTACTGATTACCGAAGCGAATTTCATTTGCTATTACATTGTTAATAATGAAACTTCGTATAGTTCGTGCCACGAAAGATGAGACTTGACAAACCACGTGGTTTCATTTGCGCAGAAGACGATTTATAGGTCACTTTAGCGGTACGAGGGCTGAGGCGGGAAGGGATCGGGCGACATCGGGGCATCGAAACCTGCGCGGGAGGCGCGGTACGGCGCTGCGCATGCGTGTTAGTTGCCTACCGTTCTCCTCACCCCGTGCAACCCCCGCTTGACTCCGCGATACAGACGTGTGCAACTTGTGTTTATTTTCTATTTTGTTTAAAGTTGTGTTGTATACGAGTGCAATTTTGTAAAATTTTGATTATTCCTCGAGATAAAACATTAAGAAGACAAAGTAGGAAGATAGTTTACGATGTGTACACTTATATGTTAAAAGAAGCAAAGGAAGTGTACAAAATTTGAAGCAGGTACAAATATGTACCATTGCGTACCACGCGTATCATTTCGTAATAAATATTGTTAATTATTTTAATATAACATTGCTATACACCTTATTCCGAATGACGTCGAAAAATCCCTAAAATAGATATAGAAATAAATTATAGATAACTATTTCGTACACGACTGTACCTGCGCAGGCTCCCCACTACTGACGCTCGTCAAGTCTCATCTTTCGTGGCACGTATTATAAACGAAATAACAGGTATGGTAAATCTTTATTCTGTATTATTATTGCTTTGTCTAGTAACTTTTGCCCGTAATACAATCCAATTACGTAGGTAGGTACGATGAATTTGCATTTTGCTTACTATTATTTCCAACTTTTTAGGTTATTTTGTGAAAAAAGAAGATAAATTGCCAAAAATTAATATTTCCTGCTTGCTGCTTTTGTTTTGCTTTGAAGAAGTGTTAAAGCGTTAAGTTAACGCTTTTTGTATTGCATGGTGGGCGATTGACGGCCTATAATTTATATCATTCTAATTTGTATTTTGTGGTGACGGCGGGATTGCGTAAGGTTAGTAATGATCGATATTAATCGATATTGACGGAATATCGATAATAAACTCAAAAATATTCGTTTTTTATTATCGATAGTCACAACTTACAATTTCGAAAAAAGTTCAAAAATTAGCTAAACAGCAATAGCAATATTACTTACTAGTTGCCCGGGCAGATTCTCTCAAAAATATTATTACTATTTTCTACCCATTTTTTTTCTCCATAAAAACCTTTCGTGTGCCTTGCGGAACATATTTAAAAAACAAATTGCCGAATTGGTACAGGTACAGCCATTCTCGAGTTTTGCGTTTAGCAACATTCATTTTTATATAATACCGCGGGACCTCTTATATGTTATCTTACATTTTTATACTCTTTATAATGATTTAAAGAAATCTAAAATTTTGCATTTCCTTTGTCAATAATGTTTCCTTGCAGTGCATCCAAAGCATTTTAGGTGGTAAATGGTAAATAAGTATAACCAAGAAACATACAATAGTGTAATTATAATTTTTATTTTAATTTACAGGTATTATAAAATGCCACCGAAGAGTCAATACTGGAAATATTTTGAAAAAATAAATGACTCTAGCGCCAAATGTCGTTCCTGTGGAAAAATTTTAAAAACTTCTGGTAACACTACTAATTTGAAATGTCATTTAGATAAAAAACATCCAAATTTAATGCCCAATCACGAACCTAAGAGAACTACACCACCAACACCAACCACACCAACAACTTTTAAAGAACCTAGTGTTGTGCCTTCAACTAGTATTACTATTGTTACTTCGGAAAAGTCTGAATCAGGAAGTGATTGTGATTCTGAAAGAAGCTACACAGATAATGTCAAAAAATCATTCTCCCAACCAACTCTAAGCTCTAGCTTTAGTAAAATATCTCAATATGCTGATATGGGCTCAAAGGGAATTCAGTTGAAAAATAGCATTTTATACATGATTTGTAAAGACTCACAACCTTTTCAAATTGTAGAAAATGAAGGTTTTCTAAATTTAATGAAAGTCGCTTGTCCATTGTACAAGGTGTCTTCACGATTTACTTTGAAAAGAATGTTAGAAACTAAATATGATGTTATTAGAGAACACTTCAAAGGAAAACTTCAGAAAGTGAGTGCTTTGACTTTAACGACAGACATTTGGACAGACACGATGCAAACTAGAAGTTTTTTGGGAGTGACTGTTCTATTTTGTAATGAGGAGGAACAATTAGAATCTGTATCATTAGGAGTTTATGATTTAACGCGATCTCATACTGCAGAATATATAGCGGATATATTATTGAAGACCTGTAACGAGTGGAATATTGAAAGCAATAAAATTGTGGCAGTTGTCACTGATGCTGGCGCCAATATTGTTAAAGCAACAGAAATTGCATTTGGTAGAAGTCGTCATATACACTGCTACGCCCACATGTTGAATTTGGTGGCATTAAAATCTATCGATAAAACGCCTAATTTGCCTGACTTAATAGCTGCAGTTAAAAGAATTGTAACGTGGTTTAAACAATGTGTTGCCGCTAGTGATGAATTGAGACGAGAATCAGATTTGTAACTGATTCAAGATGTGTCCACACGTTGGAACTCAACATTTTACATGATTGAAAGATTCTTAAAACTGCGCCCTGCAATCAATAACATTATCAATTACCACACCAGTGCACCAGAAATGTTGAATGCAAAACAAATTATCGATTTAACTGAAGTTTGTGAGATTTTACGACCGATTGAAGTAACTACTCGTGAAGTCTGCGGTGAAAAATACGTAACCTGTAGTAAAGTAATACCACTTACCAGATTACTTACTATAAAAGTGACTAGCTTTCAACCAAAACAGACAATCGGAGAGAATTTAAAAAATAACGTAATTGAAGAAATTAAGAAACGTTTGCTACAAACGGAAAATGTTAATATCCTTGCAGTCGCCACTCTCATGGACCCTCGTTTTAAAAATATACATTTCCAAGATGCATTAGCTTATTCCAGAGCCATTAGAAGTATCAAGGAATTAATTTCAGAAATTGAGATGACTGAAAAAATTGAAAATGATCATTTAGCGGAGAATTCCACAACAGAAGTGGAAGAAGACCAAGCTATAGATATATGGAAAGATCATTATAGACTTGTTAACGAAAAAAATAATATTTTAGCTGGTCAACGTGATACGAATATGCCTACGGAATTACAATTTTATTTAAAAAGCCCCGTAGCTGATTTAAAACAAGACCCATTACTTTTATGGAAAGTGCTAGAATCCTCTTACCCAAATTTAAAGAAAATAATCTTTAATAGTTAGTAAAAACTTTAAGGAAATGAAATGAAAGTAGAAAGTTATAATATTTTCTATTGGAAAGATTGGACTAGTATTGATATATTTGAAAAATATTTACAGTAACTACAGAGATATTTGGTTTACAAAAAGGTATTTTAGTGTCAAAGAGAATTCCTCAAGTCACAAACTAATTTTGATTTGTATTAAATTACTATTTATTTAATTCATCTGTGTATAATTTTTACAAAAGTATAATATATACTTTGTTGTTACTGTTATTGGACTAGAGCTATAATTTGGACCGAATTCTTTGAGCTATATTTGTTTTCGTTAGTAGGTGATAGGTGGCGCTGAACTGAAAACTATCCGTTTTTTATATAGTAAAATATAAAACAAATTGCAATTCCTTCACTTGTGGTAATATAATCTTGTATATTATCTTAAAATATTAAAAACGCCATCTATGAATCACAGTACACACTTATTATCTGATGTCTGATTTTCTATTAATCAGTAAAATTATGAAATATGAAAACTAAAATATACATTTTTAAGAACTATTTCTCATATTTTATAATTTATAATATTAATAATTTTAAACATCAACTATGAATAATATATAACGCCATCTAACATAATATAATTGAACTATTTTTTTTTGTAATTGCTGTCTTAATTCCGAAAACAATCATTAGATGTGCCATTGATGTTGTCATTAGACTTAATATTAATGCATTTAAGCAAGCGATTAGCTATTGTACAGTTTTATAAGAAATCTTCACAATGTTGAGTTAGTGTGCCCTCTAGCGGCGAGTAGCGGAAGTAAATAAACAATAATTTAATTATACTTATAGATGGCACAAATCGATAGGATTTTTTGAAAATAGTATAATGCACTTTTGTAACTTTAAATATTTAAGTATTAATAATAATAAATAATGTTGCTTAGGAAAATATTACTTTATAAGGTCTTGAATAATGATTATTAAACATTGGATTATATGCACTATCAAAATGTCAAAATATGCATGCAAATATGCACTAAAAAAGGGCAAAATATGCACAAGATATGCAAAATCAAAATACTAATTGTTATCAAAATTTACATTCTCTTCTCTCGCTCTAAAGTATATATAGTATATACCTTGCCAATATACAATTACATATTTTTCTAGACTTCTAGAACTTCGTGACGTTGTCACTTAATATTGATTTGTAGTCTGATAAACACGCTAACACTTTACTTTCTTTATTCCTTTAAGACTTCTGTATTCCTACAGAAGAGCATTTAATTTACCATGGACCTCTTCCGATAGTTGACTCAGAAAAGTGTCAATCTGTTCTATGATTTTTGTTTTTCAATATTTCCAAGGACTTGCACATAGGAAGGTGTGTAGTTCCTAGTCTCTTCACGGTAATAAAACACGCCTCACACATTTAACTACTGAAATAAGCACTATCAATTAAAAAGAACTAATATGCAATAACACTAAAAAAATAGTGTTTTATGCATTTGCATATGCAAACATGCAAATACATATAATCCGATGTCTAATGATTATAAATAGGATATTATTCTAAGCTGAATAGAAATTTCATCGTTAGTAAATTGCCTACAAGTTTTGGCACAAGTTAAAATCAAATCTGCTACCGATGACATTATTAGTGATCCAAAATGACACTTGTGATCACAAAATACAAGTTTAAATCTGTTTTTACTTATTTAAGAATGAAATGAAATTAAACTTTATTCAAATTGACTTTATTGGAAGCACTTTTAAGTACTTTACATATATGTGTAATATGAGTATGTATTTGCATTATTTATCGAGTATTTGAGGCTATATAATATATGTGAATTAAAAATTTACTATTATGTTACAACGTATGCTCAGGAATTATTTTATTTGCTTTACTAGTGATTTTGCTTGGAGTGAAATAAAATACATTCAACTAGGTACTTAAATACACGCCTTACTATGTAAAATCTAACTACAGGCATAAATATTTACTCTTATAATTGAAAAGTAGTAGAAAGCTCAAAATAATTTGTTTAAAACAGTATAAGGACTATGCCAAGATTAAATAATAATTTAAAATATAACATTTTGTATGATTTACACATTATAATAGTGTTAATCAAAGTTAATTCTTATAATTTACTAAATTCTTAATTAAGTAAATTTACAGCTTGTAAACTTAGTAATTAGTTCTTACACCTGCAGTTAAGACTTATGTCTGCTTCGAGAGAAAACTAATTTGTAATGGAAATAATAACTATATAGGTTTTGTATTTGTTACTTTCAATTTTTTCTATGTTATTATATAAGTACCTATGGTTTACGTGTCTGTAGATACTGAGGTAAATTAAAATTGTTAAGATTCATAGGAATAAAATGTGTATATTAGTAAATATATATAGATTTATCTTTAAGTACATAAGTCGGGTATTACAAATAATTAGTTAAAAGAAACAGAGGACTATATTTATCAAATCATATTAATATAACTTTATTTTGCAAACTATTCATAATGTGTGAAAGTTTGACTCCTTTTACATTAGCTGTATTGTCTTTTTAGAGCTATTAACAGCAATATTTTGTGTGTTATTTGTTGTAAATTTATCCTTTTCTCTAAATATACGAACAATTGTATAAAGTTATCTATAAATTAAATAATATATACTTGTATGATTTATATTTAACTAAGTATACTATAGATTCGCATTCAGCGTTGCCAATTTGTGGGGAATTCCCCAAACTGCGGGGAATCTGAAGTCGATTGGGGATTTGTTGGGGATTGGCATAATGTGGGGAAAATGCGGGGATTTTGAACATCGATAGTCCGACCGGGTCCGAACACTTAAGCATTAAATTACTAATAAAAATCGTACACAGTTTTCACGTCTGAACCAATTTAGCTTTTAATTTAAGCTGTACTAAGTGTTAAAACTACGCAAATTTTCTTAGTCACGAATTTCTTCACTAGTAACAATTAATAACTTAAATGACTCCTAGCAAGTTCTCCTAATTTAAACTTCTATATATTACAATAATAATAATTTTGAAGTTATATTTATATTTTTTTTTTTATTTATAAATGGAACTAAATCACAGTCTAATCTTGTTTATTCATAATTCAAAAATATAATTTAAAAAAACAAGTTGATATTTACAAAATATAGTCAAAGTTTTGTTAGAAATCATAAAAAAAATGTCAAAAATGATAATTTTTTTTAAGCTATGCTAAATCTTTGTTGACAATTTATTCAAATTTTTAACACTACCTTTAATCTTCTGTGCATCCATAAAATGGCATAATATATTTAAAAAAATTTAAATCGATCAAAAATGAATAAAATATTGATAAATTCGAAAAATTAAAAACTTAAATAGATTCTACGGGAAAAAAATCCAAAAAATAGGGTTAAAATATACCATCCTCTACCTCCCGAGACCATGAAACATAAATTTCTCGGAAACGGCTAATTATTTCAATTTCAAAAAAAAAATTGCTTATTATATGTATTTCGAAAATTATATTCCCCTAGTTTCACTAAAACCAAAAGATGATTGCAGAAATAAAAAATAAAAAACGAAGAAATAATTAAAAACCGAGATTTCTGCCAATATCTCGAAAACTTTGAAGTTATTGTAAAAAGTGTTATCTATAAAAGTTGTAGATTTTTACTAGACCTATAACTTTTGTAGAATTTTAATTCCTTATAAAGCTGCTAACGTTTTAAAAACAAAACTTCAGGTTTTAATTTGGTTGTTTCCAAACCAGATTTCGATTGGACTATATTAATTTTATTTAGTTATTATATTTCTAACATAAATTAAAATCCGAAAAGATAGTTTCATTTAAAATTATTTAAAAATATAAAAGAAAAAATGAATATTATTTAAATACTTGAAACTTGTTTATTTTTAATTTTTTGAGGGGAATTTGTGGGGAATCACGTATATTTTTGTCCCCAAATTGGGGAATTTGAGTTAGATTTTCGGGGAATTTGATAAATTGGTATTGGCAACGCTGTTCGCATTATCGCAGGTTAATAACAGTATTTATAACATATCGGCTGTGGCTCGCGGTCAACGGCGGCTCGTGCTTTAATTTAAAAACGTGAAAATCTTATATGTTTCTGCGAAAAAAGAATATTATTTAGAAATAAGCAATTATGTTATATCAATAAATCGTTTAAACCGCTGGTCTTTCATTACACTCATAACAATTAACAACTGTCAGCTGTCAAATGTCAAAGTAAATACTGGCAGTTGGCACCAAAGTCTTTTGTCTGTGAAAAAAAAAAAAAATTTGTCTCTATTGAGATAGTTTCTAAACGATGTTAAAAATTTAGTCCTCTACCTAACGATACACGCACTCTAACTTACGAGATCGGTCTATTTTATACCTAACCATAAACATCATCATAAAGGTGTGGATCTTATAAGACAAATAATAGGAACATCGTAAATACTTGTCAAAATTTGTCGGAAGTGTGAATTTTAATATTGTGATCCTTAAGATAACTAATAGTTAAACATATGTTTACTCATGCCTTTAAAACGTAAAGGGCTCTACTAATGTTTATAAAGATTTATTATACATTTGCCTATTTGAACCATTTATTGCGATCAGTCTACGTATTATGTCTCGCTAACAATAAACATTACCATAAAGACAGACATCTCTTTGTAATTAACAGGCAAACCTACATATGTATATAAGTTTTGTTTCAATAGTATTATTGTCGTACTTGCGAATAATTTATAAATTTTATTAATTACTGACAATATAACGATTAACACGTTAACAGTCCGGTGTACCGTATGTGGTACACGGGGAGCCGTTCCGCCGAGTTCGTGTACCCTATGAGGCACACGAGCCCTGTGTTATTCAAAGAACCCTCTGACCACGGACTTGTCAAAATAGTTAGTTTTTTGTTTGTGGACTTGTGGCCAAGGATCTAATAAACAGAAAAAGCCAAAAACATGTCATATTTTTTTTAAATTGTTGCTATAACAACACAAAATAAAACAACTTAGTAGAAAATAAACAAAATTTTATTGGTGAACTTGCAATTTAGAAAAACAAATAATATAATATGCTTTTTTGCAAATTTTACATTGCGTTGATATTCTTTTGGTTTTGGCCTGTGCGTATGGAGCAAGTCGACCTTCATGAAGGAGGTTTTGGTAGCTATCTGGGGCTGTAGGCCTGGAAGACTGATCTGGAACACTTCTATTCACTGCACTTCTTTAGCAATATTTTCTACTGATTCCTCAATCTCTGGCCCGACTTCTAAACATACTTCCTCATCTTCGTCATCTTCGTCGTCTTGGTCTTCTTCCTGATCCAATAATTCACGACCTCGTCTTCACCATTAGAAATTTCTGAGATTCTTTTTATGTATTCGTCTGTTATTGTACTTGACGTCCCAACACTTTACAAATATTCAGTAAAAATAAAAACAGATTCACGTGAGTAAAAAATCGTGAACGTGAAGATTATCATGAAATATTGTGAGTCTACCTTTTATTGATACAATAATTATTATGATTGAGGGTAGGGTGATATTTTTCTGTCACAGTATGCATTATGTTGCCTAATTCATTGTCACAGATTAAAGAGACTACATTCATTGTCTATAGTCAATAAACTAAACGTACATATATCTACTGGCACACTCATGAGTCCGCGGTACAAGCTAAGGGTACACAGTAATTTTAATTAATAAGTCCGTGTACCGCTCGGTGTACACGGGTATATCCGGGGTCAGCGACCTATATTTTGTTATATTTATGCATCAGTTGATAAGTGAACATCGAATAATGGCCAAAAAATATATAATCACACATGGACATATGGATTGTTTCGGAACGCTTGTATGGGGACTGTTAACGTGTTAAAAAAGGAAAAGTGTTTCACTGTTTTACAATTATTATATTTGACTGTATAATATTATACGTTAAACATGTATTGATAAAAAATATGTATAAAAATATAACGATGAATTTATTAAAACATCTAAAATTAATGGTATTTTATTTCCTCTATAGATAACTTAGAAATAACAAACTTAATATAGGTATTCAATGTCATCAACACGCCTAGCGTAATCAGGCGGTCTGTGCCGCAAAGACGCTAGGTCAATATTAATAAAGTGTCACGCTAGATGTGTTTGAAAGATTCAGTAAAGTTTTTCCAAAAACGCCAGATATTCTACTCAAATTTTTAGAACATAATCTTTAAAGGAAAAAATACAGTTTTGAATTATGCATTCGACCGTTAACCTAACTTTAAAACCTTACTTCTCTCGACCTATCTAACAAACACTTACTTTCGTAACCGAATTTTCGACGACATAACTTTCTGCAATCTACCATCCGGAAATCTAACTTCAAACAACCTAATTTTCAGTCACCTACCTTTAAAAAAAAAAATCTAAATTCCGGTCACCTAACTTGCGGAAAACTAATAACAGTAACCTAACTTTCGGCGACCTAACTTTTCAGAACTCAACTTACTGAAACCAAAATTATCGCAACATAACTTTCGGAAACATAACTTTTGGAAACCTAACTTTCGGAAACTTAACTTTTCGCAACCTAACTATTCGAAACCTAACTATTCGCAACCTAACTTTCGGAAACCTAACTATTCGGAACCTAAATATCCGAAACCTAACTATTTGCGACCTAACTTTAGGAAACCTAACTATTCGCAACCTAACTTACGGAAACCTAACATTTCGCAACCTAACATTCGGAAACCTATCTTTCGGCAACCTAACTTTTGGAAACCTAACTTTCGGAAACCTAACATTTCGCAACCTAACGATCGGAAACCTAATTTTCGGAAACCTAACTTTTCGCAACCTAACTTTCGGAAACCTAACATTTCGCAACCTAACATACGAAAACCTAACTTTTCGAAACCTAATATTTCGCAACCTAAATTTCGGAAAACTATCTTTCGGCAACCTAACTTTTGGAAACCTAACTATCGGAAACATTACTGTCGGAAACCTAACTATACGCAACCTAACTTACGGAAACCTTTTTTTTTTTTTTTTTTTTGTTATCGCTGGGGAAACCCATCATGGGGACCTCACCGGCCGTCAATGGGTGAGGTACTGTGAGACTCCTACTCACTAAAACCCACAGCGGAATCCGTCGCCGCAGTGCAATGGGGCGTTGCAGGATCGCTTGCGCATACACTACAACACCCCTGCGGACGGCCCGTACCTCGCGGGCCAACCTCGCCTAAATCAGGATGCCCTCGGTTCGCAGAGCATCCCGACCGCCCCGATGACGTGCAGGGGAGTCAACGAGAGACCCCCCCGCAGTAGCTCCTCTAGGGTGGCGGGAGAAGATGCGCATACCGGCGCCTCCTCTCCCCCAGCCGACGGCGACGAAGAGGGTCTGCTAAGGCGTTAGCCTCGCGTTCCCTCTCCGCCGTCTCCTTCAGTGAGATGACGGCCTCGCTGAAGGAGACCATCGCCGACCAGGACCTCGCGTCGCGTAGCATGGCCTCCACCACGCTTCGCAACGAGAGGTCTCCACCCACTACCGCCATCAGGGCATGGCGCTGAGGAGCCCAAGCGACGCATTCCACGAGGGTGTGGTGCGAGGTGTCCGAGGACGCACCACACTCGTGGCATACGGGCGACGGTTCCCGACACGCAATCTGAAACAGATACTTACCAAAGCATCCGTGCCCGGTAAGCATCTGCGTCAGCCTGTACGTCAGGACACCGTGTTGCCTCCCGACCCAACGAGACAAGTACGGACGAACCGCACTCACCGTCGCCAGGCCAGCCGCTGGAGTCCCCAGGTCTTCCCACCAGCGCCGGATCAGAGCCTCGTCAGCTAGGCGCCTGATCCGAGCGACTCTCTCCCGCGCTGGACGTTCCCCGCGCGCACGCTCCCTCGCCCGAAACTGGTACACTTCGGCGAGCACCTCCGCCTGGAGTTCCCAGGGCGGATCGCCCGCCAGAAGCGTCGCCGCCGTGAAGGACACCGTACGGTATCCCCGTATCGCCCTCACCGCCAGGACCCGCTGCGCCTTGCGCAATTGGGCCCTGTTTGGAGCGGAGAGGGCGTCAGTCCAAACGGGAGCACCGTACAGTGCCATGGACCTCACGATGCCGGCATAGAGCCGCCGGCAAGGAGATCCAGGGCCCCCGACATTCGGCAAGAGTCTGCCGAGGGCCGAGGCGGCGCCCATCAGTCTCGGGGTGAGCTGGGCGAAATGGACACGGAACGTCCAGCGACCGTCCAGGGTCAGGCCCAAGTAGCGCATGTGGGCCCGAACCTCCACCATCCTACCCTGGACACGCAGACAGGCGTTGCGGGGGGCACCCTTCCGTGGGCCATGAAAAAGGAGGGCCTCCGTTTTGGAAACAGAGACCCTCAGGCCCAATATCCCTATCCGGTCGACGACCAAATTGGTGCCGACTGTGGCCAAGCGTGCCGCTTCCTCATAAGAATGGCCCCGGGCCGTGACGAGGGTGTCATCCGCATAAGCGATGACACCCAGCCCGGGAAGGAGCGGACACCGCAGGAGCCAGTCATAGCCGAGATTCCACAGAACCGGGCCCAAAACCGCCCCCTGTGGAACCCCGCAGTCGACACGTCGCCGACCGACCATCCCGTTTGCCCCCATCCACACGACCTGTCTGTCGCGGAGGTACGCGTCCAACACCCGCCGGAGATAGAGAGGCACCTCATGGTACCGAAGCGCCTCTCGTAGCGTCTCAAACGGCAGGGTGTTGAAGGCGTTGGCCACATCCAACGAGACGGCCAAAAGCACGTCTCCCTCCTCCACTGCGGCCAAGGACCGAACCTTCAGGGCGTTCAGAGCGTCTACCGTTGAACGGCCCGCCCTGAACCCAAACTGAGCCTCTGAAAGGCCCGGTCCCACCTCCTCGAGATGCTGAGTTAGACGGGCAGCGAGAATCCTCTCAAAGAGCTTGCCCATCTCATTCAGCATCACGATTGGCCTGTATGCCGAAGGCGAGTCCAGAGGACGACCCTCCTTGGGCAACAGGCACAACACTCCCTCCTTCCACATCACATCGGGCGGCGTGGTCTCCGTGACCGGGGCGCCATGCGCGCGCGCGGAGCTTGTTCCGCGCGCTGATATAGGGGCGCCCCCATGGATCCCGATCCAGGCCCGCCAATAGTTCTTGGCGGGCCGCCGCCTTGGCCTGGCTGATAGCGAGCTGCAGGGCCTTCTTTGCTGACCGGTAGGCCTGCCGCAGCTCGCTCTCCAAGTCGGGGTCCAGGCCATTCCTCCTGCGACACCGAACATACCTGTGCCTGTGACCATTACACGTCGCCCGAAGCTGTGCAATTTCGGGCGACCACCAATACACACAACGACGGCGCCGGTCGCGACGCCGAACTCGCGACATGGCCGCATCGCACACCCTGGTGAGGGCGTCGCGCATGCGGCCAGCCAGCTCCTCCACGTCAGAGCTGGCGCCCACCACACTCCCCTGGGAGCACCACGCTTCCACAATGGCCGCCTCTCTGGCCAGCTCTGTGTCCAGCCGGCCCAGGGCCCACCTCGGAAACGCACGAGAGGGCCCCCTTGGGCGGTCCATCGGCACCGGACGGGTGGAGATCTCAAACCGGATATAATTATGATCCGATAGAGTCTCCACCTCCTCCTCTACCCTCCAGTTTATCACATTGCGTGCGACGGCGGGGATGGCGAAAGTTAGGTCCACCACGGATCCCCCCTGCTGCCGCACGCACGTGAACGCTGTCCCAACATTGAGAAGGGACAGTCCGGAGAGTAGGGCCCACGTTTGGACAGCTCGTCCCCGAGCGTCCGTCGTGGGATTTCCCCAGGCCAGGGACTTGGCATTAAAGTCGCCGAGGACGATAGTGGGCCTCGGCGACAACCTGCAAACCGCAGCGCGGACGGAGTCGAGAAAAACCTCGAACTCCGCCAGACTGCGGTTGGGGGAGAAGTACACGGCAACAATCGCGTACTCTCCCCACCCTGCCACGACAAGTCCCTGGCCCCTCTCGATTACCAAGAGACGGGGGCCGGTGCTGCTCCCAGACACTATGGCCACGGAGCCCTCCAGGTCCCCCACCCAGTGCGGTTGGGGGGGACAAAGTAGGGCTCACAGGCCACCGCCAGACCAATCTCCCACTAGGCCATGGACCCCATACACTTGAAGCAGCGTAATGGACGCTGCTCCAGTACCTCGACCTTAGCCGACGACCACCCGACCAGAAGTCGGCTTGCGTCGGCCACCTTTTTGGCTGCCGTAACTGGGCACCTTACGACAGCCATGTCCATCCCACCTTTGCCCGTGTGGACCTGGCTCACCCAAACAGATTCAGTTAAGCAGCCGCCCGCACGTGCGACTGCCTCGGCCACCTTCTCTTTAGTGGCCGCATCATCCAGGCCCAACACCCTCAGCTCCCCCATTTTCGAGGGCCGAGTGATGGTTGCCACCCCATCCAGGACCTGGCGGAGTTTCTCCGCCAGCCTGTCCGCCGCCTCCACTGGCACAGTAGTTGGGAGCTCCAGTAGCCGCGCCCCAGTTGCAGCCACCCTCACAGAGAGACCCCCCGTGATTCCCAGCTGGGGCAGGTCAATGCCCTGCTGCGCACGCTCCAGCAGCTTGGCGTAGGTGACGCCCTTAGACGCCGCTTCCTGTTGGAGCGTTATAATTACCGCCGCAGTGCGCGGCGGGGTGGCAACCTTCGGCTTGGCCGGTGCCGGAGCAGCCTTCGGCACTGGCTTAGCAGTCACCGGGGTGGCCGGGGCCGCCGTAGGGGAAGACTTCTTCCCCTTGCCCTTGCCCTTGCGGACCACAGTCGCCCACGTCTCGTCCCCTGCACTGCTAGGACCCGCTACAGGGGCGGGTTGAGCCGGCGCTGGTGATGGAACAGGCGCCGGGGCAGGTACAGCGGATTGCGCAGGCCGCGGGCGCACAGGAGTTGCCACCTTCTTATTTTTCGGTTGCTGCTTACGCGCCGCCGATCCCTCTGCTGCCACTACCGCTGCCGGTGCTGGCGTACCTCGAGGCACGATCGGCGCAGGCGTAGGCACAGCAACCTCCCTCCCATTATCCGCTGCCAGAGGCGGACGATGCATCCTTACTGGCAACAGACGCTCCTCTATGCCGGCCAGTTTTTTTTTTTTTTGGAAGTCGTTTGTTGTTACTGTAACTCGCGGTGCTATCGGTTTACACCACGAGATACAACATTTTTAAATTTGCGGCTGTATTCTTACGTTCGTTCCATTAAATTCTTTTAGGCTGTTGACGATGCCTGTCACGAACTCGAGAAACTCTTAGAGAGCTCTTTAATTAAATAATATATATAACCAGTTTTTATTGCAATTTTAATAGTAGCTTATGCATATGTAACATTACAAACCTGCCAGAAAGTATAATCCTCTAATTTACTCATTTTTCACAAAGTTTAAGTACATTATCAACTATGGATGCTATCAAGGAGTCCCTCACCGCTATGGCTGACATGTTCAATACAAGAATGAACGAATTCCAAATGGATCTTAATAAAACATCTTCACCAGCCACAGTATCTTCTGTTGCAGCGGAGTTCACTTCTTTTAAAAACTTTATCCACACAGCGCTGACTTCCTTGCAAAAGCAAGTTGAAATATTGTCTAGAGAAATGGACAGAATGGAAACAAGTAGAAGGCGCAAAATGCTTCTATTTCATGGTGTGGCAGAGAAGAAGAATGAAGACACCACTACAGTAATAACCAGTGTAGTAGCTGAACATCTGGATCTGCCAAATTTTGCTAGTGCTAACATTAGTTCTGCATATCGCTTGGGACGTTCTTCTGGTGATAAACCTAGGCCTATAGTGGTAAAATTTACAACTGTTCAAGTGCGTGATAGTGTGTGGTTTGCAAAAACTAGGCTTAAGGGCTCAGGCATTACAGAATCAGAGTTTCTGACCAAACGTCGTCATGAGGCGTTCTTAGAAGCAAGGCGACGTTTTGGCATCGGGAAGTGCTGGACGCGTGATGGCTTGATTAATATAATTGCACCCAATGGATCGCGCTATCGAGCTGAGTGCATGAGTGATATACAGTGCATTCCCGAGGCGCCGGCAAAATCACCGAAGCCTAGTAGCGTGGTGCCTCCTAAAAGTGTTGACAATAAGGTGGTAGTTCAACGTGTTAAACGTATTGTTAAAAAATAGTAATAATCGACTGTATCTATTCATTGTTCACATTTTTAACTTGTTCTCCTCTTTGTAGATTGTTATATATGTTATGAATTTTATTGCTGTCCCCTGCTTAAAATTTTATTATTATTATTTTTTCCTGTTGACTTATACTAATATGTGTTTTCATTATGTGGCACTTATGTTTATTTCCTATTTCTTGTTCTCGCAATTCGTATTTAGCAAACTCAAATTGCCGATGTCATGACAGTGACATTAGTCATTGCATTGACGTTTGACGTATTTGACAGATATAGATTCAAGTCTTTTTAGCATTCATATAGATAATACTATTAATTTGTTTTTGATTTACTTTAAATATGTATAGTTTTTTTTTTTTTTTTTCTTCAATTGTATTTCTTTTATTATGTTGTCTCTTACTTGTTTCTTTTTCTTGGCTTTGTGTATAATAACTGTGTGTAAATATTCCTTCTTTGCAACTGGCAGGTGTTTAGCTGCGTAGCTAACTAAACTTTTAATATTACTCATATTTATTACATATTTTTATATCATATACTTTATTTTTATTTATTTTATTATTTTTATTTATTTATATATATTTTTATTATTACTATTATTATACATAGATATATATATTTTTTTAATGGCAGGAAATTGTAGCAGTTTTAGTGACTCCTTTCTATCCTTTTCTTCTTCCACTGATGGATCGAGCAGTCATGACAGCTTTTTAAGTATTCCCTCACTGAACGAAACTTTGCATTCTAATTTCTTAGATGTTCTAAAGAATTTCAATATTATTCATATTAATGCACAGAGTATCCCTGCACATTACCCAGATCTCTTAACTTCTTTTGATAATAATTATGTTCATGCAATATTAATTTCTGAGTCGTGGTTAAAGCCTTGCTTACCTTCAACATCTTACGCGCTCCCGGGGTTTCATTTGATTCGTAACGATCGTATTGGCCGTACTGGAGGCGGAGTTGCTATCTACTTACGCTCACATATACCATTTTCTATTGTAGACCTCTCCGAGCATCAGTCAAATGTGGGACCTGAACATCTTTTCATTGAAGTGATTTTTAGTCACACAAAGGTCTTACTTGGTGTATATTATAACCCAAGCCTTACGATTGATTACTTCGCTTCATTTGAATCCCTGTTGGAGCGTTTTAAGCCGTTGTATAGCCACACTATTATAATGGGGGACTTTAATACTTGCCTACTGAAGGACGACCATCGTTCTTCGCGTTTGAAATCAGTGGTAAACGGTGCTAACTTAAATATCCTCCCACTTTCTGCCACTCATACCTTTCCGAATTGTTTACCCTCATTACTAGATTTAATTTTTGTTTCTTCTGTTGACCATGTTGAAAAATATGGCCAATATCCCGCTTCGGCATTCTCCTACCATGATCTCCTTTACTTATCTTATAAAATTAAACCCCCTAAAGCTAAACCAAGAATTCTTCTGCTGCGAAATTTTGACGGAATAGACATTGATCGTCTACGGGAAGACGCAGCTCGGATTGACTGGTTGGATGCGCTAAACAGCGCTACTATCGATGACCAAGTGGATGTCTTTAACTCGCTTTTGACAGAACTTTACGACCGTCATGCTCCCTTACGTCCTGTTCGATTAAAACATCTTCCTGCGCCTTGGTTAACCGATGAAATTAGAAAGCTACAGGTTAAGAAAAATGCAGCCAAAATTAAGTTTAGTGCGAATGCAAGCGAGGTAAACCGTCATAAGTATACGAAAGTTTGTAATCAATGCAATAGGTTGTGTAGAGATAATCAACGACGCCATATTCATAAATCCGTGATTGAGGAAAACGATACCTTAAAAGTTTGGAAATTTCTTAAATCCATAGGAGTGGGAAAAGCTCGCAACAGCGTAAATCCTCAAAATATCAACTTGAATGAGCTTAACAAGCATTTTTCCTCTTCTTTTGCCATTGATGAGGCAACCAAACAAAGAACTATTAATAACATTTCAGCTACATCCTCTCCTAATATTCCGAGTTTAGTCTTTAGTCAATTTACAGAAAGTGATGTTAAGAAGAACATCCTTGCCATCAATTCTAATGCAGTTGGTGCTGATTGTATTAGTCGTAAAATGATCATTCCCATCCTTGATATCCTATCCCCTGTTATAACCTGTATTCTCAATTATTCTATTAATGTCAATGAATTTCCTACGTCCTGGAAGGACGCTCAAATTATACCACTACCTAAAAAAACCAATCCTACAGGTTTTAGTGACTATCGTCCCATATCTATCCTTCCGTTTCTATCCAAAGTTCTTGAGCGTCTTGTACAGCGTCAACTCTCCCAATTCCTCTCTACTCATAATCTTCATAATCCTTTGCAATCCGGCTTCCGTCCTGGTCATAGTACGACTACTGCGCTCGCTAAAATAACTGATGACATTCGTTTAGGCATGGAAAAGCAGCAGGTCACAGTACTAACATTGTTGGACTTCAGCAATGCATTTGGTACTGTTGATTTTGATATTATGCTTGCTTCTTTAGCTTCTCTTAACATATCTCCTAATGTAATTGACTGGTTTCGTAGTTACCTGTATGGGCGTCGGCAACGTATACGAATTCATGATTCGTACTCTGACTGGCTTCCAGTCAAGGCTGGCGTTCCGCAGGGTGGCGTGTTGTCTCCGCTCTTATTTTCAATGTTTATTAGTACTATTTGTCAGCATATCTCTTCTCTCTACCACCTATATGCAGATGATTTGCAAATTTATACACAATCGAAAATTTTAGATTTACCTACCGCTATTAATGACATCAATATCAACCTAAAAAAAATAACTACGTGGAGTGATTCCTTTGGATTGCAATTGAATCCCTTAAAAACTCAAACAATAATTATAGGCAGTCCTAAGCTCATAGCCAAGATTAACTTTGACAGTCTACCACATGTTGTTTTAAACGGTGTCAACATACCTTACAGTAAAATTGTAAAGAATCTAGGTATAACCATGGATCAACATATGTCATGGAGTCCGCAGGTAAGTGAGGTAAGTAGAAAGATGTTTGCGTCAATATCATCCCTTCAGCGACTGCGTAATTTTCTTCCTATTTCCACCAAAATTTCGTTAGCACAATCCCTCCTCTTACCAATTCTTGATTATGCTGATATCAGTTACCTTGATATTAAAGAGGAACACTTAAATAAACTTGAGCGGCTTCAAAATCTCTGTATCCGGTTTATATTTGGCTTACGTAAATATGACCATGTTTCTCTTTTTCGCAAGAAGCTCAAGTGGCTCCCTATCCGTCTTCGCAGGGATACTCACATTCTTCATCTTCTGTACTGTATTCTGTTCGATCCCTGTACCCCACCTTACCTAAAGGAGCGTTTTGAATTTCTTGGTGATTCACATTCTCGCTGTCTTCGCTCTGATCTTAACCCTATCCTTAAAATCCCTTCTCACTCCTCTTCCTTCTATAGTAATTCTTTCTCTATAACAGCCCCACGTCTTTGGAACTCTCTTCCCCTAAATATCCGACGTGCGAAGTCACTACTAATATTTAAAAAACTCTTAAAGGAACACTTTCTTAGTTCTTAATTTTTAACTTTACATGTATTGTTACTATTATTATTATTTTTGACTTATTCTCTTTGTAAGCTGTCTTGCTTCTTGTTTCGTTTTATTGTACAAGTATATATTGTATATATGTATGTATATATTATATATATGTATGTATATGTGTATGTGTGTAAGTATATGTATATGTATCTATTAGTTTTAACATATATCTTTATGTAGTAATATTTGTAGTCTACTTTTTATATATTATGATATTATATTTAACTCAGTTATTTGCACCCCTTCCCTCTCAAAGTTTACTATTTCCTACACCTAAAGGTTGCCTGGAAGAGATCGCTGTTTTAGCGATAAGGCCGCCTCTTGTACATTATCCAAGTGTATTTATTTATTTTCTTTGTTCTTGGTGTACAATAAAGAGTTTATTATTATTATTATTATAATTGTGGACTCTTTAGTTAAGATTTGGGAGAGATCAGAATGATCTATTTCAAAATAATTACATGTGTGTTCGTATTTCAATCGTAGGGATGAAAAGCGAGGGCATTCCGCAAGGAGATGTCCCCAGGTTTGTGGCGTGGATCCATCGCAAGGACAGGAGTCCTCGCCGACGATATTGAACCTGTGGAGGTACTCCTTGTGGAAGCCATGATTGGTTAAGAGTTGAGTAATGGCAAAGACTGGTTTGATAGAGTGAAGAAATTCTAGAAGGGAAGAGTACGTAGGAAGAAGAGATTTGGTGTATAGACAATGAGCGGTATTTTCATAGAATTCTTGAGACGCGGAAGAGCATTTTAATTTATTAAGATATTTAACGTGAGAAACGGGTACAGCGTAGTAGTCGGGGGAGCGATGGAGGTTGGCTGCCGCTTTAGCTGCAGCATCCGCCTGTTCATTTCCATCGAGCCCTACATGAGATTTAACCCAAGCGAACTCGACGGATAATCCAGATGATCGGATTGAGTGTATGTTTTTATGGATGCTGACAGCAAAAGGGTTATGACTATTGCGATTAGATAACTCGATCAGACCAGACATACTGTCCGAGAGAATTATGGTGTTCGGAAGTTGCTTAGTTAAAATGAAATTGCAGGCCTCCCGAATAGCGAGTAACTCCGCCTGGAAGACAGAACAACAGTCATGAAGCTTGAGCTTTCTAACCACAGTCCGCCTCCCTGACGGGTCAAAGACGACGAAGGCTGCTCCTACTTTGTCGGTATGCTTACTGCCATCTGTATAAATTTTCCAGGAATGACTATTATTACCTGTTAGATCTGAGAGTTCGGATGCAGATGAGATTTCTAGAAACTTGATTGCTATTCTCTCAGAAGGGTGTAAAAGAGTTGTGGGAGGGCACAGCTTCTCGACTGGGACATCATCAGGCAAATGCGAGGTAACGCCCAGGAGTTTGGACCTTTCTGTGTCTGCTATAGCTTCAACTTTGGCCGGGAGGGGTGTAAGTTGCGCTAGAGATATTGAGGCTACAGTACTTATGGTCCTGAAGCCTTGTATCATTTTGATTGCAAATAACCGTTGTAAAGAGAGTAATCGTTTAATTATATATTGGTACTTCAGAGCGCGTGACCAGATAGCCGCTCCATAACAAATGATCGGCTCTGTCACCATGGAGTATATTATGCGCACATTTTCAGGGTTAATGCCCCATGTCGGTCTGATAAATAAGCAAAGTCTATGATTGTTCCTACGTCACATCGAGGCACGCCAGCGGCTCGTCATCCAACCGGTTTCGCGACGGAATCCATCGACGCGCCGTGCCCTCTCATCGCCGACACTCACTCGCCGCCTCTCGCCGTGTGCACAACGGTGTCTTCTCAGAACCAATAATACAGTCCATTTCAATAGCGAACCGCATTTTTATTTAGTCAAGACCACCAGCAGCAACCCTGGAGCTTGGCATTCAACATATGGTCCTTCGAAGGAAGAAGATAGCCGTCTTCTTGCTGTGCACACTGCCCGTGGACTTTGGACCGCCCGTCGTCCGCTAGCGCCGAGCCGCGGAGGTCACTTTGAGGACAGTCTACCACGTGGAGGAATATTTCATATTGAGTGAGTCCTTTCCATATCCCTTTATTTTCCGTCTTTTCTAGCTTATTTCCTTCCTTGGAATTTAGGATTATGCTATCGCGGATCAGGCATATTGATCTCTTTATATAAGCTAGCATATACCTACTTTATAGCTATAATATTTTTTTTTCTCTTCTTACAATTTCGTATAAAGCTTAAATAATACACAAAATCATTTAATTAAATCGTATTCCGCTTAGTCATCTTGTTTACTACATGCGTTTGAGCATTACGTAAAATTGCATTCATATTTTTTATCGCCCGTCATTAGTGAATCTTTTGTATTGAATGGACGGTTTGCGATAAGCCTTTTGTTCTTGCTTCAACATTCATTATTACTTTGAACAGCTGTTTGTACAGTTATAATTTATAATACTTTTAGAAACCAGAAGTGGATTTTATTAAAAAAAAGTAAGAATTAACAGTCAAAAACTATTTTTATGCAATCACAAATAATCATAAGTACACTTCTATGCAAATGTAACAAAAACAACACAGCTGAGACGTGTGAACGCTCCGACGTTTGACGCGCAAAAAGCCCTGTCATCCGTTTGTCACTTCTATTTATAGGCGCAATGCGACTCGTTACCGCTCCTTCCCGCTCACTCCCAACACGGCCTCTCCTGACTGAGCGTCGCCCTCGACCGCATCTTGTCTGTTGCTGGATCCTGGTATAGGTAGTGCATCATGTTCACCGTCTACTTCGTCATCAGATTCATCTGAAAGCGAAAACACAAATATAACACCTGAAAGTCAACTTTTATAGACTACTCAAGCATTCATCTCTCAATCACCTAATTCATACGTTCCATTCATTTCTATCTCACAAAAAAACGGTAATTCAATAAATCATCCATCCTCAACTATAGATCACCATCTACAGAAACGTCTTGCTTACAAACACAACCATACAGGGTCGGAATCACCGTTGCGTGCGTTTCAGGAACCTTTTACTGTGAGGACAAGTTCCTCTACACACTGCCACAGGCCTTACAGAATTAACTTGCCTCAATGTCTCAGTTAAGTGATCCAGTAGCATCTACATCGGACCATTACACAACACTAACCCAGTAACAACTACATCGGGTCTCCAATGATATTGATCCAGTAACATCTACATCGGATCATCTATCAGCACAGATCCAGTAACAACTACATCGGATCGTTTATCGACACAGACCCAGTAACAACTACATCAGGTCTCCAATGATATTGATCCAGTAACATCTACATCGGATCATCTATCAGCACAGATCCAGTAACAACTACATCGGATCGTTTATCGACACAGACCCAGTAACAACTACATCAGGCCGATACGGATAACTCAGTCAAGTAGATAAACATCAGACTTAACCAGCCACACAGCATAAATATATGCAAACACTCACTTTCAAAGAACGCTGTACATGTTTCAGGGCACCACTCCCCTCGCCAGGGCACCATATACTCAGCCGCAGCCTGGCTCGTTTTTCCATAGGCTCCACTGAGTAACTTCAGTTCGTAGCGTCCGCTTGGCAGGACCTTAATAACTCGGTATGGACCGCGCATTCCTGGGTCTAGCTTTCCTACGGACTGAGAATATTTAATAACGAAGACAAGGTCATCGACCTTGAACACACGAGGATGATGCCTGTTCTGGTTGACACGCAGATTTTGTTGAACTTGGTTTTGTTTAAGTAACTCGGTAGCTCTGCTTCTACAAATCTCTCGCCAAGCTTCACGGTTGGGTGGTGATCCGTTGACTGCTATATCGCGGATTAGAGAGCGGATGACGGGCGTTGTTGCATCAGTACCAATTAATAGATTTAAAGCGGAGAACCGTGTAGTCTTCTGTTTTGTAACATTCAGCACGAGTTGCAGCTTCCACACAG
Source organism: Fabriciana adippe (assembly GCA_905404265.1). Lineage (NCBI taxonomy): Eukaryota > Metazoa > Arthropoda > Insecta > Lepidoptera > Nymphalidae > Fabriciana > Fabriciana adippe. Next base: position 10,002,672 of record FR990003.1, read on the forward strand.
TTTCAGACCATTCAGCACTTTTATGATTGACTTCAATCCTTACCATGTTAAGGACAGTTCTCATGTAGCGCTCTACTTGTCCATTAGACTGATGCATCTCAGGTGTGATGTGGTGCAGCTCTGATCCCAATCCTTGAATCCAATTGATAAACTCACCAGATTCAAACATACGCCCACGGTCCGTCACTAATAGTCTGGGCACACCAAACAAGGAGATCGCGTTTGTCATGGCCCGTTTGAGCTCGCTAGTATCCTGACGATAAATCGGGTAAAGAAGACAGTACTTGGTAAAGCTGTCTACCATAATGAGGATGAATTTGTAGCCTCTCGACTCCGGTAGTGGGCCCAGAGCATCCACGTGCACTGTGTCGAATGGTACTTCAGGTTTTTCCCACGATGTGATGTTTTGATGTGGTGCACGGGGTACTCTTTTCTTCGAAATACATATGAGACAGTGAGAGATATACTTACTCACAAATTTTCGTAAGCCGGGGAACCAAAAATGCTTCAAAATGAGATCTAGCGTCTTCTCTGCACTTATATGTTCGTGCTCGTCATGAAACACTCTTAATAGGCTTAGCCTGTGCCCCTTTGGTATGTAGCACAGAAGGCGAGATGTCTCACCAACAGGACTGTAGCGATAATATAAAAGGCCATTTTGTTGTACATACCGATTAGAGTCTAAGCTCCCACTTTCCAATTGTTGAATCAGTTCACGAGTCTCACCATCAGCAGCTTGAGCTATTTGAGCCCAGTTACGGGGCTTTGTGATATTGCACACATGAGCTGGAGCTGGATTGCGACTTAAATAATCAGCATGAGACATATTTATGCCTTTTCGGTACTCGATGGAGAAGGTGAAATCCTGTAAGTATACCCACCAACGAGCCACGCGGGGTAGTAGGTCTTTTTTGCGCTCGGTAGCCTTTAGAGCGTTGCAATCTGTGAATATCTTGAATTGCAACCCAACCAAGTAGTGTCGGAAGTGTTGAAGCGCCTTAACTACCGCCAGCGTCTCCAGTTCGTAAGAGTGATACTTACGCTCCGCAGCCTGTGTTACCTTGCTGAAGTATTCAACGACTCTTTTCTTACCATTTGTAGAAGACTGCATTAGGACAGCACCATACCCCGCACTGCTCGCGTCAGTGTGTACTTCCGTGGCTAGACTAGGATCGAATATTACTAAAATAGGTTCACTCGTCAGGCACTCAATGATCTCCTGGCGAGCCTTCTCTTGTTCTGGTCCCCATGCAAACTTTTCATCCTTTTTGGTGAGTTTGGCTATACAAGCGGTTTTGACTGCAAAGCCTTCTATATACCGCCTGAAATATCCAGCGAGTCCTAAGAACTGCCGGACTTGCTTAACGTTTTGTGGCGAACGACTGTTTACCAAGGCTTCTACTTTGCGAGGGCTCGGCCTTACCTGACCCTGACTCACCACCCGACCTAGATACTCCACTTCAGTTGTAACGAATGTGCACTTACGTAAATTAATAGAAAAACCTGAAGTTGTGAGCGTGTGAAGCACTTTCCTAAGGAGTTCAAGGCCTTCCTCCACCGTATGGCTCATCAACAAAACGTCATCTACATAAATTAGGACACTACCCGCCTCTATAAAGCTATTTAGAGTTTTATTAATGATCCGCTGGTAAACAATGGGAGAGTTCGTCAGACCATATGGCATCTTAACAAATTCGTAATGGCCTTCGGGGGTGACAAAACCAGTCTTGTGTATTGAGGCCTCATGAATTCTTATTTGGTGAAAACCGGTTGCCATGTCTAATGAGCTAAAATATTTAAAACTACCCAACCTATCAATATGGTCGTCAATCAATGGCATCGGATAACGATCTTTAATTGTGATTTGATTTAATGCCCGAAAGTCAACACACATTCTATCCGTGCCGTCTTTTTTCTTTACTAGAATTATAGGACTAGAATACTCTGACTGTGATTCCCTCACTATCCCCTTACTGATTAGATCTTTAATTATTTCTCGTACCTTTAGTTTTTCTTGGTAAGACAATCTATATGGGCGGTAGACTATTGGTGTTTGGCTAGTTAAATTAATGTACATTTCACCAGTGGTTACAGTAGAACTCGCAGTTCCAGAAATCAGGTAGTTAGAAAAGTCATTAATGATAGACATGAGTAATTCTTTATGTTTACCTTTAAGAGGCGTAACAACATTGTCGTCTGTAATAATGGCGTTCACTCGACGTAATGACGTCTTAGTTGTACTAAGTAACGTAAGGTACTGTCTATCTTTTGTACGTACATAGGTTACGCCATCGCGATTAAGTATGTCGGTTCCAATTATGATAGGTGTAAACATACATGAGGAAGGTACAACTACAAAATCAGCTTCAATGGATATCTCAGGGAACTCAATGGTTAAAGTAACGTAAGAAGTTGAAACTATTTCTTTTTCACTAATGCCCTTAAGTACACAACGTCTAGTCTTTGGTTGGCATGACAGGTATTTTAAAACGTTATCAGAAATCAAAGAAGTATTCATTGCACCGCTATCTATTAGTACGTCGACCGGGATGCCTTGTACTACTGCCGTGGTAATGTCATTACTTTTATGAGAATTTACTAAAGACTGATCAACTTCGTTACAAAGATTAATGTTACGTGCGTTACGATTTACCGATCGTTCTTTAGCAAAACAATTACTTTCATCATGTCCGGGCTTTTTACAAAAAGTACATGATACTGGTGTATTTGAACTTAAACGCGATTTTTCCTCCGGTTTATCAACACGCGGTTTCTTTTTTTGACAGCGATAACTTTTATGTCCAGTTTGCCCGCAGTTAAAACATTTGACCTTAGGTTGACTCGCATCCTCACGCCGTTTGAAAGTTGGTACGCGATTATCTTGTTTACCGCGACTAGGTTTGGTATATATCGATAAAAACGAAACTAAACTATCAGCAGTTAATTTGGCATTTGCTGCTGCTGCCCTAACCTGCGCGTCCGCTATACCCCTAATAACTATATCTGTCATCAACTCTTCGCTCAAACCCTTGACTATACGAAGCCGTAATAACGATCGACGGGCGTATTCGGCATACGTGCTGAACTTATCCGAAGTGCTATTTATGACATCGGCAAGTATATTAGCAAAGTCGAGTTTACCTGGGCAAAGAGGTTTGAATTCCCGCTTAAAATTTGTCCAAGACCGATCATTAGTCACCCACTCGTTTAGCCAAACCTTAGCGTCACCTTTTAGACACTGAGCCACACGTGACAAACATTCTCGGTCGCTCCAGCCATTCGAATCCCGGGCTAGATCAACCTCTTCGCACCACGAATTTATGTTGTGAATACTGGGGTCGAAGTTAGAAACGTAATACTGAGATCGTGATGGGATTACAGATTTTAATGCTTCAGCTAACACTAAGGTACAATTCGTGTAAGTATCGCTCGCGGAATGGCAATCATTATTTTTATGTATACTACTAGTACTAGGTATAGACTTTTGCAATAATTCGCGGTTCTCACTAGTTACACGTACAGGTGTCGACATAAGGGCGGTAGGCTCCTCAATACGAGACTGAGAATTATTATTCAATTGATCACAATTTAATTCACTTTCTAATACTAAAGGTTGAGCATTTACCGAATCCGTATTGACGACATCTGCATGCCCCTTATTTTGTTCTAATACATTCAATCGCGCCACAATTGCATCTAACGATCGTTGTAACTTTTGATCCTTAGAACGTTTACGACTAGTATTATCCCTATCACGCGACCTATGTATAACGCGGAAATGCGACCGTGATCTAGTCCGCGAACGACGCCTATCACTATCACCGGAATGTCTTTCCTGTCCACGAAAATCACGTGATCGACTACGAGAACGAAGACGCCGCGATCTACCCATTATTTAAACAATATTACGCGCGGTACAAGAGTTATAGATTTAACGAGTCGTGCCTTGAATAAATTTGCAAAATGGATAGTCCAAACGGTCAGGCTGCGTGTTATCCCACTTCTGATTTTAGAAACCAGAAGTGGATTTTATTAAAAAAAAGTAAGAATTAACAGTCAAAAACTATTTTTATGCAATCACAAATAATCATAAGTACACTTCTATGCAAATGTAACAAAAACAACACAGCTGAGACGTGTGAACGCTCCGACGTTTGACGCGCAAAAAGCCCTGTCATCCGTTTGTCACTTCTATTTATAGGCGCAATGCGACTCGTTACCGCTCCTTCCCGCTCACTCCCAACAATACATTTATAATATTACTGCTTATTTATATCGCTTTGCTCGCACATAAAAGTCATCTTAATTTCTTAATATGTCTGACGCAAAATTGAGAGATCTTGTGAGGAAGCGTGGCAGCTTTAAGGCTAAATTAACATCATTTAGCAATTTTCTTAGATTTTTACCCAACATTGCTTTAGATTCCTTTCAATCGGCAGAACTACAATGCCGCCTTGATCAAATGGAGATATTATATAAGGAATTCGACGTGTTACAGACGGAGTTGGAATTGTTGTCGGAGGACGCGGACGCCATGTACGCTGAACGGGAACAGTTCGAGATGCAGTACTACGCGCAGGTTGGTCGCGCTAGGGTAATGCTTGCTCCCGCGCGTCCTACCTCGCCAGCACTCGCCTCTGCCATCTCAGATGGTAGTGATCGTCACGAATCTGGTTGCAAGCATGACTTCGTCCGACTGCCCAAAATAGACTTGCCTCACTTCAACGGGGACTATCAGCACTGGCTTGAATTCCGAGATACGTATATTTCATTAATTCACGATAATAAAAGCATACAATCAATTAATAAATTCCATTATTTGCGTGCCGCTTTAACCGGCAGTGCGTCGTTAGTAATAAAAAGCATTGACTTTAAGGCCGATAACTATACTATAGCATGGCAGTTGTTGTTAGACCGCTACAACAATGAAAGGTTGCTTGTCAATAATCATGTGCAAGCATTATTTAACTTTCCTGTAATACAAAAAGAATCATGTCATTCATTAAGAAACATGATAGATATTATAAATAAAAATTTAAGAGCGCTTGACACTCTCGGACAGCCTACAGAACATTGGGACACATTAATAATTTATATAATGTCTAAAAAATTAGATACTGTAACCAACCGAGAGTGGGAAGAATATAAAAACAGTTTAGATAATTTTCCAAATTTAAAAAATTACACAAAATTTTTATCTAACAGAGCTGACTTACTTGAGACCTTGCATGACAATAAAAACTTAAAATATAATTATATAAATACAAAACAAACTTATGAAGTTAAAAAAATAAAAACTATCTAACGACTACACATTTTAAATCAGAAAAAATTACATCATGTCCTATGTGTTCTCAAAATCATTTTTTGTTCAACTGTCAATCTTACAGAAATCTCGATGTTGATTCGAGAATCAAAAAAGCTTCTCAAAGCAATATTTGTATGAACTGTCTTCGTCCTGGTCATACTGACAAACATTGCAAATTGTCACATTGCAAGTATTGCAAATTGAAACACAATACCCTCTTACATAGGGAATCTCAAATTGATCTTAACCCAAGTGACAACATATCATTGTCTACTAATATTCTTACTAATACACAAGCAAAAAATAATCAGCCCCTTATAATATTATCCACAGCTATGGCAATGGTGGCAGATGTCAATGGGAGGCTTCATCCTGCCAGACTACTCTTAGACAATGGCAGTACTTCCAATTTCATCACCCAGGAACTCTGTGGAAAGCTTGGTTTGGTAAAACAAAGCTCTAATTCAACCAAAATCTCAGGTATTAACGGTCAAATTTCTAGTACATCTGAAAGTTGTCATCTTACTATACAATCTTGTTGTGGTGGCTATCAGGTGAGCGTAGACTGTCTTATTTTACCGACGATAACGCATTTACTGCCTAGCACTTACGTTGATAAGAGACATCTCTCTATTCCCGTAGGTCTTCAGCTAGCAGACCCGACATTTAATATACCTTCAGCGATTGACATTCTCGTTGGCGCTGAAGTCTTCTGGGACGTCTTAGGTCGCGATTCGATCAATTTAGGTAAAAATCAGCCTAGGTTGCAATCATCAAAATTAGGTTGGCTTATTTCTGGTTGTGTATACCAGCCCCGACCTCATCAACGTTCGTCTTCGTGTCATTTTCTGTCAAATGGGGAGAGTGAGCAGCTAACTCGCTTTTGGGAGCTTGACTCTGTATCAAACCAGAGCTGTTTCTCTTTAGAAGAGGAGGCTTGTGAGAAGCTCTTCCAAGACACTACCTATCGTAACGAGTTTGGTCAATTCATCGTCACCATCCCATTAAAAGGCTCGCCTGAGTGTTTGGGGGACTCTTATGTAATGGCCAAGTCTCGATTTCTGTCCTTAGAACACAGGTTTGAGCGTGACTCCATTTTCAAAGACAGATATTTACAATTCATTAAAGAATACATAAATCTTAATCACATGACAGAAAATTCAAAATCAAAGCATTCAAAACTTAATTATTTTATGCCGCATCACGGTGTAATACGGGAGTCTAGTACTACCACAAAACTTCGTGTAGTATTTGACGCTTCAGCCTCTAGCACCTCGGGCAAGTCTTTTAATGATATACAGAGAGTAGGTCCTACAGTGCAGGAGGATTTATTGTCCATTCTCTTAAGGTATAGGCAATATCAATTTGTTGTGACAGGAGATATTGAAAAAATGTATAGAGCTATTTTAGTTAACCCATCGCAGCGTCACTTACAGCAAATTGTCTTTAGGTTTGATTCCTCAGAACCTTTAAAGACCTATACCCTAAACACATTGACGTACGGTACCGCTTCAGCACCGTACTTAGCTACTAAATGCTTAGTGTCTCTAGCAGATCAATGTCAAGATCCAAAGATTAGTGAGTCTATAAAGAGAGACTTTTACGTTGATGACTTCTTAAGTGGTGGTGATTCGATAGAGTCTGTCGTTAAATTATGTAAAGGTGTCATTAGTACTCTCGAATCAGCAAAGTTTCACCTTCGTAAGTGGCAATCAAATAGCTCAAAAATTTTAGAGGAAATCACTGACACAGACACTAAATATTTAGATATAACATTAAACTTAAATGACTCATCTCCTTGTAAAACTCTTGGACTCTATTGGGACTGTAATTTAGACCAATTATTCTTTGCAGTTGATTTAAAATATTCAACCATTAAAGTCACAAAACGTTATATTCTATCATTAGTAAGTCAAATTTTTGACCCCCTCGGCCTCGTCGGGCCATGTGTATTCCAGGCAAAAATTTTGTTACAAAAACTATGGATACTTAAATGTAACTGGGATGAAGAGGTACCTATAAATATTAGATCTCAATTTCTTGAATTCGTTCAGTCATTTTCGGCTCTTAACTCTCTTCGCATTCCTCGTTGGGTGTCTTGTTGCAAACCCTCTTTGATCGAGCTTCACACCTTCACAGACGCTTCTGAACACTGTTATGCTGCTTGTAGCTATGTGAGAACGATAACAGTCGATGGGTCAGTTTGCGTTCGCCTGTTAGCTTCCAAAAATAAGATCGCTCCTATAAAACCCACAACCATACCACGTTTAGAGTTGTGTGGTGCTTTACTAGGTACACGACTTTATAAAAAGATACGCAATTCACTTACCGTAGATTTCAATACCTGTTTCTTTTGGTGTGACTCAACGATTGTTCTGGGGTGGCTCTCCACAGAACCAAGACGACTTGAACAATTTGTCCGCAACAGAGTTACTGAAATACAAGAAGTTACAGCCGGCCAGACGTGGAACTATGTGCCTTCTAAAAGCAATCCCGCCGATCTGGCTTCTCGAGGGGTGAAGGCTGATCATATCAGCACGTCCACTCTCTGGTGGTCAGGTCCGGATTTTATCAATCAGACTGACATCCAATTTCCTACAACACCTAATTCACAGTTTCGTTCATTACCAGACATATCTTTGCATTCAAGTATTGATGACAACAAAAATGATAACAATTTAATTTCAAATTTAATTCATAAATTATCTTCATTTACAAAATTGGTTAGAGTCATAGCATACATTAAAAGATTTATAAATAATTGTAGGAATTATAAAAACAAAATATTATCTTATCTAACACTTCCAGAATTACAAATGTCACAGTTCTTAATATTACAGATTTCTCAGCAAGAAATGTTCCCTGAGGAATATAAAATTCTTATAAAAAGTCAGGCCTTACATAAGAAAAATCGATTAATTAGTCTTTCATGCTTTATTGGTTCAGATAACTTAATACGAGTAGGGGGACGTCTTAAAAATTCTAACTATTGTTATGATGTCAAGCACCCAATCTTATTGTGTAGTAAGCATCATGTAACAAAAATCATATTTGAAAAAGAACACAAAGCACTTTGTCATGCAGGGCCTCAATTACTGTTAGCACACATTAGGCTCGCTTACTGGCCTCTAGCGGGTAAAAACCTAGCAAAACAAATAGTACGCAATTGTCTTAGGTGTACTCGTTTCAAAGCGCAGCCTATCCAGGTCATAATGGGAAACCTACCTAGCGATAGGACGAATCTAGAGTTCCCTTTTTTGAATACAGGTCTTGATTACGCCGGGCCAGTGCTGATAGCCGACCGAAAAGGTAGAGGTTGCAAGTTAATAAAATCTTATATTTGTGTTTTTGTGTGCCTTGCAGTCAGAGCTGTCCATCTCGAGCTGGTCTCTGATCTCACAAAAGAGGCGTTTCTTGCAGCCTTCAGCCGATTCATCAGCCGTCGTGGCAAACCTCAGCGGGTGTACTCCGACAACGGTACCACTTTCGTGGAAGCTTTCAATGAACTTTCACGCTTTCTCCAAGTTTCTTCTGTCTTCATAGAGTCAGACATTGTGAATCAGGGTATAGAATTCAAATTTATACCTCCCTATACTCCACATTTTGGTGGAATTTGGGAAGCAGCGGTAAAGCAGTGTAAACATTTGCTGCATAGAGTCATGGGTTTAACTCACCTAACATATGAAGAGCTTTCAACGTGTCTGATTCAGGTAGAGGCTATCTTAAATTCTAGACCTTTAACACCTCTTTCCACAGATCCTTCAGATTTGTCTTACCTTTCCCCTTCTCATTTTCTCATCGGACGAACTCTCACGTCATTTCCTCGTCCTCAAATCACCAATGATAACATCCAACGACTACAGCGCTTCGATCGCGTTGAGAAGTTGCGTCAACACTTCTGGCAACGCTATTCTCATGAATATGTGTCTCTGCTTCAACAGCGGACTAAATGGCAGACTTCGGGGCAGGACCTAAAGGCTGGCATGATGGTCTTAGTAAAGGACGCCAATCTGCCTCCTCTTTTGTGGCTGCTTGGCAGAGTGATTGCTGTCAGAACTGGATCGGACGGACACAGCAGAGTTGCGGATATCCTTACGAAGAAAGGAACTATAACACGAGCATATAACAACATCTGCCCTCTTCCAGTGTCCTGATCAACTTCTTGAAGTCTTCTTCACTTCAACCCGGGGAATATGTTCCTACGTCACATCGAGGCACGCCAGCGGCTCGTCATCCAACCGGTTTCGCGACGGAATCCATCGACGCGCCGTGCCCTCTCATCGCCGACACTCACTCGCCGCCTCTCGCCGTGTGCACAACGGTGTCTTCTCAGAACCAATAATACAGTCCATTTCAATAGCGAACCGCATTTTTATTTAGTCAAGACCACCAGCAGCAACCCTGGAGCTTGGCATTCAACAATGATAGAGCTTTTGTACTTTATCGATGATGTAGTCCACATGCTTAGTGAATGAGAGACGATTGTCGATGAGTATTCCCAAATATTTGATATGGTCAACGAATAGAAGCTGTTGTTGCTTCATGTGAATTTGACAGCTCGTGGCGCGGGTGGTAAAGGCGATGGCCTGAGTTTTGTCGGGACCGAATTCAAGCTTAACTCCCTCGCCCCAGCCGTGAATTCGGTCGAGGGCCAAGTTGATATTCTGTTCGAGTGAATTAACGTTTTTGTTATGTGCTATAAGTAGAAGATCATCAGCATAAGCCTGTAGACTACATCCATCCGGCATTGACATAAACAAAAGCTCGTCCAGGACAAGATTCCACAAAGTGGGCCCGATAACTGAACCCTGTATACAACCCCTAGACATAAATTTACTGACCCTAGTATCAGCAAAGTTAATTTGGACTTCGCGATCTTCAATATAGCTCAGAAGGAGCCGATACAAGTTACTGGGGCAATTACTGTCTCTAAGCCTTTTGAAAATCGCCGGCCACCAGGCACGGTCGAAAGCGGATTTGATGTCTAGAGAGACAGCAATCACCTGTTCACCAGAGGACTTGGCAGAGTTAATGATTTCCAGTGCGTTGTTGATAGCCATAACTGTAGAAATTTGAGTTTTGAAGCCATACTGATTCGAAGAGGATGCGCTATTTCTCTGCATGTGGTAGGTGAGCCTATTATTGATCAACCGTTCGAGAAGCTTGGCAAACACGTTAAGGAGGCCGATGGGCCGAAAACTAGAAAGAGAACCGTACTCCGGTTTCCCTGGCTTAGGTATAATTTTGGCCGTGGCTATTTTCCAACATTTCGGAAAATGTTCGAGTCGGAGGCAAGTATTGAGGATTCCCAAGATCTCTCGAGGGAACCACTTGGCGACCCAGTAGCAAATGTCAGGTGTAAGGTGATCAACGCCGGGTGCTCTCTTAGCATTCATACTCTGAAGGCCGTCCAGTATCTCGTCCAGAGTAAACAGAGGTTCTGAGGGAGAATTGATGGGTTTATACATATCCTTGCGAAGGCTGGATTGCGTATCGGTGTCTATGGTGTCATCAGGGTAGAACCTATCGAGGAGTGCACGAGCAGTGTCATTAGAGTCCCTAGTGTAAGTGCCATCGTCCAAGCGCAGAGTAGCTGGAGCTTGTGCGAGTGGCCGTGTTTTAATGATGCGGTTGGTAACCGACCAGACGTCCTCCTTCTTTTGTCTGCCGCAGAAGTCCTTGAAGTCTTCAGTAGAGGCGGCACAAAAGGCATCAGAGTATTCACGTCTTAGCCGGTTGCGATCTTCAACCAGTTGTTCGAGTGGTTGTTTACGGCGGACAGCTTTCGACAATTTGTGGTGGATTCTGATAACTGATTTTTTAAGCCGCTCAAGATCGTCGTTCCACCATGGAGCTCGCTGTGGTAGACCACGGGACTTCGGGAGCAGTTTGTCGCAGGTGAGTTGGACGGATGATATGAACTTGTCGACATAGTCGTTAAGATGGCTGGTGTTCATGTCGTCAAAGTTGGGATATGACGGTAAGTGCAGATTTATTTCTGCTTCAAAACACTCCCGAAGCGACTCCCATTTAACAGCGCCAGTATTGTATTTGTAAGTGGAGAGTTTTAGGTTTTTAACAGGTTTACCGATGCCGAGAGATACGCCAAAGCGAATGGCGCTATGATCGGACGATGGGCAGATGCTCGCATCGACCGTCCAGTCCACAACGTTAACGACGGAGTTGCTCACGAGAGTAAGGTCGACAATGGAGTCCCGTGGGACACCATGTGTCACCGTGTGAAAGGTGGGAGTGTCACCGACATTGCAGACTGTGAGGTCCCGAGCGACTACCATATTGGCAACATCATCGCCCCGGCTGTTGTTAGATCGGGAGCCCCAAAACGCGTGCCAGCCGTTGAAGTCACCGCAAATGACGTGTTTGGAGTCGGGAGTTTGCAGGAGAAATTGCTCCAATTTATCGATGGTGTTATATTCATCATTGCGGGGCTCAACGTAAGCAGATGTAAGATAAACGTTGTTGCCAGCGCGGTCTCTTATGCGGACTATACAGATGTTAGAGTTGGAGTATTCAGAGACCCCTAAAGTTGATGCAAAATTTTCGCGAACAAGGATGGCGGCCTTGACAGGATGACCAGTATGAAATTGATAAGTCGTGAAGCCGGGTATAGGTTTGAGACGTTCTATATTAGACGTATAAGGTTCCATGACGAATGCCACGTGGCACTCGGAGTTGGAGAGATGAACAGAAAGTTCGTGAGTTGCGTTGCGGCTGCGAGCAAGATTGATCTGTGTGCATATTAGTTTGACAGAGGATGAATAGGAGTGAGAATTATTAGACCTAATGACCATAGTCAGTACGGGAACGGATTGTTTGGAGCATAAAGGAAATTCGAGGACATTCTTGGGAAGTAGCACTGTGATCAATCTTGCATTTGGTGTTATTAGTCTTGGCGTGTTCGACGCAGTTGTGACATTGGACCTTGTCGGTATTGTTCTTTTCGGGACAACTGCGGTATTCGTGTCCGGGGAGAGAGCAATGAGAGCAGACCGCAACCTGACGGTCACACCTGCCTTTGGTATGCCCGAACTGGAGGCATTTGTAACATTGGAGCAGAGGCACATAGTCCTCTGCATGTACCCGATGGTGGTCGAGGTTGAGTTTGACCAACGAAGTGATAGTCTTCCAGACGGGGGGTGAGGTCATAAAGACCGCATTGTATAAATGCTTATTGCGGTTAGCCCTCTTGAAGCGGAAAATGAGGTCACCATCCGACACCATGGCATTCTTGACTTCCGGGTTTTGGTTACTAAGGATACCGACGAGTTCGTCTGCTGGAATGTCTCGGGGTACTCCTTTGAGCACGACCATGGGACTGAGCATCTTGGACGCCTCAGCCACGACAGAGCACTCTGGACGTTTGAGTTTTTCGAGGGTCTCATCCCGGTGATCGGCATTATCGAACTCAACTCGTATTTTGTTTTTGGAAATATATTTGATGTTAGCCGGAGCAAAGGTCGTGTCTCGGAAGGAGACCGAGGCTTTAAAGTTTTGGAAGGTCTCTGCCGAACTAAGAACGTTTTTCTTAGAGGAGACTATAAGGGCTGGTTTTGTTTTAGGAGCGACTGGAGGAGTTAGATTGATTTCCCTTGGTCGTGCCGCCGCTGCAGCCGCCTGTGCATAGGTAAGGGAGGGTCCCGTCTTCTCCTTGACTTCCTCCATGGTGGTACTCACTTCGTGGGTCTTGACTTTAACTTCTTCAATACGAGATATTATGGCTGCATTAGAATGAGCATTATTGTTGATGTTGATTTGTGCTTTCCTAATATCTTCAAGAATAACTGTATTCTCCTTAATATGTGCTTGAATTTGTTTCTGCACCTCTTTAATGTCCACCAAGGTGACACAGCTGGCAACACTGACTTCGGCATTTACGGGTGCAGTCAAGGAAGCGATGGAAACGGTGGAGGCCGAGTGGTTCTTCTCCCGCTCCCTCTCCAATTCAGCTTCCGCCTCCTGAACGAGACGGTAAAGGTTATCAATGGCCTTCGTTACGCCTATCTTAATGTCTGTGTGAAGATTGCGAGAGCAGGCCATGTGCGACTTGGCACTACTGTTCCACACCCTCGCCTGCTGTGACCTGGGCCTTGCTGTTATGTCGGCTGGGATAGGCGCAACATCCAGTTTTTGGGGCGGTGCTTTTGGCCGGCGTTTTGCCGCAGTCGAAGCGACAGCTGCCACCTCAGCCGCAGGCGGTGCCACAGACGTCGCCGCCAACACCTCAGCATTCGCCACCGCCTCCATCTTCTCCGCTTCGGGCGAGAAAGGGGGAATCTCAGCGTAAAAAGTAGGAGATTTTCGCGTCTCGGAAGAGGACACGGTAAGTGTATTCGAGAGGTTCCTCTTTTTAGTGGGTGTGCGTTGCATGTTTTAAATTCTTTAAAAGAAAATTTATTAAATTTATACAAGTGTAAATTTTATATTTAATACTAGTCTAAATAAGCTATTAGTATACTAAAATAACGAATCTGCAAGAAAATTTTTAGAAAAACTATTTATACAAGCTATAATACAACTTTGTTTGCACAAGGTCACTAAAGTTGATATACCAAGAGAAAAAAGGGCGGGTGGGGGAGCGTTTTTTTCCGATTTCTCGTGAAAATTTCAGTAAAAAGACAACGTGGCGGGCTGGTAAGTATCAATTACTATATTATAAGATGAAATTCAAAAAGAAAACGACCAAAAAATATTTTTATACAGTAAGAAAACTTAAAAATTAACTATTTATTATATGAAATTCTTATAAATCTAAATGAAAACCTGAAATTCAGTTATAAAACTGTAAGAACTATTAAAAAGACACAAATTAAATTAGAAATAGAGATTGGGAGACAATTGATTTTAAATTTTATAACTATTGTACAAGTACGACGATTTCGACGCTTAGGTAACCTCGGTTTAGGTATATATTGAATTTTCCGATTTCTCGTGAAAATTTCAGTAAAAAGACAACGTGGCGGGCTGGTAAGTATCAATTACTATATTATAAGATGAAATTCAAAAAGAAAACGACCAAAAAATATTTTTATACAGTAAGAAAACTTAAAAATTAACTATTTATTATATGAAATTCTTATAAATCTAAATGAAAACCTGAAATTCAGTTATAAAACTGTAAGAACTATTAAAAAGACACAAATTAAATTAGAAATAGAGATTGGGAGACAATTGATTTTAAATTTTATAACTATTGTACAAGTACGACGATTTCGACGCTTAGGTAACCTCGGTTTAGGTATATATTGAATTTTCCGATTTCTCGTGAAAATTTCAGTAAAAAGACAACGTGGCGGGCTGGTAAGTATCAATTACTATATTATAAGATGAAATTCAAAAAGAAAACGACCAAAAAATATTTTTATACAGTAAGAAAACTTAAAAATTAACTATTTATTATATGAAATTCTTATAAATCTAAATGAAAACCTGAAATTCAGTTATAAAACTGTAAGAACTATTAAAAAGACACAAATTAAATTAGAAATAGAGATTGGGAGACAATTGATTTTAAATTTTATAACTATTCTGCCGGCCAGTTTGGCATCAATAAGAGCCCCTACCGAGGAAATAAGAGAGGCTCTTAACTCCTCCAATGCATCCCCCTGAAGCGAAGACGCTGGAGCATTCGCCCTCAGCTCCGAGAATTGCCGTCGGTGCGCCTTCACCTCCGCCTTGAGACTTTCAACCTCACGGCGGAGCCTTTCATTGTCGGCAGCAACCTTCCGCGTCTCCTCATTAATGGAGCGCGCTGCAAGGGCATCAACGATCCCTGAAAGAGCCTCAGCCGCAAGCTTTAGACGGCGTATAAAAGGGCCCTTCAGGTTCCCCGACTTCTTGGCCACATCCAAAATCTCGGTCACATTGCGACCCGCATCCGCCCGTAGAGTCTGCACATCCCTTGCGGCAGCACTCCCCTCCTGGCTGTCAGAGACCAGAGACAGATCTGAGCCAAACTCAAACACTGCCTTTTCAGCCCCTTTACGAAATGCGCGCGCCTCAAGCGCACGCATAAACTCTACTTCTCGGGCCTCAGCCTCCATCTCGCGCAACTCAGCACGCGCTCTGGTCAATCCAGTACCTCCCACACCACCCGCAGAGCGACCCCGACGGGCCTTTTGCATCCTTGCGCCTACGCTCTGCTCCGTCTCCGTTTCCGAGCCAGAACTCGGCAGCGGAGGCAGAACATGCGTTCTTTTGCGCCCCACCGATGCATCCGTGTCCGCGCCAGCGTCCGAGTCAGCCATGACCCATCCGCCAACACGAAACACCGTCACCACACAGAATCAACACGAAATTATCGTGCAAAATACGACAATACCACACAAAGAGCAAAAATCAAAAATCCGTAAGCAAAGCCAAAAAATCCAACATGTATAGCGAAAATCAGTATCCGGTAATCAAAGCCAATCAATATCAATCAAAAACACCCACCTCGGCGGGACCGCCGAAGCAGTCCCGTCACCGGCAGCCGCAACGCCGCAGCCGAAGCAGCGGCGAGCGGCACCAAACCTCCCACCGAAGTGGGCAGGCCAGCCCAAGAATCGGGCCGACCACCTCACCAAAGGGTCTGCTCGCAAGTCCACTCTGCTAGAAACCAGAGAAATACCCGGAGCAGCACCCTTACCCTACCAACACCGCCCACCGAAGTGGGCACCTTTCCAACGGCTGCAGAGGACAGGGAAAGCGGCATCGAAACACCGACCCTCTCCCCTGCAGCCCCACCGCGTCCGCCATCTAACGTTGTCGGCCCCCGTCAAGGCCGCGGAGGGCAGGGAGAGCGGCGCACCGTAATACCGGCACTCCTCTCCCGCCGCGGCCTACCCCTCCACCGGTTGCGAGTCTGCCACAACAGTCCCGCCACCGGTCCCCATCACCCGGTCGTAAGACCGCCGAAGCGATCCCACCACCGGTGGCCGCAACGTCAAGGCCGAAGCCCAAACGAGCAGCCCCACCATCCCGCCTAAGCGGGCCTCCTCCCTTCGGCTGCAGAGGACAGGGAGAGCGGCAACGAAACACCGACACTCCTCTTCCCCTGCAGCCCCACCGCGTCCGCCATCGAAGACGGCGGCGGCCCCGTCAAGGCCACGGAGGGCAGGGAGAACGGCGCACCGTAATACCGGCACTCCTCTCCCTCCGCGGTCTTCCCCCTCTGCCAGCTGCGAGCCTGCCAACACAGTCCCGCAGCCGGTACCCTCCCTCCGGAAGCGAGACCGCCTTTTTTTTTTGAGTTCTCCATATAAGTCCCACGAGTATGGGGGAAATAAAGGGTCCATCCGCACAGTGCCCCCTGTCTGCGGATAAGCCTAGGTGTGACCCGCTAGAGTTTCGGCCGGTTCTCTAGCGGGGGAAGCAGTAGCGACTGAACCGCCCATCAGCCATGCATCCCCTCGCGCTGCTACGCCGCTTGGGATTCGGGGTAATTTTTTATAGAGGTTTTCTTCCTCGCAACCCGGGCGGTTAAGCCAAGGCTCTCGGTCCCAGTTCCCGGCCGCTAGACGTGATCAACGACACCGGGTTCGGGATTACGAGATTCGGGGGAGGAGCGGTGCACATGAGTGCTAGTCCGGCTGCGCAGTTAAGCACCCGCCGGACTCGCCCCACCTCCGCGCTTTTCTGTCAGGGTGTGCTCCCTTAGGCCGTGGGGTTAACAAACCCCTAAAGGCACGCCCATGCCTGCTGGTTTTGGTCCGCGCCGGATTGCTCCGGTACCACCCGCTCAATGCGGGTGGCGTTCCCCTATCCGCCACCTGGGGACGCGCCCGGTAGGAGTCCAGCAACTCCCTCGGGCCCGGGTGTCGGACCCGGAGGACTGCGTCAAAGGCGGTACAGGATGGGGCCGCTTTCGCCCCACGGATGAATCAGTGTCCGCACCCTCGGACACGTCTGACTCCATACCTCAGACGCACCAAGCACCCAAAACACAAAGAAAACACAACAAAATAACAACAAAATCCAATCCAAAAGCAAAAATCAATAATCCATCAAGCAACGCCGGAAAACAAAACAAGTATGCATCAACCAAGTCCAGTAAACATAAGCAGTCGTAATTAAACAAGAAACATCCAATAGCAACGCAGAAAGGTAAGTCCAAACAAGTTTTTTCAACCTCCAACCTAACCTTTTTTTTTTTTTTTTTTACGTCAGGAAACCCTGTTGCCGGGTACCCGCCGCCTGGGGAAGAACGACGGGTTATGTGGGGCTCCTGCCGTGCAAAGATGGTAAACGCACGGCAGCCTACCCACTAAAACCTGACGGTGTCCACCTCGGTCGCCTTGAGGTCGGGGCCACGGGAACCAAAAGAATCATCCGCGAACCCCGACGGCGATTGCCCTTCGGCACGTCCCGGTGTCGGAGGGTGGGAGCTACACCCTCGACGTCCACCATCTAGAGTGGCGCGCGGCGGACACCGCGCGCGCCTACTCGGGCCAGGTGATTAGGCGGCAGACTTCCCCAAGTCTACCGCCCTCTGGCCGGTGTTAGGGGGGGAGGCGGCGATCGTGCGCCGCTCTCCGGCGCCCGGTCCTTCTGCGGCGGATGGCGAGCTCGGCGTTGGCCTCCCTCGCCCTTTCCGCCGCCTCCTTCTGCGACATCACGTCCTCGCAGAAGGACAGGACGGCGTCCCAGGACCTTTTGCTGCCGACCATGGCGGAAATCACGGCCGGCAGCGTCAGGTCCGCCCCCACAACACTGCGGAGCGCCTCGCGCTCCGTCGCCCAAGCTGGGCACACCTCCAGCGTATGCTGGGCCGACTCGTCTGGGCAGTCGTCGCAGTGGTGGCAGCGAGGAGAGGGCTCCCTTCCGGCGACCCGACACAGATACCCCCCGAAGCAACCGTGCCCCGAGAGGATCTGCGTGGTGCGGAAGGTTAGGACGCCGTGACGCCTGCCCAACCACTGCGTGAGAACGGGGCGAACTGCCTCGACGGTCCGCCGGCCAGCGCAAGGGTGCTCCAGCCTGGACCTCCACTCCTCTATTGCGGCCTCCCGCTCGTCCCTCCCCCGTGGTGCTGGGCTAAGGTCCCTGGACGCAGGGCCTCGACGCCGACAATAGATCGACGCCAAGGAAAGCGCATCCAGGTCCCAGGGTAAGACTCCAGCCAGCACACACGCCGCCTCGCCGGAAATGGTACGGTACCCCCTGATCACCCTGATCGCCATCACCCTCTGCGCGCGCCGCAGCAGGGCGATGTTTTCACGACTCAGGGCATCCGCCCACACTGGGGCACCGTACATTGCCACCGATCGAACGACCCCACAGTAGAGTCGCCGACACGAGACACTAGGCCCGCCCACGTTCGGCAATAGCCTCCCGAGAGCGGCCGCCACCTTCATCACCCGCGGAACGAGTGCGGCGAAATGGGCCCCGAAGCGCCACCGGCTGTCGAGCACGAGACCAAGATAGGTCAACGAACTCTTCAACCCGATGCGCGTGGCGCCGACGACGATGTTTGCGTCCCGCGGGGGTGCCTTCCGAGGACCATAAAAAAGGATGGCCCCAGACTTTTCCAGCGCGACCTCCAACCCGAGCCGCCTAATGCGCGCAACCACCTGGGCTACTCCTGCCGTCGCAAGAATTGCCGCCTCCCTATACGTGGCCTGCCGAGCCAACACAAGTGTGTCGTCGGCGTAGCAGACCACGCTCACCCCCCTTAGCCAGGAGCCCCGCAACACCCAGTCGTACCCGATGTTCCACAGGAGCGGCCCAAGTACCGAGCCCTGTGGAACACCGCACGACACCTCACGCGTGCTCCAACCGTCCCGCCCGGGAAAGGTCACAGACCTACCCGACAGGTAGGCACCGATGACACGGCGCAAGTAGGTCGGCACCCCATGATGGCGGAGCGCCTCCCTAATACAGCTCCAGGGCAACGAGTTGAAAGCGTTGACGATGTCTAAAGACACCGCCAAAACTACGTCACCCTGAGCGACTGCGTCCTGTGCTCGGGCCTTCACCTGCAGAATGGCATCCACCGTAGAACGGCCACGGCGGAAGCCAAACTGAGCGTCCGACAGGTCCGGACCATTTCCCTCCAAGTGCGCCGTCAGCCGGTCCACCACTATGCGCTCGAAGGTTTTGGCGACCTCGTCGAGCAGCACAATGGGGCGGTAGGCGGAGACGGAATCCGCCGGGCGTCCCTCCTTCCTGAGGAGGACTAATCTGCCTGTCTTCCACCGCTGTGGAATTAAGGCTTGAGCCAGACAGGCAGAATATAGTCCTCTCAACTCTGGACCGAAGCTGTTCGCGGTCAGGGCCAGCACCTTCCCGGGGATTCCGTCCAACCGGGAACCTAACCTTTTTTTTTTTTTTTTTTTTTTTTTTTAACGTGTGGAAAACCCTGTTACGGGTACCCGCTCGCCTGGGGAAGCGAGACGAGTTATGTGGGGCTCCTGCCGCGCAAAGATGGTAAACGCACGGCAGCCTACCCACTAAAAACCACACGAAAGGCCACTCTGTCGCCATAAGGCTGGGGTCACAGGCATCCAAATTCCTCTGTAAACCCCAGCGGCGAGTGCCTGTTGAGGCACGTCCCGGTGTCAGGGGCTAAGGTGATAGACCACCCCTGACGGCCTCCTCGAGTGGCGCGCGGACGCCTCCGCGCGCGCCGACTCGGGCCAGATTAATGGACGGCCGACTTCCCCAAGTCGACCGCCCTCTGGCTCGTGCTAGGGGGGGAGGCGGCGGTCGTGAGCCGCTCTCCGGCGCCCGGTCCTTCTGCGGCGGAGTGCGAGATCGGAAGTCGCCTCCCTCTCTCTCTCCGCCGCCTCCTTCTGCGACATCACGTCCTCGCAGAAGGACAGGACGGCGTCCCAGGACCTTTCGCTACCGGCCATGGCAGAGATCACAGCCGGCAACGTCAGGTCCGCCCCCACAACACTTTGGAGCGCCTCGCGCTCCGTCGCCCATGCTGGGCACACCTCCAGCGTATGCTGGGCCGACTCATCGGGACAGTCGTCGCAGTGGTGGCAGCGAGGAGTGGGCTCCCTCCCGACGACCCGACACAGATATCCCCCGAAGCAACCGTGCCCCGAGAGGATCTGCGTGGTGCGGAAGGTTAGGACGCCGTGACGCCTGCCCAACCACTGCGCGAGAATGGGGCGAACTGCCTCGATGGTCCGTCGGCCAGCGCAAGGGCGCTCCAGCCTGGACCCCCACTCTTGCAAAGCGGCAACCCGCTCTTCCTCCTGCTCGATCCCGCGTGGTACTGAGCTGGGATCCCTGGACGCAAGGCCTCGACGCCGACAATAGATCGACGCCAAGGAAAGCGCATCCAGGTCCCAGGGCAAAACGCCGGCCAGCACGCACGCCGCCTCCCCCGAGATTGTACGGTACCCCCTGATGACTCTGGTCGCCATCACTCTCTGCGCCCTCCGCAGCAGAGCGATGTTGTCGCGAGCCAGGCGATCCGCCCAAACTGGGGCACCGTACATCGCCATTGAGCGAATCACTCCCGTGTAGAGCTTCCGAGTTGTGATGCTCGGTCCCCCCACGTTCGGAAGGAGTCTGCACAGTCCTGCGGCCTCCTTCAGCAGTCGCGGCACCAGGGCACAGAAATGCGCCCGGAAGGTCCACCGGCTGTCGAGCACGAGTCCGAGGTACTTCATCGTGCTCTTCACGCCGATGCGGACCCCTCCCACAATAATGTGCGCGTCTGATGGCGGCGCCCTCCGAGGACCGTGAAAACACACGGCCTCCGACTTCTCCAGGGCCACCTGAAGACCCAGCCTCCGTATTCTCCCTACTACGTGTGCCACTCCCGCTGTAGCCAGTAAGGCTGCCTCCCTATAGGTTGCCTGTCTTGCCGTGACCAACGTATCGTCCGCATAGCAGGTGACCTCCACACCTCTCAGACCGGCGCCCCGCAGCACCCAGTCATATCCGATGTTCCACAGGAGTGGCCCAAGTACCGACCCCTGTGGAACACCGCACACCACCTCCCGACTTTCCCATCCTTCCTGTCCTGGGAACGTCACCCACCTCTCCGACAGGTAGGCCCCCACGACGCGACGGAGGTAGGTCGGCACCCCATGATAACGGAGCGCCTCCCTTATGCAGCCCCAGGGTAGCGTATTAAACGCGTTCGCGATGTCTAGCGAAACCGCGATAACAACGTCGCCCCGGGAGACTGCTTCCTGCGCCTGGGACCGGACGCGCAGAATGGCATCCACGGTGGAGCGGCCACCGCGAAAGCCAAACTGGACGTCGGAGAGGTTGGGTCCCGCCTGTTCTAGGTGCGCCACCAAGCGCCCGGCCACTACGCGCTCAAAGAGCTTGGCCACTTCGTCTAGGAGGACGATCGGACGATACGCAGAAGGGGATTCCGCGGGCCGCCCCGCCTTTTTGAGGAGGACTAGTCTGCCTGTCTTCCACCGCTGTGGAATTATGGCTTGAGCCAGACAGGTAGAGAATAGTCCTCGAACTCTCTGCTCCAACGATTCCATGGCCAAAACCAACACTCGCCCAGGAACCCCATCAGGGCCAGGTGCAACTTTCTTAGCCCGGAGACGAGCTACAGCTTCGGACATCTCCTCCTCGTCCACTTGTGGCACCTCGTTGCCGTCTTCCTGCAGTGTCGGCGAGGACATCGGTGGCGGCTGATGGTCTGCCTGTGCACCGTGTGGGAACAGTGTCGCGACCACTTCCCGGACCACGCTGGGCTGGAGAGACTGCGTAAGTGGGGGGGCCCAAGGACGGAGCTGGTTTCGCACCATCCTATAGGGCGTCCCCCAGGGATCGCGATTCAGCTCATCCAGCATTCGCTCCCTGGCCGTGGTCTGCGACTCGGCAATTGCCACCTGCAGGCTGGCCTTCCTCGCAGTGTATTGAGAGTAGAGGCTATCCTCCTCAGCTTGGTGCCTCGCTCTATCAGCCTCGTTAAGGCTCCTGAAGCGCCGCCTCCGACAGCGCGTGTACTCGCGTCTTGCGGCCACACACTCCTCGCGCAGTTGCGCAATCACCGCCGACCACCAGTACACCTGGCGCCTAGACGGGCAGCGCCTTGAGCGGGGCATGGACACGTCACAGACCCGCGTCAACAGCTCCCGCAATCCTTCCGCAGAGTCTGTGACAGTCCCGTCGGTCTGGGGCAGCCATGAGGCCACAATCACAGCCTCCTCCAGCAGCTCTTTATCGAGGCGCTTCAGTTGCCACCGCGGGCCGTCCTCTCTCGAAGTTCGGCTGGGGCCTGGCGGCACCGCTGGCTGTGTGGAGATCTCGAAAAGGATGTAAAGGTGGTCCGAGAGAGTCTCCACATCTTCCAGCACTCGCCAGCCCTGGACACGGCGCGCTAGGGCCGGGCTCGCAAACGTGACGTCCACGATGGACCCGCCCTGCCGTCGCACGCACGTGTTGGCCGTCCCCCGATTGAGGACACTCAAATTTGTAACAACAATCCACTCCTCCAGCAATCTTCCCCTCACATCTGTTGCCGGCGAGCCCCACATGGTGGACTTCGCATTGAGGTCCCCCGCGATGACGAGATTCCTGGCCTGAAAGGTGCGAGAGAGTTCCGCCACCTCGTCCAGGAACTCCTCGAACTCAGCGACGGGTCGGTTGGGGGAGAAATAGACCCCCACGACCACCATGTCACCCAGCAGTGCCGCGACGCATCCCGAGCCCTTTACGATACGCGTAAAGGGGGGGGAGCCCGCGGCGACCTGGACGACGATGGCCACCAACCCGTCGTTGTCGCCTGCCCAGTTGTCACGCGGGGGGACCGAGTACGGCTCCGCCGCCACCGCCACTTGCACCGACCACTGCACCAGGCTTTGAACAAACAGGTCCTGGGCTCTGGCACAGTGGTTAAGGTTCGCCTGTAGAACCTTTAGGGCCATAACTAAGTTTCCACCTCGTCCCTGTTGCGAACCGGTTGCTCCCGAGCCGTTGGCCCAGGTGTCGCTCTCCTCCGACTTTGTTTCGGTTGGGACCGGATGCAGGCCGCACTTCCCACCGTGTGGTCCGCTGGCCTTTTCGCTGCCTCGCACACTGCACAGTGAGGTGCAGATGTGCATTGGCTACGATTGTGGCCAGGCTGTCCACACCTAAAACATTGGGCACTGCGGTCTATCGCCCCTGTGCATCGCGCTGCGACGTGGCCTCCCTCTTGGCAGCGATAACAGCGCTGCGGTCGAGCCTGCAGCAGCTTGACCTGCGCGGACACTAGCCCCACGAGAAGGCGGCCACCGTCAACTACCTTTTTGGCAGCGACGACCGGGCACCTGACCCACGCCGACCCCAGACCGAACTTGTCCCTACGGATCTCCCCTGATTTAACTAGGTCCGCATTGCAGCCACCTGCCCGGCTAATCGCCTCCGCCAGTTCTACCGGGGTAACCGAGTCATCTAGACCGGTTACCCGGAGCTCTGCACACTTCGTGGGCCTGGAGATCTTAACGTCCTCCCCACCCAGGACCTCCTTTAGCGCTTGTGCCAGTACGTCCGCTTTCTCTCCGCTATTCGCCCCCGGTATCTCGAGCATTCGCGCTCCCGTCGAGGCCACCTTAAAACGGACATCTTTAATACCTAGGTCGGACAGGGCTACCTTCGTCTTGACCTCGGCGAAAACCTCCTTATAAGTGATATTTCGCTCGACAGCTGAGGGCTGGAGCTTGATCACTACCGCTGCCGAGCGAGGAGGCCGGAGTTTCCCGACTTTGCGCTTCTTGAGCGGCACGTCCGATTTCTTCGGCTGCTGTTTGGTAGCCGTCGTCGTCTTTTTGGCCCCCCGTCTCACTACCACGTTCCATCCTTCGGCAGTGGAAGGGGCTAGAGTTGCTTGCGCAGTTCCCGCCGTTGGAGTTGGCGCAGCCGATTGTTGTTCCGGCTTTTTCTTGGCCTTCTTCTTTCCCTTCTTTGCAAGCGGGGCTGGATTCGCCGGGGCGACCAGGGTTGTTACCCGGGCCACTGTCTCTGCAGGTTTTGCAGCCGTCTTTTCCTTCACCTTGTCCGCCGCCAGTGGAGGGCGAACGTGCCGCTCAGGTAGCAGACGTTCTTCTAGGGCCTCAAAACGAGCGTTTATCATGGTCCCCACCTGGACCATGATCGTCCGTGCAAACTCATCCGCGCCCGCCGGATGTTGTGGCGGGGGAAGAACCGGGACCTGCGCCTGGGATGGTGCTGTCCTCACGTTAGCACGGGAGGCTTCAACTTCTGCTCTTAGAGCCGCGAACTCCTTTCGCATCTCCTCTAGCTCGATCTTCAGGCGAGCGTTACTGGCCCTTAGATGAGCTGCTTCATCTGACGCTGTTCGTCTCACGAGAACGTCTACCGCCGTGGCTATCGAGCAGGCTGCCTCCTTTAGGGCCTTCGTGAACGTCCCCTTTAAGTTACCAGACCTTTTGGCAACTTTCTCGATAATCTCGAGGCTGTCCTTTACTTTTTTCTTTAGGTCCAAAGCTAGGACCGCCTCGGTCTCCTCCAACATCGACACCGATGACACGTCAGAGAGCCGCGAGCTCGCACGAGTGCTCACCGCTAGCGCCATATCGGCCACCTCTTCCTCGGCCCGCAACCTCAACTCCTCTCTCCTCGCATCGTTGAGGGCCCTCTTCGCCTCGGCTAGACCGATGTACTCGCCAATCGTGGATGGCCCTCCTCTCCTTCCATCGGCGACCGCCTTGGCCTTGGGTCTCGGCCTCTCCTCCTCCGAAGATCCGGACCGACTTCCCTTACCTTCCCTTGTCCTCTTCCGGGGATCCTTTTTATACTGGGATCTCCTCAAGCTCCTCATTGATCCCATGGAGATATTACTATCGCCATCCGAGTCTCTCCCTGAGCCTGCCCAGAATCGTCCACCTGAAGACGTCGAATTGCGTCTGGACATAGCGCTTTCCCCAAGCTGTAAGCGGGTAAGCACAACTCTTGGCTGTCTTTCCACAACCACCTCCTCTGCTCCTTTATCAGGCATAATGGATACACCGCCCATCTCCGGCCGAGCACCAGCAACGCCAGTCGCTGGCACAACATCCTCTCCGCCCGTCGCAGGCACAACATCATCTCCGCCCATCGCAGGCACAACGTCTTCGCCGCCCGTCACGGGCACGTCGTCTTGGGTTTTGGTTTGGGTTTTAAAATTCTGCATAACTGATCCCACGAGTATGGGGGAAATAAAAGGTCCATCCGAGCGGTGCCCCCTGCACCCGGATAAGCCTAAACGTAACCCGCTAGAGTGTCGGCCGGTACTCTAGCGGGGGAAGCAGTAGCGACTGAACCGCCCATCAGCCATGCATCCCCTCGCGCTGCTACGCCGCTTGGGATTCGGGGTAATTTTTTATAGAGGTTTTCTTCCTCGCAGCCCGGGCGGTTAAGCCAAGGCTCTCGGTCCCAGTTCCCGGCCGCTAGACGTGATCAACGACACCGGCTCCGGGATTACGAGATTCGGGGGCGGTGCACATGAGTGCTAGTCCGGCTGCGCAATTAAGCACCCGCCGGACTCGCCCCCCCTCCGCGCTTTTCTGTCAGGGTGTGCTCCCTTAGGCCGTGGGGTTAACAAACCCCTAAAGGCACGCCCATGCCTACTGGTTTTGGTCCGCGCCGGATTGCTCCGGTACCACCCGCTCAGTGCGGGTGGCGTTCCCCTATCCGCCACCTGGGGACGCGCCCGGTAGGAGTCCAGCAACTCCCTCGGGAACCGGGAACCTTTTTTTTTTTTTTTTTTTTTTAACGTCAGGAAAACCCTCTTACGGGTACCCGCTCGCCTGGGGAAGCGAGACGGGTTATGTGGGGCTCCTGCCGCGCAAAGATGGTAAACGCACGGCAGCCTACCCACTAAAAACCACACGAAAGGCCACTCTGTCGCCACAAGGCTGGGGTCACAGGTATCCGAATTCCTCTGTAAACCCCAGCGGCGAGTGCCTGTTGAGGCACGTCCCGGTGTCAGGGGCTAAGGTGGAAGACCACCCCTGACGGCCTCCTCGAGTGGCGCGCGGACGCCTCCGCGCGCGCCGACTCGGGCCAGATTAGTGGACGGCCGACTTCCCCAAGTCGACCGCCCTCTGGCTCGTGCTAGGGGGGGAGGCGGCGGTCGTGGGCCGCTCTCCGGCGCCCGGTCCTTCTGCGGTGGAGTGCGAGATCGGAAGTCGCCTCCCTCTCTCTCTCCGCCGCCTCCTTCTGCGACATCACGTCCTCGCAGAAGGACAGGACGGCGTCCCAGGACCTTTCGCTACCGGCCATGGCAGAAATCACAGCCGACAACGTCAGGTCCGCCCCCACAACACTTTGGAGCGCCTCGCGCTCCGTCGCCCAAGCTGGGCACACCTCCAGCGTATGCTGGGCCAACTCATCGGGACAGTCGTCGCATTGGTGGCAGCGAGGAGTGGGCTCCCTCCCGGCGACCCGACACAGATATCCCCCGAAGCACCCGTGCCCCGTGAGGATCTGTGTGGTGCGGAAGGTTAGGACGCCATGACGCCTGCCCAACCACTGCGTGAGAATGGGGCGAACTGCCTCGATAGTCCGTCGGCCAGCGCAAGGGCGCTCCAGCCTGGACCCCCACTCTTGCAAAGCGGCAACCCGCTCTTCCTCCTGCTCGATCTCGCGTGGTGCTGAGCTGGGATCCCTGGACGCTAAGCCTCGACGCCGACAATAGATCGATGCCAAGGAAAGCGCATCCAGGTCCCAAGGCATGACACCGGCCAGCACGCACGCCACCTCCCTGGAGATGGTACGGTACCCTCTGATGACCCTTATCGCCATCACTATCTGCGCCCTCCGCAGCAGAGTAATGTTCTCGCGAGCCAGGCCATCCGCCCATACTGGGGCACCGTACATCGCCATTGAGCGAATCACCCCCGTATACAATTTCCGACACGCGATGCTAGGTCCACCCACGTTCGGAAGAAGCCTGCACAATGTTGCCGCCTCCTTCAACAATCGCGGCACCAAAGCACTGAAGTGCGCCCGGAAGTCCCACCGGCTGTCGAGCACGAGTCCGAGGTATTTCATCGTGCTCTTCACGCCGATGTGGACCCCCCCCCACGACTTTCACACCTCGCAGACCGGCACCTCTCAGCGCCCAGTCGTATCCGATGTTCCACAGGAGTGGTCCAAGTACCGACCCCTGCGGAACACCGCACACCACCTCCCGACTTTCCCATCCTCCCTGTCCTGGGAACGTCACCCACCTCTCCGACAGGTAGGCCCCTACGACGCGACGGAGGTAGGTCGGCACCCCATGATAGCGGAGTGCCTCCCTTATGCAGCTCCAAGGCAACGTGTTGAACGCGTTTGCGATATCGAGCGATACCGCGATAACAACGTCGCCCTGGGAGACTGCTTCCTGCGCCTGGGACCGGACGCGCAGAATAGCATCCACGGTGGAACGGCCACCGCGAAAGCCAAACTGGACGTCGGAGAGGTCGGGTCCAACCTGCTCCAAGTGCGCCACCAAGCGCCCTGCCACGATGCGCTCGAAGAGTTTGGCCACTTCGTCCAGGAGGACGATGGGACGATACGCGGATGGGGAATCCGCGGGCCGCCCCTCCTTTTTGAGGAGGACTAGTCTGCCTGTCTTCCACCGCTGTGGAATTATGGCTTGAGCCAGACAGGCAGTAAATAGTCCTCGAACTCGCATCTCCAAAGACTTCATGGCCAACACCCATACTCGCCCCGGAATACCATCGGGGCCGGGGGCAACATTCTTCGCACGGAGACGGCCAACTACCCTGGACAACTCCTCCTCATCCACCTCTGGCACCTCATCGCCGTCTTCCCTTTCTGACGGTGAGGACATAGGTGGCGGCTGGTGATCTGCCTGTGCACCGTGTGGGAATAGAGCCGCGACCACTTCCTGGACTACGCTAGGCTGGAGAGACTGCGTAAGTGGGGGGGCCCAAGGACGGAGCTTATTTCGCACCATCCTATAGGGCGTCCCCCAGGGATCGCGGTTAAGCTCCTCCAGCATTTGCTCCCTGGCTGTGGTCTGCGACTCGGCAATTGCCACCTGTAGACTGGTCCTCTTTTCGGTGTACAAAGAGTACAGCCTGTCCTCCTCAGCGCGATGACTTTCCCTATCGGCCGCGTTCCTACTTCTGAAGCGTCGCCTCCGACAGCGCGTGTATTGGCGTCTGGCGGCCACGCACTCTTCGCGCAAATGCGCAATCACCGCCGACCACCAATACACCTGGCGCCTAGTGGGGCAGCGCCTTGATCGGGGCATGGATAAATCGCACGCTCGCGTCATTGCCTCTCTCAACCCTTCGGCAGAGTTCGCAACAGTCTCGCTATTCTGGGGCAGCCATGAAGCCACTATTACGGCTTCTTTCAGCAGCTCTGCATCAAGGCGTTTTAGTTGCCACCGTGGGCCGTCCTCTCCCGAAGTTCGTCTGGGGCCTAGCGGTACCGCTGGATGTGTGGAGATCTCGAAAAAGATGTAAAGGTGGTCCGAGAGAGTCTCCACATCTTCCAGCACTCGCCAGCCCTGGACACGGCGCGCTAAGGCCGGGCTCGCAAACGTGACGTCCACGATGGACCCGCCCTGCCGTCGCACGCACGTGTTGGCCGTCCCCCGGTTGAGGACAGTCAAATTGGTAGCCACTACCCATTCCTCCAGCAATCGACCCCGCGCATCCGTTGCCGGCGAGCCCCACAAGCTCGATTTCGCATTTAGGTCCCCCGCGATGACTACGTTCCTGGCCGGGAAGGCCCGAGAGAGTTCCGCCATCTCGTCCAAGAATTCCTCGAACTCCACGACGGGTCGGTTAGGGGAGAAATAAACCCCCATGACCACCATGTCACCCAGCAGTGCCGCGACGCATCCCGAGCCCTTTACGATACGCGTAAAGGGGGGGGAGCCCGCGGCGACCTGGGAAACGATGGCCACCAGCCCGTCGTTGTCGCCTACCCAGTTGTCACGCGGGGGGACCGAATACGGCTCCGCCGCCACCGCCACTTGCACTGACCACTGCACCAGGCTTTGGACAAACAGGTCCTGGGCTCTGGCACAGTGGTTCAGGTTCGTTTGTAGAACGTTAAGGGCCATCGTTATTGGTGGTCCATTGATTGCACCTCCGTAGGCGGCTTGGACGAACCAGCCACAGATTTGCTCCTCTTCTTCTTGCGAGCCGAGGCTCGGGCACGGCTCGCAAGAAGAAGAGGAGCTACGGCCTTGATGACTCGCTGACCAAAGAGGAACTGGCGGAGGCCATCAGCCGGTCGGGTGGCTGCGCTGCTGCTGCAGTAAAAGTGGGGGAAATTCGCCGGGGGACGTCAGGCTTCGGGACGGCGTGGGTCCGTTGCCCTATAATAGCCGCCAAGAAAGTGGTGGATGGTGGCCGCCTTCTCGGCCGTTTACCCGCAGCTCGGCGCATTTAGTTGGCCTGGAGATTTGCACATCGTCACCATCCAGGACTCCTCTCATTGCTTGGGCCAGGACGTCCGCCTTTTCTGCACTGCTGGCACCTGGTATTTCCAGCATCCTAGCTCCAGTTGAGGCCACCTTGAAGCGGATGTCCTTTATGCCCAGATCGTTTAGGTCAAGTTTTGTCTTGACCTGGGCGAAAACCTCCTTGTACGTGATGTTTCGCTCGACAGCTGCAGGTTGAAGCTTCAGCACAACCGCTGCCGAGCGAGGAGGCCGTAGCTTTCCAGCTTGCTTCTTCTTTGGAACGTTCACTTTTTGTGGCTGTTTCGTTGCAGCCGCAACCTTTTTCGTCCCTCGTCTCACCACCACATTCCAGCCTTCCGTAGTAGTAGGGGTGGACGTAGATGGAACCGTGTCTTCTCGTGTGGCTTGAGCCACTGGTTGCTTTGTAGGCTGGCCTACCACTTTTTTTGTTTTATCCTGTTTGGGCTTCTTCTTAGGTGGCCCTGTCGCCGGATTGGCAGGGGCCATAAGGGTCGTTACCCTGGCGTCACTTGCTGCAGCTTTTGGGGCAGACTTTTCCTTCGTCCCATCGGACGCTAGCGGAGGGCGAATCCGCTGTTCCGGCAAAAGCCGTCCCTCTAACGCCTCAAACCTTGCATTGATCATGGTCCCCACCTGGACCATAATGGAGCGCGCAAGATCTTCGGCACCCGGCAGATTAGTGGGAGGTGGCGTTGGTGGCCTCCGCTCTGTTCTTGCCTTCTCCATTGCTTCCTTCATAGCTGCGACTTCTCTTCGCAACTCCGATAACTCTACCTGCAGCCGGGCATTGCATGCACGCAGCTGTGCCGTCTCTTCCGTGGCAGTGCGCCGAGCGAGAACATCTACTGCTGCAGCAATCGAGCTCGTCGCCTGCTTCAGGGCCTTGATGAAAGTACCCTTGAGGTTCTTAGACTTGCTGGCCACTTTGTTAATGACTTGCAAGTTGTCAGTCACCAAAGTGTACATGTCAGTGGCCAGCACTCCATCGCTCTGCTCCTGTATCGACTTGAACGAGAACTCGGAGAGACGGGAGCTCGACCTCGTCTGCACCTCCAGTGCGATCTCCGCGACCTCTCGCTCCGCCTGCAGCTCGAGTTCTTCTCTATGAGCCTCCTTGAGGGCTTTCTGCTCTGTCAGAGTAATAAATCGACCAGTCGTGGCACACCTAATCGTCGCTTTAGTGGCCGACGTTTTGACCTTAGGCCTTCCACTGTCTTCCCCGGAAGAGCCCGACAACTCCGCGGGATTCCGAGGCCTCTTCCTCGTATATTGAGCTCTGGTAGTGGCCCTGTTTGATCTTGTGGAGACCACACTATCTCCTTCCGATCCAGAGCCTGCCCAGAATCTCCCACCCAGCGAAGACATGGAGCTCCGCCTGGAACTTCCTCCACAATGCGACATCGCACTCTCCCCCACATCAATGCGAGTCAGCATTACTTTTGGCAGCTTAGTAACTACCTCCTTCGCTCTTGCACCGCTCAACGGCGCAAGTACACCCGTCTCGGGCCGAACATCTACACCGCCAGTCGCTGGCACAACAGCTTCTCCGCCCGTCGCAGGCACTACATCTTCTCCGCCCGTCACAGGCACATCGTCGGTTTGGGTTTTTGTTTTTAATTCCATAATAAGTCCCACGAGTATGGGGAAAATAAGAGGTCCGTCCGCACAGTGCCCCCTGTCTGCGGATAAGCCTGGGTGTAACCCGCTAGAGTGTCGGCCGGTACTCTAGCGGGGGAAGCAGTAACGACTGAACCGCCCATCAGCCATGCATCCCCTCGCGCTGCTACGCCGCTTGGGATTCGGGGTGATTTTTTATAGAGGTTTTCTTCCTCGCAGCCCGGGCGGTTAAGCCAAGGCTCTCGGTCCCAGTTCCCGGCTGCTAGACGTGATCAACGACACCGGGTCCGGGATTACGAGATTCGGGGGCGGTGCACATGAGTGCTAGTCCGGCTGCGCAGTTAAGCACCCGCCGGACTCGCCCCCCCTCCGCGCTTTTCTGTCAGGGTGTGCTCCCTTAGGCCGTGGGGTTAACAAACCCCTGAAGGCACGCTCATGCCTACTGGTTTTGGTCCGCGCCGGATTGCTCCGGTACCATCCGCTCAGTGCGGGTGGCGTTCCCCTATCCGCCACCTGGGGACGCGCCCGGTAGGAGTCCAGCAACTCCCTCGGGCGCGACCACTTAACCTAACCTAACCTTTTTTTTTTTTGTTGACGCTCGGGAAACCCATCATGGGGACCTTACCGGCCGTCAATGGGTAAGATACTGTGAGACTCCTACTCACTAAAACCCACAGCGGAATCCGTCGCCGCAGTGCAATGGGGCGTTGCAGGATCGCTTGCGCACACACTACAACACCCCTGCGGTCGGCCCGTACCTCGCGGGCCATTCTCGCCTAAATCAGGATGCCCTCGATTCTCAGAGCATCCCGACCGCCCCGATGACGTGCAGAGGAGTCAACGAGAGACCCCCCCGCAGTAGCTCCTCTAGGGTGGCGGGAGAAGATGCGCATACCGGCGCCTCCTCTCCCCCAGCCGACGGCGACGAAGAGGGTCTGCTAAGGCGTTAGCCTCGCGTTCCCTCTCCGCCGTCTCCTTCAGTGAGATGACGGCCTCGCTGAAGGAGACCATCGCCGACCAGGACCTCGCGTCGCGCAGCATGGCCCCCACCACACTGCACAACGAAAGGTCTCCACCCACTACCGCCATCAGGTCATGGCGCTGGGGAGCCCAAGCGGCGCATTCCACGAGAGCGTGGTGGTGGTTCCCGACGCGCAACCTGAAACAGATACTTACCAAAGCACCCGTGCCCGGTAAGCATCTGTGTCAGCCTGAACGTCAGGACTCCGTGTGGCCTCCTGACCCAGCGAGACAAGTGCGCACGAACCGCGCTCACCGTCGCCAGGCCAGCCGCTGGATTCCCCAGTCCTTCCCACCAGCGCCGGATCAGGGCCTCGTCTGCTAGGCGCCTGATCCGAGCGACTCCCTCCCGCGCTGGACGTTCCCCGCGCGCACGCTCACTCGCCCGAAACTGGTACACTTCGGCGAGCACCTCCGCCTGGAGTTCCCAGGGCGGATCGCCCGCCAGAAGCGTCGTCGCCGTAAAGGACACCGTATGGTACCCCCGTATCGCCCTCACCGCCAGGACCCGCTGCGCCTTGCGCAATTGGGCCCTGTTTGACGCGGAGAGGGCGTCGATCCAAACAGGAGCACCGTACAGTGCCATGGACCTCACTATGCCGGCATAGAGCCGCCGGCAAGGAGATCCAGGGCCCCCGACATTCGGCAGAAGCCTGCCTAGGGGCCGAGGCGGCGCTTATCAGTCTCGGGGTGAGCTGGGCGAAGTGGACACGAAACGTCCAGCGACCGTCCAGGGTCAGGCCCTAGTATTTCATTTGGGCCCGAACCTCCACCATCCTACCCTGGACGCGCAGACAGGCGTTGCGGGGGGCACCCCTCCGTGGGCCGTGGAAGAGGAGGGCCTCCGTTTTTGACACAGAGACCCTCAGGCCCAACATCCCTATCCGGTCGACGACCAGATTGGTGCCGACTGTGGCCAAGCGTGCCGCCTCCTCGTATGTACGACCCCGTGCAGTCACCAGGGTGTCATCAGCGTAAGCAATGACACCCAGCCCGGGAAGGAGCGAACACCGCAGGAGCCAGTCATACCCGAGGTTCCACAGAACCGGGCCGAGAACCGCCCCCTGTGGAACCCCGCAGTCGACACGTCGCCGACCGACCGTCCCATTTGCCCCTAACCACACGACCTGTCTGTCGTGGAGGTACGCGTCCAACACCCGCCGGAGATAGAGAGGCAGCTCATGATATCGAAGCGCCTCTCGTAGAGTCTCGAACGGCAGGGTGTTGAAGGCGTTGGCCACATCCAACGAGACGGCTAGGAGCACGTCTCCCTCCTCCACAGCGGCCAAGGACCGAACCTTCAGGGCGTTCAGGGCGTCCACGGTCGACCGACCCGCCCTGAACCCGAACTGAGCCTCTGAAAGGCCCGGCCCCACCTCCTCCAGATGCTGAGTGACACGGGCAGCGAGGATTCTCTCGAAGAGTTTGCCCATCTCACTCAGCATCACGATTGGCCTGTATGCCGAAGGGGAGTCTAGAGGTCGACCCTCCTTGGGCAGCAGGCACAATCTCCCCTCCTTCCAGATCTTCGGGAACTGCCCAACACGAAGACACGCGTTGAAGAGTTCCCGAAGATCCCCTCCCAGGTATTCCAGGGCGATGCACAGAACTCACCCCGGAATACCATCCGGTCCCGGAGCCGTCCGCCTGGCCCGCAGTTTATCTAGGGCCAGGTCAAATTCCCCCTCAGTGATCGGGGGGATATCCTCTACTCCCTCGAAAGATGAGGGAGGAGCCATCACTGGGGGGACGTGTCCAGACGACTCCGGAAACAGCCCTCCCACCAGCCGTAGGAGGACGTCAGGCGGCGTGGTCTCCGTGATCGGGGCGCCGTGCGCGCGGAGTTTGTTCCGCGCGCTGATGTAGGGGCGCCCCCACGGATCCCTGTCGAGGCCCGCCAGCAATTCCTGGCGAGCCGCCGCCTTGGCCTGGCTAATGGCGAGCTGCAGGGCCTTCCTCGCAGACTTATAGGCCTGCCGCAGCTCGCTCTCCAGATCTGGGTCCAGGCCGTTCCTCCTACGGCACCGGACGTAAGCCCGCCTGGCTCTATTGCTGGCCGCCCTCAGCTGTGCGATTTCGGGCGACCACCAATACACCGCCTTGCGCCGGCCTAAATACCGGCGCGCCCGCGGCATGGCCGCATCGCAGACCCTTGTCAGGGCATCGCGTATGCGGCCAGCCAGCTCCTCAACATCGGAGCTGGCGCCCACCACACTCCCCTGGGAGCACCATGCTTCCACGATGGCCGCCTCACGGGCCAGCTCAGGATCAAGCTGGCCAAGGGCCCACCTCGGAAACGCTCGAGAGGGCCCTCTAGGGCGTTCCATCGGCACCGGACGGGTGGAGATCTCAAATCGGACATAGTTATGGTCCGACAGAGTCTCCACCTCCTCCTCTACCCTCCAGTTTGACACACTGCGCGCAACATCGGGGGTGGCGAACGTTAGGTCCACCACAGACCCCCCCTGCTGCCGCACGCAGGTAAATGCCGTCCCCACATTGAGAAGGGACAGCCCGGAGAGTAGGGCCCACACCTGGACAGCTCGACCGCGAGCGTCCGTGGTGGGATTCCCCCAGGCCAGGGACTTGGCATTAAAGTCGCCGAGGACGATAGTGGGCCTCGGCGACACCCTGCAAACCGCAGCCCGGACGGAGTCAAGAAAGACCTCAAACTCCGCCAGACTACGGTTGGGGGAGAAGTACACGCCAATTCTCGCGTACTTTCCCCACCCTGCCACGACAAGTCCCTGGCCCCTCTCGATTGCCGAGAGACGGGTGCCGGTGCTGCTTCCAGACACAATTGCCACTGAGCCCTCAAGGTCCCCTACCGAATGTGGTTGAGAGGGGACGAAATAGGGTTCAGCGGCCACCGCCAGGTCAATATCCCACTCGGCCATGGACTGCAGCAGCAAGTCCTGCGCTCCAGCCGAGTGGTTGACGTTCGTCTGGAGGAAGCGTGTGAGTCCGGCCATTAAGATGACGTCACCGCTTCCTCCTCAGCCTGGCGGCTACTAACACTGGGGGCGGCTCTGGTCTGATGAGCCGCCTTTCCCTTCGTAACGGGTGGATGGCAGTCGCCTCCACCCATTATATGCCCCGACGGGCGCCCTGCGTCCGCGCAAACGGCACAGCGGGTCTTCGCCGCGGAGCACTCCGCAGACTGGTGCCCCTCGCCTCCGCACCTGAAGCACAGGCGGCCCCTTTCTACTCTTGATGGGCAGACCGGCACAGTGTGGCCGACGCCCATGCATCTGAAGCAGCGCAACGGGCGCTGCTCCAGAACCTGCACCTTGGCCGCCGACCAGCCCACCAATAGCTTCCCGGCATCCACCATCTGCTTAGCCGCCGTGACGGGGCACTTTACTACGGCTGAGCCCACTCCCAGCCTTCCCGTGTGGATCTCGCTGACCCGGACCGAGGCTATAGGGCAGTTGCCCGCACAGGCAACTGCTGCGGCCACCTTTTCTTTGGTGACCGAGTCGTCCAGGCCAGAGATCCTCACGTCAGCCATCTTCTGCGGGCGGATGACCATCGCCAGGCCGTCCAGGACCTGACGGAGCTTCTCCGCCAGTCTGTCCGCCGCTTCAGGGGCAATGGTTACCGGGAGCTCTAAGAGCCTGGCCCCCGTTGCTGCCACTCTGACTGATAGACCCCCCGTTATTCCAAGCTGCGGGAGGTCTATATTCTGTTGAGCCCTCTCTAGGACCTTGGCGTAGGTCACTCCTTTAGATGCCGCCTCCGGCGAAACAGTGATGATCACCGCAGCGGTGCGCGGCGGGGCGGCAACTTTAGGCCTCTCTTGAGCCTGGGGGGCCCTTGACGCCCGAACAGCCACAGGAGAAGAGGTGGGAGCGGAAGGTGCCGACTTCTTCCCCTTCCCCTTGCCTTTCCTGACTACCGTGGCCCAGGTGTCCTCCCGTGGGGCCACTGCACGACTCGGCCCAGCAACCGGAGGAGGTGGGGCTGATGCAGCTGGCGCCGGAGCAGAGGAACGTGGGCGCGCCGGAGTCGCAGCCCTCCTCTTCTTATTCTTGCGCCCACGCGACCCCGAGCCCTCGCCCGCCACTGTCGCGGCCGACGCTGGCATCTGAGCTACAGGGGCAGGGATCGGGGCAGAAACTGGCGCAGCCGCCTCTCTCCGTCTGTCTGCAGCCAGTGGGGGACGCACCGTTGTCGCTGGGAGAAGGCGATCCTCTATCCCTGCGAAGCGGGCATCAATTAGAGTGCCCACCGAGGCGACTATGGAGGCCCGGATCTCCTCCAGCCAATCCCCCGCAAAGACATTCGAGGGACCAGCTTTGGCCGCAGACAGTTCCGACCTCATCTCACAGAACTCGCGCCGGTGAGCTTTCAGCTCCGCCTTCAACGTCTCTGTCTCCCTGCGGAGGCGTGCATTGTCCGCCCTGATTTTTTGGACCTCTTCAGCCACCGTACGTCCAACCAGAGCGTCCACCACCTGTTGCAGCGTGGCAGCAGACTCCTTCAATGCTTTTATCATTGTCCCTTTCAGATTAGTGGACTTCTTGGCCACCTCCAACACTGCTGCCACGCTCTTGCTAGCAAGCTCTCTCAGCTCATCGGCCGTCTGATCGGCCGGGTCTATTTGAGCCGGGGCCTCAGTAGCCGACGACTCTCCCTCAGACTGCGCACTTGCGCCCGCCCTGCCATAGGCCCTCTGACTCAATCGCTTCTCAAAAGCTAGCTCGCGGGCCTCCTCCTCCAGCTCCTTCAGCTCGCGACGCGCGCGCGCTACACCAGAGCCTCCAACACCTTGCTGGGACCTCCCTTTGCGCACCTTTACTGCCTTTGCGCTAACCGTCAACTCCGTTTCGGTGTCGGACCCGGAGGACTGCGTCAAAGGCGGTACAGGATGGGGCCGCTTTCGCCCCACGGATGAATCAGTGTCCGCACCCTCGGACACGTCTGACTCCATACCTCAGACGCACCAAGCACCCAAAACACAAAGAAAACACAACAAAATAACAACAAAATCCAATCCAAAAGCAAAAATCAATAATCCATCAAGCAACGCCGGAAAACAAAACAAGTATGCATCAACCAAGTCCAGTAAACATAAGCAGTCGTAATTAAACAAGAAACATCCAATAGCAACGCAGAAAGGTAAGTCCAAACAAGTTTTTTCAACCTCCAACCTAACCTTTTTTTTTTTTTTTTACGTCAGGAAACCCTGTTGCCGGGTACCCGCCGCCTGGGGAAGAACGACGGGTTATGTGGGGCTCCTGCCGTGCAAAGATGGTAAACGCACGGCAGCCTACCCATTAAAACCTGACGGTGTCCACCTCGGTCGCCTTGAGGTCGGGGCCACGGGAACCAAAAGAATCATCCGCGAACCCCGACGGCGATTGCCCTTCGGCACGTCTCGGTGTCGGAGGGTGGGAGTTACACCCTCGACGTCCACCATCTAGAGTGGCGCGCGGCGGACACCGCGCGCGCCTACTCGGGCCAGGTGATTAGGCGGTAGACTTCCCCAAGTCTACCGCCCTCTGGCCGGTGTTAGGGGGGGAGGCGGCGATCGTGCGCCGCTCTCCGGCGCCCGGTCCTTCTGCGGTGGATGGCGAGCTCGGCGTTGGCCTCCCTCGCCCTTTCCGCCGCCTCCTTCTGCGACATCACGTCCTCGCAGAAGGACAGGACGGCGTCCCAGGACCTTTTGCTGCCGACCATGGCGGAAATCACGGCCGGCAGCGTCAGGTCCGCCCCCACAACACTGCGGAGCGCCTCGCGCTCCGTCGCCCAAGCTGGGCACACCTCCAGCGTATGCTGGGCCGACTCGTCGGGGCAGTCGTCGCAGTGGTGGCAGCGAGGAGAGGGCTCCCTTCCGGCGACCCGACACAGATACCCCCCGAAGCAACCGTGCCCCGAGAGGATCTGCGTGGTGCGGAAGGTTAGGACGCCGTGACGCCTGCCCAACCACTGCGTGAGAACGGGGCGAACTGCCTCGACGGTCCGTCGGCCAGCGCAAGGGTGCTCCAGCCTGGACCTCCACTCCTCTATTGCGGTCTCCCGCTCATCCCTCCCCCGTGGTGCTGGGCTAAGGTCCCTGGACGCAGGGCCTCGACGCGGACAATAGATCGACGCCAAGGAAAGCGCATCCAGGTCCCAGGGTAGGACTCCAGCCAGCACACACGTCGCCTCACCGGAAATGGTACGGTACCCCCTGATCACCCTGATCGCCATCACCCTCTGCGCGCGCCGCAGCAGGGCGATGTTTTCGCGACTCAGGGCATCCGCCCACACTGGGGCACCGTACATCGCCACCGATCGAACGACCCCACAATAGAGTCGCCGACACAAGACACTAGGCCCGCCCACGTTCGGCAATCGCCTCCCGAGGGCAGCCGCCACCTTCATCACCCGCGGAACGAGTGCGGCGAAATGGGCCCCGAAGCGCCACCGGCTATCGAGCACGAGACCAAGATAGGTCAACGAACTCTTCAGCCCGATGCGCGTGCCGCCGACGACGATGTTTGCGTCCCGCGGGGGTGCCTTCCGAGGACCATAAAAAAGGATGGCCCCAGACTTTTCCAGCGCGACCTCCAACCCGAGCCGCCTAATGCGCGCAACCACCTGGGCTACTCCTGCCGTCGCAAGAATTGCCGCCTCCCTATACGTGGCCTGCCGAGCCAACACAAGTGTGTCGTCGGCGTAGCAGACCACGCTCACCCCTCTTAGCCAGGAGCCCCGCAACACCCAGTCGTACCCGATGTTCCACAGGAGCGGCCCAAGTACCGAGCCCTGTGGAACACCGCACGATACCTCACGCGTGCTCCAACCGTCCCGCCCGGGAAAGGTCACAGACCTACCCGACAGGTAGGCACCGATGACACGGCGCAAGTAGGTCGGCACCCCATGATGACGGAGCGCTTCCCTAATACAGCTCCAGGGCAACGAGTTGAAAGCGTTGACGATGTCTAAAGACACCGCCAAAACTACGTCACCCTGAGCGACTGCGTCCTGTGCTCGGGCCTTCACCTGCAGAATGGCATCCACCGTAGAACGGCCACGGCGGAAGCCAAACTGAGCGTCCGACAGGTCCGGACCAACTCCCTCCAAATGCGCCGTCAACCGGTCCACCACTATGCGCTCGAAGGTTTTGGCGACCTCGTCGAGCAGCACAATGGGGCGGTAGGCGGAGACGGAATCCGCCGGGCGTCCCTCCTTCCTGAGGAGGACTAATCTGCCTGTCTTCCACCGCTGTGGAATTAGGGCTTGAGCCAGACAGGCAGAATACAGTTCTCTCAACTCTGAACCGAAGCTAGCGGTCAGGGCCAGCACCTTCCCGGGGATTCCGTCCAACCCAGGGGCTGTGGATTTAGCAGACAGCCGCGACACTGCCAGGGCGAATTCCTCCTCTGTTACCACCGGAGCCTCCTCTCCTTCAGTCTCTTCTCCAGCGGCTAGACGCGGGACCATCGGAGGTGGTGTGTGTTCCTCCCTCTGAGGAAATAGATTCAACACCACCTCCCGCAAGACATCAGGTGGTAGTGTCTGCGTTAGTGGGGGAGCCCAAGGGCGGAGCTTATTGCGCACCATCCGGTACGGCGTCCCCCACGGATCCCTATCCAGGCCCTCGAGCATTTCGACCCTTGCCGAAGCTTGTGAGGCCACAATCGCCACCTGCAACAGCCTTTTGGCCTCCACATACGTGGCGTACAGCCGGTCCTCCTCCCCCAAATCTCTCCGGACTCTCCGGCGATGGTGGGTGTACTGGCGTCTCGCGCCTACGCAGTCCTCGCGTAATCGCGCAATTTCCGCCGACCACCAGTACACCTGCTGCCTCGAAGGACGGTTCCCGGAGCGAGGCATGGACAGGTCACATATCCGAGTCAGAGTCCGTTGCACCCACTCGGCAGCCTCCTCCACTGACCCACTATTCCGCGGCAGCCACGACGCCACTAACGCCGCCTCCTCCAACAGACCCTTGTCCAGGCGTCTGAGTTGCCACCGGGGACCTTCCTCTCCCGAGTTTCGGCTGGGACCTGGCGGCACCGCCGGATGAGTGGAGATCTCAAACTGGATGTAGAGGTGGTCCGAGAGAGTCTCCACATCACCCAGCACTCGCCAGCCCTGAACACGGCGCGCTAAGGCCGGGCTCGCGAACGTAACGTCCACGATGGACCCGCCCTGCCGTCGCACGCACGTGTTGGCCGTCCCCCGGTTGAGAACCGTCAAATTAGTGGCAACAACCCACTCTTCAAGAAGCCTGCCTCGAGCGTCCGTTGTTCTCGAACCCCACAATCCGGACTTAGAATTCAGGTCCCCCGCAACGACTACGTCTCTGGCCTGGAAGGTCCGAGTGAGCTCCGACACCTCGTCCAGGAACTCCTCGAACTCCGCGACAGGTCGGTTAGGGGAGAAATAAACTCCCACGACCACCATGTCACCCAGCAGTGCCGCGACGCATCCCGAGCCCTTTACGATACGCGTAAAAGGGAGGGAGCCTGCGGCGACCTGGGAAACGATGGCCACCAGCCCGTCGTTGTCACCTGCCCAGTTGTCACGCGGGGGGACCGAATACGGCTCCGCCGCCACCGCCACTTGCCCGACCACTGCACCAGGCTTTGGACAAATAGGTCCTGTGCTCTGGCACAGTGGTTAAGGTTCGCCTGGAGGAACTTAAGTGCCATACCTAAGTTTCCATCCGTATCTCCGACGCGTCCTTACGGTGGGTTGACTTCTGGCTTGCTGGCCCAGATGCCCCCAATCTTCTTTTCGGTTTGGCTTTTTGGGCCCGAACACACGCTGCACTTCCAACCGAATGGTTCGCAGGCCTCTTCGCATCCTCGCACAGTGCACAATGAGGTACGGCGTCACACTGGCTGCGTTTGTGCCCAGGCTGACCACATCGAAAGCATTGGCCGGTGCGGTCAGCGGAGCCGGAGCACTTCACCGCGACATGGCCACCCTCATGGCAGCGGAAGCAGCGCTGCGGTCTGGGCTTCAGCAGGTCGACTTTGGCCGATACGAAACCTACCAGAAGACGTCCTGCATCAACCAACTTCTTAGCGGCTGCTATTGGACAACGCACCCATGCTGTCCCAAGGCCAGCGCCGTTACGACGGATTTCGCCAACCCGGACTGCTTCCTTCCCACAACCGCCAACTTGACTGACCGTCAACGCCAGCTCTTCCGACGTTATCGAGTCGTCTAGGCCGATTACGCGGATCTCCGAGCACTTAGTCGGCCGAGACACTGCCACCTCGTCGTCCGGGAGAATCTCACGGATTCGCTGCGCGAGAGAGTCCGCTTTGTCGGCACTGCCGGTGCCGGGCAGCTCCAGCATCCTCGCGCCCGTAGCCGCCACTTTGAAGCGGATGTCCGAGATTCCCAGGTCCGTCAGGTTTACGTCCTTCTTGACCCGGGCGAACACCTCGCTGTATGTGACGCTCTTGTCTGTTGCGCCTGGTAGCAGCTTCAGCACCACCGCCGCTGATCTCGGTGGGCGCAGCTTTGGCAATTTCGTCTTTGCCCTGCCGACCTTTTGTTCCCCCGCTTTAGGCGTCGTTGCACTAGGCACCTTCTTGGGCTTCCTTGCCACCACGTTCCATCCTTCCGTTAAGCGGTTAGTGGGAGGAGCCGAAGTAGACGGAGCCACTTTCGCTGATGCAGCCTGCACAGCAGATTCCTCCTCAGGCTGGCTCCTCTTCTTCTTTCCTTTACCCTTCTTGGGCTTCTTGTTCCCTTCCTTTGCAGGGTTGGCGGGGGCCATGAGGGTCGTCACCCTGGCGTCACCCTCTGCAGTCTTCGGGGCAGGCCTTGCCATCGTCCTGTCGGACGCCAGCTGAGGACAAACCCGCTGTTCCGGCAAGAGCCTACCCTCTAACGCCTCGAACCGGGCATTAATCATAGTCCCCACCTGGACCATGATCGTCCGGGCAAATTCTTCTACGCCCGCCGGATGTTGTGACGGGGGAATTGCCTGGACCTGCATCTGGGGTGGTGATGGGCGCACCTTAACCCGGGAGGCTTCTACTTGAGCTCTCAGCGCCGCGAACTCTTTCCGCACATCGTCGAGCTCCCAGTGCAAGCGGGCGTTGCTTGCCCTTAGTCGGGCCACCTCATCCGACGTCGTTCGTTTCGCGAGGACGTCCACTGCCTTGGAAATCGATGCGACCGCCTCCTTGAGGGCCTTTGTAAACGTGCCCTCAAGGTTGCCCGATTTAGTGGCAACCTTATATATTATCTCCAAGTTTTGCGCCACTTGAGCTTGGAGCTCGGTGGCCAGTGCCTCATCATTGTTCAGGAGGCACTGT
The DNA here is from genome assembly GCA_905404265.1 of Fabriciana adippe. Classification (NCBI taxonomy): domain Eukaryota; kingdom Metazoa; phylum Arthropoda; class Insecta; order Lepidoptera; family Nymphalidae; genus Fabriciana; species Fabriciana adippe. The sequence continues at coordinate 10,045,249 of FR990003.1, forward strand.
GTCACTTCCGGGGTACTTGTGCGCGAGTTCGACCTCGTCTGCACGGATAATGCAGCCTCCGCGACTTCCTGCTCCGCGCGAAGCTGCATTTCCAGTCTCTTGGCCTCGTTTAAAGCCTTCTTGGCCTCCGCTAGGCCTACGTACGCCCCTGTTATCGGGGGTCGTTCTCTCCCTTTAGTTTTGGACTTTGGTCCCTTCCGTCCGGAGGTACTATCGTCAGACGAAACTGACGCACTCCGTGGTCTTTTCCGGTGGTCCTTCATAAAAGATGCCCTTACATCTCCTTCCAAGGACATCGTCGACCGCACACTGTCACCATCTGAATCTCTGGGGTTGTTAGCCCAAAGACGCCCGAGAGAGGAGACTGAATTCCTCCTCAATATCAGTTTCTCTCCGCTAATTATTGAGGCTACTTCGTCTAAACTCAGCCTGGTCACAACGACCTGCGCTGCCTTTAATGCAGGCGCATCGTTTTCTCCATCTTTTACACCGCCAGTCACTGGCCCAACTTCAACTCCGCCCGTCGCAGGCACAACGTCTTCGCCGCCCGTCACAGGCACATCGTCTTGGGTTTTGTTTTTAAAATTCTGCATAACTGATCCCACGAGTATAGGGGAAATAAAACGTCCATCCGCGCGGTGCCCCCTGCACCCGGATAAGCCTTAGCGTAACCCGCTAGAGTGTTGGCCGGTACTCTAGCGGGGGAAGCAGTAACGACTGAACCGCCCATCAGCCATGCATCCCCTCGCGCTGCTACGTCGCTTGGGATTCGGGGTAATTTTTATAGAGGTTTTCTTCCTCGCAGCCCGGGCGGTTAAGCCAAGGCTCTCGGTCCCAGTTCCCGGCCGCTAGACGTGATCAACGACACCGGGTCCAGGATTACGAGATTCGGGGGCGGTGCACATGAGTGCTAGTCCGGCTGCGCGGTTAAGCACCCGCCGGACTCGCCCCACCTCCGCGCTTTTCTGTCAGGGTGTGCTCCCTTAGGCCGTGGAGTTAACAAACCCCTAAAGGCACGCCCATGCCTACTGGTTTTGGTCCGCGCCGGATTGCTCCGGTACCACCCGCTCAATGCGGGTGGCGTTCCCCTATCCGCCACCTGGGGACGCGCCCGGTAGGAGTCCAGCAACTCCCCCGGGAACCTCCAACCTAACCTTTTTTTTTTTTTTTTTTACGTGTGGAAAACCCTGTTACGGGTACCCGCTCGCCTGGGGAAGCGAGACGGGTTATGTGGGGCTCCTGCCGCGCAAAGATGGTAAGCGCACGGCAGCCTACCCAGTAAAAACCACACGAAAGGCCACTCTGTCGCCATAAGGCTGGGGTCACAGGCATCCAAATTCCTCTGTAAACCCCAGCGGCGAGTGCCTGTTGAGGCACGTCCCGGTGTCAGGGGCTAAGGTGGAAGACCACCCCTGACGGCCTCCTCGAGTGGCGCGCGGACGCCTCCGCGCGCGCCGACTCGGGCCAGATTAATGGACGGCCGACTTCCCCAAGTCGACCACCCTCTGGCTCGTGCTAGGGGGGGAGGCGGCGGTCGTGGGCCGCTCTCCGGCGCCCGGTCCTTCTGCGGCGGATTGCGAGATCGGAAGTCGCCTCCCTCTCTCTCTCCGCCGCTTCCTTCTGCGACATCACGTCCTCGCAGAAGGACAGGACGGCGTCCCAGGACCTTTCGCTACCGGCCATGGCAGAGATCACAGCCGGCAACGTCAGGTCCGCCCCCACAACACTTCGGAGCGCCTCGCGCTCCGTCGCCCAAGCTGGGCACACCTCCAGCGTATGCTGGGCCGACTCATCGGGACAGTCGTCGCAGTAGTGGCAGCGAGGAGTGGGCTCCCTCCCGGCGACCCGACACAGATATCCCCCGAAGCAACCGTGCCCTGTGAGGATCTGCGTGGTGCGGAAGGTTAGGACGCCGTGACGCCTGCCCAACCACTGCGCGAGAATTGGGCGAACTGCCTCGATGGTCCGTCGGCCAGCGCAAGGGCGCTCCAGCCTGGACCCCCACTCTTCCAACGCGGCAACCCGCTCTTGTTCATGCTCGATCCCGCGTGGTGCTGAGCTGGGATCCCTGGACGCTAGGCCTCGACGCCGACAATAGATCGACGCCAAGGAAAGCGCATCCAGGTCCCAAGGCATAACGCCGGCCAGCACACACGCCGCCTCCCCGGAGATAGTACGGTACCCCCTGATGACCCTGATCGCCATCACTCTCTGCGCCCTCCGCAGCAGAGCGATGTTGTCGCGAGCCAGGCCATCCGCCCAAACTGGGGCACCGTACATTGCCATTGAGCGAATCACTCCCGTGTAGAGCTTCCGAGTTGTGATGCTCGGTCCCCCCACGTTCGGAAGGAGTCTGCACAGTCCTGCGGCCTCCTTCAGCAGTCGCGGCACCAGGGCACAGAAATGCGCCCGGAAGGTCCACCGGCTGTCGAGCACGAGTCCGAGGTACTTCATCGTGCTCTTCACGCCGATGCGGACCCCTCCCACGACAATGTGCGCGTCTGATGGCGGCGCCCTCCGAGGACCGTGAAAGCACACGGCCTCCGACTTCTCCAGGGCTACCTGAAGACCCAGCCTCCGTATTCTCCCCACTACGTGTGCCACTCCCGCTGTAGCCAGTAAAGCTGCCTCCCTATAGGTTGCCTGTCTTGCCGTGACCAACGTATCGTCCGCATAGCAGGTGACCTCCACACCTCTCAGACGGGCGCCCCGCAGCACCCAGTCATATCCGATGTTCCACAGGAGTGGCCCAAGTACCGACCCCTGTGGAACACCGCACACCACCTCCCGACTTTCCCATCCTCCCTGTCCTGGGAACGTCACCCACCTCTCCGACAGGTAGGCTCCCACGACGCGACGGAGGTAGGTCGGCACCCCATGATAGCGGAGCGCCTCCCTTATGCAGCCCCAGGGCAGCGTATTAAACGCGTTCGCGATGTCTAGCGAAACCGCGATAACAACGTCGCCCCGGGAGACTGCTTCCTGCGCCTGGGACCGGACGCGCAGAATGGCATCCACGGTGGAGCGGCCACCGCGAAAACCAAACTGGACGTCGGAGAGGTTGGGTCCCGTCTGCTCTAGGTGCGCCACCAAGCGCCCGGATACTACGCGCTCAAAGAGCTTGGCCACTTCGTCTAGGAGGACGATGGGACGATATGCGGAAGGGGATTCCGCGGGCCGCCCCGCCTTTTTGAGGAGGACTAGTCTGCCTGTCTTCCACCGCTGTGGAATTATGGCTTGAGCCAGACAGGCAGAAAATAGTTCTCGAACTCTCTGCTCCAACGACTCCATGGCCAAAACCAACACTCGCCCAGGAACCCCATCAGGGCCGGGACCTCCAACCTAACCTAACCTAACCCAGTCCCGCTCGACCGCTGGGAGCGAACGGACGCGCCACGCGCATCGAAAACGGCGCTCCGTACAAAGAAACAACGCGGAAACTACGAAAAAATCGCTAAAAATAGTAAAAAGGACGATTTATTTCGCGAAAACTATATACAATTGTGCAGTGACTGCTAGTGCATATCGGACACCAAAAAGTGCCAAAATTTAGACCGTTTTTCACCGAAAAACAAAAACTTTTAAAAATTAAAAACTATTTCGGCGTGCGGCGCGCAAATAAGATCGACGACACCCTATTTTTATTAGTGCGTTAGAAAGCGTGTGTAAAGACCTATCCAACGATACCTCACTCGGATTTTTCCGACTACAGGAAGTGAGTGAAATTGCCAAAAAAAACAACTTGGACACAATTGCTCTTTTCGAAACGGAGAGTCGCGGAGAGTTGGAACGCACATTTTATGTAAGAGGAGATCGAGCCCAGCCAGAAAAACTTTTTCCCGTCTTTCTACGACGAAAATTAAAGAAGATATACAACATCTAAAACTACGAAAAAAATTGCCAAAGTTCAGAAGCAATTTAAAAAATATTTTCAGCGACGACCCCCCCCCCCCCCCCCCCCAAAATTGAAGCCTGGTTATTCACCTTTAAGAATCTGAAAAAATCATGAAAATCCATCGAGAAACAGCGAAGATATCACTCAATATATAGATTAAGGTATTTTGTATAATAAAAATAGATATTGTGGAAAAATTTTACATCAAACTCGAAACAAGTTAGTTTACTCGGTGTTACTTCCTATTAAAATATTAAAAATTCTTTGCAAAAGTAAATTTAAAGTATAAATTAAAAATTTTTTCGAATAATAATTAACGTAATAGTAGTTGTATATTTCATTACTATAATTAAAATTTAAAAACTAAATAAAATTATATATAAAAAAGAGTAAACTAACTTCAACGAACAAAAATTGTGCGACCGAAATTGTATATATTGAAAAAGGAGTGGCCTAAACTACTGCAACAGATACTATTGCCACCACCCGTACTTACTCGTAAATAATAAAAAATTAAAATTAGAAAACTTTTTGGAAATTGTAAATTTAGAATTAACTTTAGATAATTAAAATTAAAGTAATTTCATTTTTGAAAATTAAATAAAAATTTTTTATAATAAAAATATATATAAAAACTTAATATAAAATCAACATACAACAAGATCGCACAATTTCGGTTCAATATAGATAAGGGGCGGAGCTTAAAATACATTTAGACAAGCTAGAGCGGGACTTTAGCTTTTAAAATATTGTTAGAATCAGAAGTGGAAATCACTTAAAAAAAAAAACAATCGTTTGTCAAATACAGTTTAATGATTTTAATTATTTTAACACTTTACACAATTAACCTTAGACCTAAGAATTTAAGTATCAATTTCACAAAATCAAATTTAAATAATAAGAAATAACGTAACGATTACTTATTTTAAAACAATTAAGAGCAAATTTAGAGTGGCTTACGTGACCTCCAAGCTTAACACCGAAAATGACGAGTATGTCCGTTTAGCACGAAAGTTGACAAGCGAATGCCCTACTAACGGTCGTCACGTCATATATGGGTCAAAACCAAAATTTTGGCCAATTTCCTTTATGTTATTTTTATGTGACAGTAACATAAAGGAATATAAAGGTGTGTTTATAATGTGAGAAAAAACAGTCAAGAATTGTATTATTTCTATTATAATTAAAATTAACATAACTTTTTAAACTATTAAAAATAATAAATTTCTAAACTATTAAAAACGCAACGCATAGTTCTAATATGACGGTATACGCGAATCCACAAGATTTAAATTAACCATAAATTGCTCAACTAGCATGTCGATTTTTTTTAAAGTAATAATTATCATAATGAATTGTTGAAATAATTATTATAATTAGCCAACTGAACGGAACGGTACGGAACTGAAAATAATAATGTTGATGTAGGTACATAAACAATAAATCGCCTGGTATGTTCAATACAAATTTGTACAATAATTGGAAACATAAAACAAAATTTTACAAAGACAGTAGTGATGATGAATATGCAACTTTTATTACTAGGGCCAACTCTTAAATATAAGAGTTAGCAAAGAATTTTACAAACTACAATGCAATAAAAATCGTGTGATTTATCTCACGGACAACAACTGACAAACACTCAACTCATAGACAACACACCTCAAAGACAACAAGTAACTGACAACTATACAAAAAGTATGCCTTTTTCTATACAAAATAATAAAAAAAGAAAATGTTCTAAAATGTGACATGTTGCATACAACACTATAGTGAGATAATAATTTGAATCATCAAGTACTGTGGATATATGGTGATTAATAGTATATTTCAGTGTTAATAAGTTATTAAAAATAGTAATTTTAGTTAATAGTATAATAGTATAAAATAACTTTTTATTACTCTTTTAGACTCTTTTTATTTTATTTTTTATTTCACTTTTATAATTATTAATGTAGTAACTTTTACTATGGGAGCAACTCTGAAATCGAGAAAAAAAAAACAACTTTTTCATATATTTTTGCATAAGTATTAACTTGACATAGGTAACTAATGTTGTGGGAACAGAAGACTTCTGTTTCACGATTTCAGGGTTGATCTTATACCTAGTAACATACATGAATATTAAATAGGTATTGACAATTATTTTCATCTCCTAATTTAATGACTTGAAGATCACCTGATTTAATCACTATCGCTAGTAGTTAATTTTAATCACTATTGCTAAAAAGTACCTGAAAATCTGCTTTTAAATTAGCTGAAGAAATATTAAAGTATTCTGAAGATGATTTTTTCATCATTTGCAATAACTGCGTTGGTTTAAGATTAACTTTAATATTGGATAATATAGTCACTGATGTAGAAGTAGATGCACCTTTATTCACATCTTTTTCAGTAGAGATATAGTTAGACATTATGTTGGCAGGATGATTTTCGTCAGTATAAACATTATCAGTATCTGTAACTATCATGGAATCATCATCATCACACTCAGATGACGATTCTATAATAGGTCTCTCATGCACACGTTTTTTAATACAATCCTTAATTAATTTATGACTTTTTTGATTGCAATTTACTTTTCATTTTATATTTTTTAACAGTGTCGTTGTTTACAATTTCTTTTAATATATTTCTATTTGCATTGTTCTTTGATTTAGCGTACTCCTGTTTCATTGATTTTAACAATACATTTTTCTGCAGTAATTCTCTTGTAATTTTTTTTTTTCTCTTGTTCATTAATATTCAGATTTGCAACAAATGAATTTGTTTTTGATTCAGGGCTTGATATCGAACAATCTTCATAATCGCTTCTAATATTTTCTTTTTCTTCGTCATTTTTTATAATCTGTAAAATTTTGAATCTATATATTCTTTTTTTTTAGTGCTTTATTTTCTTTACTCAATAATTCAATTTTTTTCTTCAAATTTTTATTTTCTTTAGTTATTATTCTGTATTTCTCCTGATATTTTTTTTGGTATTTTTTTCAAGATTCACACTTTTCTACTTCTTCTTTGCTGTCACATTTTCTTTTTAAATTCTTCCCGTATTTTCGCCTTTCTGTCTTCTCCTTGTCTGAAAGCTCTCCAATTTTTTTGTAAAATGTTTTTGCTCGTACCAAATTTTTTTTTGTAATTCATTATACTTCTCAGGATCCTTAATTTTTAACCGTTCCCGATATTTTTTCTGCCTTTCAGCAGCAGTTAAAGGCATATTATCTGCGAACAAACACAAAATCGGCTTTACTTTGAAGCAAATTTAAAAAAAATCATCAAATCCAATATGTAAAAATATTATGTAAAAATATTAACATGTGCAATATAAAGTCGAAAATGTATTTATATTAAGTGTTTACACACACAGAAACGGTATAATATATCAAAAAAGTATATTCATATCTACTGTGAACACATCTTGATGTAAATTTTATGTAACGTTACATAAAAATGTTACATAAATATAACATAAAAGAAGCATGGGCGATGTTTTTGAAGTGTTAAATTCCAGTTGCAGACACGCTTTTTATTTTGGAATTACAGCCCATGAACGATTTAATAGCACGAACCAAATAGTTTGCTGACATTAAGATTAAAGAACAGGCATACTTACATGTTGTTTTTTAAAGCTATTGCACGTAATATCCAATAATGTTTATTTTCAAAATCACACACAACACTTGCACCTTGTTGCGACGCGAACAATATGGCAGTCTCGCAGTGTTTGGTCGGCTAGTGGCATGACTATGCCGTCAGTGTTCCCAGTATTAATTTCACGAAAATCTTATTTTATTTTAAAATAATGCGTTACATAAAAGAAATAACATAAATGAAGTAGTTTAGAGACGTGTTGTCTCTATTTAAATTACGCTTGAATATACATATTTAATAACATGTTAACTGTATATACGATTTAACGCACCCTTCACCACATTAATAAGGACTATAAATACTTTTTTTGGATAAATATAAACGGTAATTTTCGGTTTGAAACATAGAAAACGGACGTTGGACACAGGGTTTTTGTAGGAGAAGGATGGTATCATTTTAAATATTTTCCTAAATTATATATTGTTACATGACGAAATTATTATCAAATTATATTATTATTAAATCTATGGTTGTCTTACTATATGAAATCCACCATTTTATTAGCATCGATTTTACAGAAATTTTGTGGTAAAAGGTTAAAGTTGGAAGACATTTTTTTGTTAAGAAAATGGCCATTATTGTGGTTTTGACCCATATATAGTCTTCGTTTGTGAAGATACCCTTTTCTTCTTACACGGCCTCTCCTGACGATGTGTTGTCCTCGACACAATGCTTCCGAGAGACGCCGCTAGGTCCTGGGACGCGGAGCTCCGAGGCATCTGTTCCCTCGTCCAACAGAGGCATAGAAATACCAGGCGTAGAACTCTCTTCCGTTTCGACCGTTTCGTCTTCATCTGTGTGCTCGCCTGAAACATATTTAAGAACGAATGTAGACGCACGTCACATATGTTACCCCTACGCCTTTCTTCCGTCACCATTTGTTCAATTCATACATCGCCAAACATATATCACACACATCGTTAATAATTCCCTAAGGTAAGATTGAGACGTCTCTTTATACAAACCAAACCTAGGTCTTTAATTTTAACAATCTTGATTGACATAGTCCTCAGGCAATAAGGTGCTTCAGGGGTTCATTCTATATGGTAAGGTAATATCATAGTATAGCGACGAACGCCAAGCACGTAGCTTGTGTGTCTTAGCACATATACCGTAACAACTATGCGACAAACGCTTCGGTACAGCGACAAACGCCAGGCGCTGGACCTGTCTGTCTAAGCACATATACCTTTCAAACATTGCGACGAACGCTTCGGTATAGCGACGAACGCCAGGTATCGAACCTGTGTGTCTTACAAGCACATATACCTTTTATAATAATAACAAGGTAAGACTTAACTTACTCTCAAAAAATGCAGCACACGTATCGGGGCACCACTCGCCCCGCCACGGGACCATATGCTGGGCCGCAGCTTGAGTAGTCTTGCCGTAGCTACCGCTAAGCAGACGTAGGGCGTAGCGTCCGCTCGGCAGAACTTTGATTACTTTGTAGGGTCCACGCATACCTGGATCGAGCTTTCCAGTTACCTGTGAAAACTTGATAACGAAAACCAGGTCGTTAATATCAAACTGACGCGGTGGCTGCCGCTGCCGGTTAGTTGTCTCGTCCTGTTTAGCCTGATTGTCCCTTAGATGTTGACGAGCTCTGCTTTTAGTTAATTCTCTTAAGGCTTCTCGATTAGGAACTGGATCTTCAATTGCCACATCACGAACCAAGGCGCGGATAACTGGTGTTGTTGCCTCCGTACCGATGAGGAGATTCAATGGTGAAACCTGAGTAGTCTTTTGTTTGGTGATGTTGAGTACCAACTGCAGTTTTCCCAAAGACTCCGACCAGGAGGCGTTCTTATAGTTCTTCTGAATACGCAACATATTCAACACGGTTCTCATGTATCTTTCGGCTTGTCCGTTGGCGTGATGCATTTCAGGTGTTATGTAGTGGAGGCCACAACCAAGTTCGCTAATAAAACTAATAAAGTCGTTAGATTCAAACATACGCCCTTTGTCCGTAATCATTAGTTTAGGTACCCCAAACATGGAGACTGCCTGCGTTGTTACGCGCTTTAACTCTGCGGAATCCTGTTTAGTTATAGGATACAAAAGTGAAAACTTAGTGAACGCGTCGATTATTAAAACAACAAACTTGTAACCATTAGAGACGGGTAGAGGACCTAAAACATCTACATGTACCGTATGAAAAGGAGTGTCGGGCTTTTCCCATGAAGTGATACTTTGTAGTGGAGCTCGCGGGACTCGTTTTTGAGAAATACAAACCAAACAATGACCTATATATTTACAAACGAACCGTTTAAGCCCCGGAAACCAGAAGTGTCTCAATATAAGGTCAAGGGTTTTCTCTACACCAATGTGTTCGTGTTCATCATGAAACACTCGTAAAAGAGAGAGACGGTGCCCTTTGGGGATGTAACACAAAAGTCGTGGTTCCTGACCTATAGGCATATACCTGTAATACAAGACATCCTTTTGAAGAGAATAACGTCTAGGATCTAAATTACCATCACGGAGTTTATCAATAAGGTCTCGCGTTTCGCTATCGGCTGACTGTGCAATTTGGGCCCAATTACGAGGTCTAGTGATCTGATTAACGCTAACTACTGGATTTCGACTAAAGTAATCCGCATGTGGCATCATTACCCCATTACGATACTGAATGGAGAAATCAAAATCTTGGAGGTAAATCCACCAACGAGCTACTCGGGGTATTAGATCTTTCTTACGCTCTGTTGATTTGAGAGCATTGCAATCGGTGACCACTGTAAACTTCAGCCCTACTAGATAGTGACGGAAATTTTGAAGTGCTTTTACGACTGCTAGAGTTTCGAGTTCATAGGAGTGATATTTACTCTCAGCTCCTTGAGTAGACTTACTAAAGTACGAAACAACATGTTTACTAGAGTCCCGGTGCATTTGTAATAGAATGGCACCATAGCCTATACTACTGGCGTCCGTGTGAACCTCCGTAGGAAAGCTAGGGTTAAATATTGCAAGAACGGGTTCACTTGTTAATAATTTAATAATGTCTAAGCGAATGGCTTCACATTCGGGGGTCCAATTGAACTGAAGGTTCTTACGAGTTAAACGAGTAATGGGGGCAATTTTTTGAACGTAGTTTTTGATGTAACGTCTGAAGTAACCTGCCAAACCTAGTAGCTGTCGAACTTGTTTTACGTTACTCGGGGGGTCGGTATTAACTAGCGCCTCTACCTTTCGTGGGCTCGGCCTAACCTGACCTTGACAGATTATTCTACCCAAATACTCGACTTCAATTACAAGAAAGGAGCACTTTTTGAGATTAATAGAAAACCCGGCGGAAGTGAGTGTTTTTAAAACCCTACCTAAAAGATCTATACCTTCCTGTACCGTATTGCTCAGTAAAAGCACATCATCGACATAAACGAGAACGTTACCTTCATTAATGTGTTCGCGAAGAGTATCGTTAATAATACGTTGGTAAACGATAGGTGAGTTAGCCAAACCATACGGCATTTTGAGGTACTCGAAATGGTCTTCTGGCGTTACGAAACCAGTGAGGTGGATGCTCTCTTCTTTAAGTGGTATTTGGTGAAAGCCTGTGGCCATGTCTAAGCACGTAAATAGCCTGTAACTACCCAACCTATCTATGTGATCGTCTATGAGCGGTAATGGATATCGATCCTTTACTGTTATACGATTGAGAGCTCTATAATCCACGCAAAGTCGATCCGAACCGTCACGTTTTTTTACGGGAATTATCGGGCTCGCGTATTCCGATTTGGAACGCCTGATCACACCTTTGTCTAAAAGATCGTTGGTTATTTCGCGAACTTTAAGTTTTTCTTGATACGACAGCTTGTACGGTCGGTATACTATCGGCGTGTCTTTGTTAAGCTTAATTTCCATCTCGCTTGTTCGTACCGTAGTCGACGCGGTACCCAATATTAAATATTCCGAAAATTCGTTGATAACTGACATAAGCTTCGTTAGGTCTTCACCCTTAAGGGGTGAGTTTACTTCAGCTTTATTACCTAATTGGACCAAATGCAATGCCGAGTAATGGGTGCTAGCGTGCGTAAGGTATTGCTTGTCCTTCGTTCGAATATAAGTAATTCCGTCCCGATTGAGAACATCGGTACCTATTATAACTGACGCGTTCATGAAAGATGATGGGACTACTGCAAGCTCCACCTCGATGGATATGTTAGAAAATTCGACCGTAAGTGTCACGTACGAATCAGAAATGATTTCCTTATCGCTTATGCCTTTCAAAATGCAACGTCTCGGTATCGGTTGGCAACGAACGTATTTGAGAACTTTCGAAGAAATGAGGGACACATTGAGTGCGCCGCTATCGATCAGTACATCTAAAGGTACCCCGTCAATAACGGCGGAAGTAACGTCCTGCGCCCGGGAGTAGCTGGATTGAGCAGAACAAAGATTAACTTTATGTGTATTTCTCGACTCCGATCGTGCTTTTGCAAAGCAGTCGTTCTCAGTATGTCCCTGTTTCTTACAAAACTTGCACGAAATAACCGAAGTAGGCTGCGTGTTAGAAGGTGCTCCTGCTTTCGGAAGACGGCAATGACGACTAACATGTCCCCGTCGATTACAATTATAGCATTTAGGTCCATCGTTAGAGCTAGGTTTGGATTGAATACGCCTCTTATTAGATCCGCCTATACTGCTACGATTGACTACCGGTTTTGTATAGATGGACAAAAACGAAACTATGTTACTCGGGGTTAGATTCGCATTCGCAGCGGCCGCTCGGATCTGAGGACTATCTATTCCGCGTATAACGATAAGGATCATTAACTCGTCACTTAGCCCCGGAACTATACGCAACCGTAACAACGTACGACGAGCATACTCTGCGAACGTCGGGTATTTCTCGAAAGTCGTACACATAGCCTCAAAAAGGATGTTCGCGTAGTCTAATTTACTTGGACAAAGGCTCTTAAATTCGCGTTGGAAGTTAGACCACGTCCTATCAGACGTAACCCATTCGCTTAACCAAACTTTCGCGTCTCCCTTCAAACAAGATGCTACCCGTGACAAACACTCATGATCGGTCCACTTATTCGCATCTCTGGCGCGATCCACTTCCGTGCACCATGCCTCAATGTTATGAATAGATGGGTCAAAGTTCGACACGTAATAATGCTGCGAATTGGTAGGTTGCATAGTTCGAAAAGCTTGCATTAACGCTTGCGCAAAAGTGGATGCCTCAGAGTACGGCGCACCCGAATCCGACGGACAAGATATTTGTGGAGCAGTCGGTTGAGGTGAAGCCTCACGAGACCGATAATCGCGCCTATGTGAGGCCCGGTACGCAGGCAATCGGGGCCTATCATGACGCCCACTCGCGTATCCTCGACTACGTGAACAGTTAGCATGGATCCGGCTACAGGTCTCCAGGTGTAGCAAATTTTTAGTTTATATTTTGTTGCTGGCTCTTTGGGATGTCCTGATGTTATTTTCGACTAGCAACAAAATCCATGCCATCGTCTTGTTTAAAAAAGTGCATGTTAAGATAGCATGGATACGGCTACAGGTCTCCAGGTGTAGCAGATTTTTAGTTTATATTTTGTTGCTGACTCTTTGGCGTGTCCTGATGTTATTTTCGACTAGCAACAAAATCCATGCCATCGTCTTGTAAAGAAAAGTGCATGTTAAGGTAGCATGGATACGGCTACAGGTCTCCAGGTGTAGCAGATTTTTAGTTTATATTTTGTTGTGGCTCTTTGGGGTGTCCTGATGTTATTTTCGACTAGCAACAAAATCCATGCCATCGTCTTGTTAAAAAAAGTGCATGTTAAGATAGCATGGATACGGCTACAGGTCTCCAGGTGTAATAGTTTTTTAGTTTATATTTTGTTGCTGGCTCTTTGGGGTGTCCTGATGTTATTTTCGACTAGCAACAAAATCCATGCCATCGTCTTGTTAAAAAAAGTGCATGTTAAGATAGCATGGATACGGCTACAGGTCTCCAGGTGTAGCAGATTTTTAGTTTATATTTTGTTGCTGGCTCTTTGGGGTGTCCTGATGTTATTTTCGACTAGCAACAAAATCCATGCCATCGTCTTGTTTAAAAAAGTGCATGTTAAGATAGCATGGATACGGCTACAGGTCTCCAGGTGTAGCAGATTTTTAGTTTATATTTTGTTGCTGGCTCTTTGGGGTGTCCTGATGTTATTTTCGACTAGCAACAAAATCCATGCCATCGTCTTGTTAAAAAAAGTGCATGTTAAGATAGCATGGATACGGCTACAGGTCTCCAGGTGTAGCAGAATTTTAGTTTATATTTTGTTGCTGGCTCTTTGGGGTGTCCTGGTGTTATTAGCGAACAGCAACAAAATCCATGCCATCACCTTGTTACCAAAAACTCTGTGTTAAGATAGCATGGACACGGCTACAGGTCTCCAGGTCTAGCCAATTCTAGGGTTTTTTCAAATTTTCTTACACTATTCTTCAGCAACAAATTAGCAACAAATTCTGATGTACAATTGCATTTAATCCGTGCCGATCCCGCGAGTTTACTGCTAGCTTAACGTTAAGATAGCAGTAACTCTTTTTTTTTTGAAGTTGGTCAAAGCAACAAAATCGTGGTTTTAGCAACTAATTAGCAACAAATTAGCTACAAAATACCATGTAGGTTTCGATTGATTCTGCTAACCTTTCACTGCTATCTTAACAGACCTAAAAAAAATGACGGTAGATGGAAAAAAAATATTAACGAATGGATGTCTTTGTTTTAAGTGGGCGAACTTAAGTCCTTTATCCCACTTCTGATGTTAGAATCAGAAGTGGAAATCACTTAAAAAAAAAACAATCGTTTGTCAAATACAGTTTAATGATTTTAATTATTTTAACACTTTACACAATTAACCTTAGACCTAAGAATTTAAGTATCAATTTCACAAAATCAAATTTAAATAATAAGAAATAACGTAACGATTACTTATTTTAAAACAATTAAGAGCAAATTTAGAGTGGCTTACGTGACCTCCAAGCTTAACACCGAAAATGATGAGTATGTCCGTTTAGCACGAAAGTTTCCCCCTTTCCCCTCTCGTATACCCCTCACCGAATAGCATACCCCCCTTTCCCCTATTGTATACCCCCCGCTGAGTAGCGTACCTTTCCCCTCACCCCTGCCCCTCTTTGAGTGGCATACCCCTCTCCCCCCTGTCCCCTCACCGAGTAGCATTTCCCCCCCGCACCCATACCCTTTGTCAAATAGCCTACCCCTCTCCCCTTGTATACCCCTCTCTGAATAATATAAAATCGAATACATACTTACTGAACAACATTACCACTGTGCCATAGGGACATTCTTACTTGACGACAGCATCCAATAGTTACCAGGCACCGTCCCCAAGTGACCCCCAAGACCCCCCGGACCCCCAGACCCCCAGACTCCCAGACCCCAGACCCCCAGACCCCCAACCCCCCAGGACGCTCCAGTCACTTTTAGAAAGTACCATAAAGTTCCGTAAAGTTCTGTAAAGTTCCATCGTATTTCTCCTTTTACAGTTCCGCCAAACAATACCTGTAAAATCGCATAAATACTCGTAAATATCTTTACCATTTTTCCGAAACTAAATTTTTATAAGTTTTTATAGAAAATTTCAAACTTCCATAACTTTATCCCCAAACGACTTACAGCCCTGGGACCTCCATTACCTCCAACACCCCCCACCCCCCGAAACACCCCTAACACCCCCAAACACCCCCAAGGCTACCCACGAGACCTAACCCCCCCCCCCCCCAACCCCCCGCGCGACCTTCACCCCCCCTCTACTAAAAACCGAAATATCTCGGGAACTACTTAACCGATTTTGACAAAGTAGGTGTCGGGTGAAAGGCGCTGGAGTGCCGAATCCAAGGCTCCTAATTCTGTAATTTTAGAAAACCCCTAACTCGTCAAAAAATCCAAAAAACCCCATTTAAAAAATTTGCACTCCTACAATTTTTCTCAAAAAAATATATATCGTAGGGAGCCCCTTTAGTACCCATATTCAAAATTAAAATAAACAAAAAGTCTATAAATAACCCCGCAAAACCCCCTTAACTTAGAATTTTGTCCAGCACAGTCAAAAATCAACATAGAGACCCCGAGTTTGGGCTCTTTAGAAAGGTCTTGGCCTATCCTACAACCTCCTATCGCCAGATCCTCGCTACCCCCCTCCCTCCCCATTCTATACCCCAAAAACATATAAATTTCATATTAAATTTTAGTAATTGTAAATATTTTAGAGAATTTAGATTTATATAGGACCAACTTAGTATTAAGTTAGTACATAGATAGATTTATTCATATCTAGAGACTTCCCCGAGCTCTCTACACTCGGGAATTATTATTATATTTACTGACGAGGACCGAATTTCACACCTTCACGATGTTCCACACCCCGAAAACATCCAGATCCTCCACGGACACGGTACCGTCCACATCCAAGACCAAAATAACTACTACAAGAGCAAGCCTTGACAAGACAAATACAAAAGTCGACCTCCCACCACCACCTGAGGATCTCCTAAAGAAAGCCAAAGACTACTTAAAAAGGGCTGAACTAAATATGAAGCTGTCTGGGAATCTCAAGAAGTCTATAAAAGACGAAATAACAATAAGCGTCCACGGATTATACGATCTAATAGTACAACTGAACACAGAGAAATTTGAACTATCAAAGACCATCTACGAAAACCTATTAAACAAACCCGATGAGGCAGATACACCGAAACAAAATGAAAACATGCAGCAAATACAAGACAAATTAGAAAAACTTACAGAGGAAATAAAAATTCAAAATTTAAATAGTATGAAAACACAAAGAGAAATTTTAGATCTAAGAGAAGGAATCAAGCAAATTAAGCAAACACAAGAACAACCCCAAACCTTTAATAAAATAGTAGAAGATCTCAAGGAAGACATTAAACAAATAAGAGAAGAACCGAAAATCATGAGTAAAACAATAGAAGATGTTGAAGCACCATATTTTAATAAATCTATTTTTAAATTAATTTTAAGCAAAATAACATAGACCGAACGTATTGCTCCATTTTTCTGTTAGGCGTTCGGTCATATATTATCATAATATGTGTAGCACAGACGGTGATTTTAAAAATTCTACAATAAATCGTTAGACTGCGCGCTGTTCAGTCATCAAAGTTTTTAATTTTTTATTTATAATCCCGTAAAAACCCCCCGATACGCGCACATGGTCCATTACGAACCGGGTTATTATAATTTTCTTTGGAAATATTGGGATTTAAAGAATATTATCTGGAAATTAATAAAATTATAAAACTGAGCTACGTGTCCAAGGAAGTGATTCAACCTACACGTTTTGGATGAAGAAAAGTGGCTTGGACTTTAGAGTGATTTAATTTAATAAAACAAGTTGTTTTAAGCGTTAAATAAAATTTATTTCACCCAACACTCAGGTAATATTCTAAGTAAAAATTTAATGACCTATATGAAGACTGTACAAGGTTAGTAACATATGTTTTAATTTAATATGTACAAGTTATTCTTAACTTATTTAAAACTACTACAATTTAAAACGTATTAATTAATTATTTACATTGCATTAGGTTGATTAAGTATAAAGATAATTATTGTATAATATAGTTAATCAGTACTTCATTGTGACAGTACAATAATATTAATATTACATTAGTTGACTATTCAGATTTAATACAATATTTAATGTTAAACCTTAAAATTATTAGCATTGTAAGTAGTTATAATTGTAGATAGTTAAAATTGTAAAATAAGTTATTTAAATATACTAGTCTTAAGTCTATCATACAACAGCAAAATTATAAGTGCAGTGATTTTAAAAGTTAAATTAAATTATATTTGTTTAGTGATTAATGCTCATTGTCATATAAACATTGTTATAAAAATATTTCTTACATTATTTCTATTTATTGTAAAATTCCAGGTTGACGACACCTGCCTTTCAAAATGACCGACATAAAAGATCTTAAAAAGAAACGTGGCAGTTATAAGGGAAGACTTACTTCATTTGCAACCTATTTAGGTCTTTTAAAAGGTTCCGAGTTAACCCCTTGTCAGGCCATGGAGTTACAGTTACGTATTGATAAGTTAGAAAATATATATGATGAGTTTAACGAAATTCAATTACAGTTAGAATGTTTAAGTGATAATTTTGATATCGAATCTGTCGAAAGATCTACTGTAGAATCTCAATATTACAGCTTAGTCTCTCAGGCAAAAATTATGTTAAATAATTATTCTAAATTAGAAAAAGATGATGCAAAATCTAGCCACAGCAGTTCAAAGCGTCAGTTAGTCAAGTTACCTACCATTTCATTGCCAAAATTCTCAGGATCTTACGTTAACTGGCTTGAATTTCGCGATACGTTTACTAGTCTTATTCACGATAATGACGATATGGACGAAATAAATAAGATCGTATTGCTAAGCACCACAAATAAAGCAGGACAATAAGCATCAGACTCCAAAAACCGCGAGGTATAATAAATATACCGCGAGGCAAGTAAAACTTACCCCGAAGCAAGAGTTGAAACAGCAAAATAGAATTCACCACTGCAGAACATGCACAGCAAATGTAATATTTTGTTGGACAGCGTTCCATCAGTCGGCATTACACACCTGCAAAATAGATAACTAAGTAAAATAAGCAAATAAATAATAGTACTGATAAAATATATATATATATATATATATATATATATATATATATATATATATAAAATTGACAAGCAGTACTTACCCAGTAGCTAATAAGTAGTAAGAAATTAGTATAATTATATATCGTTAAGCAATATATTAAGTTATACATAAGTAATAAAAGTAGAATAAGCAAAAGTTAAAAATAGTTAAAAATATTGTAACTCATCCCAAATATAACAAATCGAGTATATAATAAATTTCAATAAACTAGAAAGCAGAAAACTCGGCTATAAAAATATAAAACATTATACAAATGTATTAAATGATAAGTAATTAGATATACATATGTATAGACTAGCATAAAAATTGAATTGTAACAAAACATAGAAAATATAAACAGCTCCCCCCATAGATAACATGTATAAGCAAATAACAAATGTAAAAAACCATAATTCCTAAGGTCCAAAAATATTGTAAATAATACCAAATTGTAAACAAGGTCTCTGGCCTCCATGCTAGAGGAAATTCGGCCCAACAAAAAAAAAAAAAACCTAACCTAACCTAACATGGGATTGCATGTCGATAAACCTCGACAAGGCACTGGAAATAGTAATGACGGAAACACAGCTCGAAGATTTTTTCAGAATTACTCTTGCTCTGCAGACATTACAGGTGTAGACGTAGAATTTATAAAACGAATGTACATAATACTACAAACTATGTCATCTGGAATGGCTATTAATTCAAAAAAAAAAAAAAAAAAAAGTTCGGTGAATACGCATATAGTACAGCCCAACTGTACGTAAATATTTATAATTGGTATTATATGCCTTCATCCGTGCATAAAATACTTATTCACGGAGAAAAAATCATTGAGTACTATGCTATTTTACCTATCGGACAATTGTCCGAAGACGCGCAAGAATCCCGAAATAAGGATTACAAAAAGTTTAGACTCCATCATTCTAGAAAGTGTTCAAGAGTGGCTACCAACGAAGACGTGTTCCATACCTTATTGTACACTTCTGATCCATACATATCAAGTTTGAGAAACCCCCTCGGAAACAATATCGAAAGAACTTTTAGATGAAGCCAAGGCCCTTCTTGCTATCAACGAAAATCTGTAGGAGCTTCCTGAATTTTGTACATATTTTTTTTCTCGTTTGTTACTATTATTCCATTTTATGTAAATTACAAAAAAAAAGACAAATTTTGTTTATTTTTCAATATGAATGAATGAATATGATATGAATGCATAATTTTTTTTAAGTTTTATTTATTAAATTAATTAATAAACAGAATTTTCAAAATCAAAATTATTTCCATTAAACTTTGTACATACAAGTATATGTGTGCAAAATTACAGCTCATTTAGTTGTGAAACAACTGAGATACGGAGTTTTGAGACGAAACATACGCGATTTTCCCATAGTGCGTCGTCCAGGCAATTGAAATATACTTATATAAGGTATCTCAATAAGTGTGCACTATTTCATTTAAAAATAAAAACACGTATTTATTGAGTGAGTTGTGAAATTTTATTGCATTGTAAAGTAGACAAGTTCCGATTAAGTATGGAATAAAATATCCGGCAAATGGCCCCCGTGACTCTGATGACAGGTCTTTACTCTTTTTACACGAAATTTTCGATGACTTTTTGACAAAGATGTGGCTGTATCTCACCGATGACGCGTGGGCTATCGACCTTGAGCTCAGGAATTATTTCTGGTTTATTTTTAATAATCAGGACAATCATAGGTAACAGCTGTCAAATTTCAAAGTTGTCACATGCACGAAACGAAATGACGCAAAGTTTAAATAGTGCCTTCTTATTGAGACATCCATTATTTATTATTTATTTATTTATTTATTTATGTACCATAAAATATATGTTAAACAAAATAAAGTAACAGAATGTCGACAAAGGATAACTTATCTCTTTAAGAGATTTCTTCCAGAAACCCTTCAATTGTGAGAAAATAAGTTAATTTAGAGCGGTGTAGGTACAGTACAGTATTAAATGTTATAAACTTAATATTAAAATATAACAACTAAATATTATAATTATACAAAAGTAAATATATTTATATACACATACATACATACAAACATATACACTTACATATACCTACATATTTATATACTATAATTTTATGTCTGATTTGATAAATAGTGCTGTTTAATTCTAAATTTAAATGTAGTAAGTGAGGGATCATCTTTAAAAATATAATCAGGGAGTGAGTTCCACAATCTTGCTGCCATAACAGAAAAAGATTTTTCGTAGAATATTGTATTGTAGTGAGGAACCACTAGCTTGGGTAAATTGACACAAGGCCGCACTGGTCTGTTTCTAGGGGGAACTAATATAAAGCGCTCACTTAAATAAGATGGAGTAGAGGTTTATCAAAATATTATAAAGAACACACAATATTCGAACGTTCCGGCGAAAACGAATAGGGAGCCACTTCAGTTGACGTCGGAAAATACTTACATGATCAAATTTGCGCAATCCATATATAAACCCGATACACAAATTTTGTAGGCGAATCTAACTTGTCGAAGAGCTCCTCAGTTGCATCCAGATAGCAAACGTCAGCATATTCAAGTAACGGGATTAGCAGAGATTGAGCCAGGGTGATTTTAGTTTGAAACGGAAGAAAATTCTGCAAGCGTTTCAAGGAATGAAGGGAATAATGTACACGCTTACTAACCTCGTTGACATGCGCCTCCCAAGACAAGTTGCAGTCGATTGTTAAGCCTAAGTTTTTACAAGTGTCTGAGATATTTATACAAGTACCATCGTAAATGACGTTAGGCAGAATGTCGAAGTCAATTTTGTTCCGCAACCGCTTACTACCAATGATCAGCGCCTGAGACTTTATAGGATTGACAAGGAGTCCGAAAGACTTTGCCCAATCTTTGATTTTTGCCAGATCAAGGTTTATCCTGTCTATTTCAGACGCTAAGTCACATATCAAAGCATGTCTATATAGTTGCAGATCATCTGCATATAGGTGGTAATTAGAAGAGAGTACCTGCGGGAGTTCGTTTATGAAAATTGAGAAAAGCAATGGAGATAACACACCACCCTGAGGGACGCCAGCGTAGAGATTAGACCAATCCGAGATAGTCTCATCACAGTAGATTCTCTGTTGGCGATCATGAAGATAGGATTTAAACCAATCAATCACAGAAGAAGAGAAGTTACGAGAGGCAAGGATTGAAAGTAAGACATCAAAGTCCACTGAGTTGAAGGCTGAAGGCATTCAAAACTTCTATTATTATATTAATAGAAGTTTTGTTTTAAGGTTATATCATTCTATGTGGCCCTCGTGATAACTTTCAGTTAGCCGCCGGGCTTTAAAATAGGATTATAAATTTATATCTAGTATTTAATAAAATATGACGAGAAAATGTGGGTAATCGTAAATAGATAATATGTACATACCAAATGGATTCGAATGATGATTTAATTTGAATCCGACGACGTCTAAACAATTGTTGTTCCTTAAGTTTCTTGAATTCCCGTTTGTGTTAGTTAATATCTTCTTGAACATTTTCACTTTTTTTTTAATATTTACCCGAAGAGTGTACGTGTGCTTGCTACCTCGCACGAAAAAAGAATGACGGAACTGAGTAGTAGGTAATGGTAATGGTAATGTAGACATTAACGAGTAAGGAATTGTTTTAAAAATCGATATACGTATCGACTTTAAAAAAAAAAAATCTCTTTAATGTGTGCGAAAGCTACCTTGTAGGTTAAAAGGACTACCTGGTTATATTATATCTGAAGAATGAAGCAAAGAAATATAATTATATATTATAAAGATGAATCTCATTGATCCAATGACTAATAGTGGTGCAGATCGTGAGGAAACCTGCATGTCTGAGAGAACCTAGCAGGTTTTCGAAAGACATGCACTGACTACGGCCTGATCCCCCTCGTACGGGAGGGGGGAGTTCGGGAGGCCCGAACCCAGCTTTGGGACGTTATAAAGGGCTGAATACAATACAAGCAGTGCCAACTTTGGACATATTTTACTAATAAAAACTGCTTATATACTGAATGAATGAAACGAAATAAAACACAAACAGAAACTTGCACATATATAATTTATATAATTTGTAATGTAGTTCAAATAATAAAAATCCAATCAAAATGAAATAAAATATTGGGTATTTGTCATTCATTAAAATAAATTGGGGCATCGAATTCGTGACAACTTTTAAAGCTTGTTATGTTTAATCATTCTGTTTTTGCTCGCAAATATTCTATGGAAAACAATTAGATATCAAAAGGACCAGGACATACAATTATTGTCTTGTTTATGAACTCAAACATCTATTAAAAATGGCAATTAATATTATAAATGCACTAGCCTTTTCCCGCTGTTTTTCAACCGACTTCTTCAAAAGGCTGCCAGCCGATACAAATCAAAGCACATCAATTTCGAAAATATCTGATAAGGTGTCTATAGTAAATAAAAACTACCTATCAGTTATTTTTTACTTCTTAGTGTTTTTTGTATTTTTTCCAGTAGATCTATTTATGTTATATTTTTTTCAAATATATCCATCTTTTATTAATTTTTGATCGATTTTGGAGCGACAATGTTTTTGATTCTACGAAAAGTGGATTCAAGACGAAAAAAAAAATGAGCCATACCTGAAAATTGAACGATTTTTTTTTAAATGTAAACATCCACTTGAAGTTGGGGATGATTTTCAGCCTCCCAAGACCATAAAACATAAATTTCTCGGAAACGACTAAATATTACAATTTCAAAAAAATAATTATTATATGTATTTCGAAGATTTCATTCCTCTAGTTTCATAAAAATAAAAAAAATAATGTAGAAATTAAAAATAAAAACTTGAAACCCGAGCGAAGCGAGCGTGAGTCGCTAGTATTATTATAATATTAAATATCATATTTATTTAAGGATTAATACTGAATAGGAGTAAATAGCGTAGCAAGTATCGCAATTTTTAATTTAAGTTTTAATGAAATAAATGGTGAGTGGTGGTGAAGATACTATGAGTCGACCGTAAAAGATAGAGATATCACGGAGTTTTTTTAGGATTTTAGAAGAACTACAATTTTCTAGTACATGATTTTTATGTATTTCTTAAGGTTTAGCCTACATATAACATAGCCATGTAAATTTATTTTTCGGCGACTTTGTTGCAAAATATTGCTTTTTTCTACTTAATTAAAACTTAATTTTTAAGTAACCGCTGCGTAAATAAAATAAAAACCAGAATATAAATAAAAAGAATGTTGATAATGATAAAGTATTAGGTTAAAAATTTAAATTTTATTGATCGAAAAATATTTTTTTTTATGTATTTTTAGTATAATATTAGTTCACTGGAATGTAAGATAAAAAAAAATGTTTTTAATTTTTTTTTCACATTTTTCCACTACATCAAAAAAATTGAAAAAAATCCTGAGTATAAAGGAGTACAGAAGACGTTTCCTGACAAAATTTGGAGGTGGACACTTTTCAAAAAATTATGTTAGTTTTATTTCTTGTCTTAAAAATTGTCTTTCGGTCTGGGAATCATAATTTTTTTTTTCATTCCTTTTACTCGTAAGTATTGGTAAAAAAGTCGGCGCTTATATAATTTCAAATTTATCATAGAAAAAATAAAATCGAAAAAATAGGTTTCTTTTTGAATATCTCGAGAACAGCTAGAGATAAAAAGCTAAAATTTTGACAGAATTAATTTTATTTGGTACCATAACGATTCTCATAGTACGAAGAGAAAACTCCGTGGGGGCAAATTTCATGTGTATATCCGGCTATATCCGATGTGCTTTTTTATTCTTATAACCCCTTCCTTCCTAAAAAATACTTTTTACTTGTGTGTTTACATTTCCATTCACTGGTAAAAATATAACTATAAGTATTCCATTTTGACCGCGGCCTACTAGAGGGCGCCAGGGTAGAGATTGCACACGGGCGCTACATGGGCTAGAGCCACCTCTGAGTAAATAACACTATGTGCAGTATTCAAATTGAAGACCAATTCAATTTGAGAAGAAGAGAATTCAATTTGATCACATATGAATTTAGTAATATACCCTACGGCCTTTCAGTAGCCCATAGAACATATTTTATTAAAGCGTTGAACTCATTCATCAGGACTCATTCATCAGGCTCTGTGTTCTTTGTATTAGAAATAACTATAATGAAAGCCAATACGTTTCTTTAAAACTATTACATTTTTAAGATTTTGCACTTTGAAAATTTTGTCACTTTGAAAATTTTGATTCATGTTTGGCTCCATTAATCAAAAATTTCTTTGCGAACCGAAAAATGTCATAATGCCATGAATATTTTTTAACAAAAAATATTTTACATTTGCGAAAATATTTAATCAGGGAATTTAATCAATTGAAATAATATGCAATTGAAATTTGATGCATGTTATGCCGCTTGTAGTGGTGTGTGCCTCCCTCCTATTAGTAATATAATAAATATAATATGTAATCCTAGCATGAATAAAGGAGTCTTACGTCGACACTCGAACATCTCATTACTCTCCTCTTTACATGGCGACCCTGCCAGGCGGTGCGCGTGCAATATCTGCACGAAGCGCGCGCACCGCCCATCGCTCGGAAAAAAAAGAAAACATTATAAAATATAAAAAAAATATATATTAAAAAATGAAAAATTTAAAAGAAGAATATTATAGCGAGGAGAATATAAAAACAAGGATATGGACAACATATTATTTAACCTACGATGAACTATGAAGTCGGGAAAATTATGACATCGGACTCTACTTATAATTACGAAGACGCAAATTAATTAAATAATTAATTAAAGAAACTACAGGCTGAGTGATTCATTTCATCATTTTGGAGCTACAGAAAAAGAAGATGCATTTAGAAAATTCATATGAGGCTGTCTGGACGAGCTGAAGCCAGCGAGCAACGAGAACAGTGGCCACCACCAGTTCCAGCGTACTCCAATGTTCCAGAGAGGTCGTCGGGACTTAAGATGAAGAGGATAAAAAGAAATAAACAAAGAATGCTAAGCCAAGGTATAACTAAGATTATTGAATAAAATCAATATTGCTGTGATTTAACGGTATGGAAAATTAGAATAATATTTTTAATTGTATAGGTATCATTATAAAATCTAAACTAAAAAAAAACTTAAAAGAAAAGCTTACCAAGGAATTTCTAAATATTAATATTAGCCGCTAATGACGTATTTTAGGTATAATTGTACTGATAGGTAAGTCTTTTTTCCAAAAAAGCTTAATAATTGCAATATCTAAGTTTTTAATATCATGTAATTTATAAAAAATATTTTAAATTAATAGTTGAACCTTTATTTAAACTATTGGAATATACATGACATGTAGAAAATATTAAAAATAACAATATAATCGAAAATGTGCAAAATTCGATTTGGCTGAATGATTAATTATAATTTAAACCATGATTTTTAAAATTACATTTGGTAAAAAACGGTTATCTAACGCGATGTTCATTAAATATCAATATTAAAAAAAAAAAAAAAAAAAAACATATTTTAATCATGAAAATTAACACGGCTTTAATACATTTTAAATTTATTTTAATTCTAATGTCAATTTAATCTCATTGATTGGCATACTCGTATATACATATTATGCATGCACTAACTTAACATATTATTTAGTGAGAAAAAAAAAATATAATAAAATTAAAAATGTTAAGCAAAAATTTCACTTATAAATAAAATATGAATATACTCATATAAAGTATATCAGTAAATGAAATAGAGTTGTAAACAGTTATTTATAAAATAATACAAGTATTTGCCATAAAGAAAGATATGAAAACATAAAATTATTATTTTGAATCGATCTATTAAAAATATTTCCAAATAGCTAGTTCTTAATAACAGATTGTTTTGTTAAACTTAATACTGATTCTCATATAGCAAAAGATTACAAAATCGTATATGGGAATGGCATTCATAACAAACATGAATCGCTCGCGCTGTAGTTTCCAATTGCTCAGATCAGCGAATATTTGAACATTAGTATTGTGTAATGACTTTACTTATCTACTATTTAAATATAATCGATATTTATGGATTTTTTAACAAAACAAATATAATACTTTCTTAGATTTACGCGAATATTTGACATTTTAAATAAAACTATCTTTTCGGATTATTTCGCGGATTTATTTTGATTTTTGGTTCCCGACGCGCGTTTCGAATGCTTTACAGCAATCATGGTCACGGGAGAGACTAAGGTGTTAGACATCTCAAAAGCGTTATATGTATACTTGTTACAGACAGTGCCTACCCACAAATTTACAAAAATGATTTTGAAAATTCAAAAATGGCACCAGAGTACCTTACAATATTTGTTGATTTTAATTCTAAACATATTTAAAAAGTTTAATAAGTATTATAATTAAATATTATTTGTTTAATTTTAGCTGTTATTATTATAAATATTACAATATTTTAAAAATTTTAAGAATTAATAATGTAATATTATTTAGTGTTGCTATTACTATAATATGTCTAACCACAAAGAAAATCAAAATATTAATTATTTATTAAATACTAATTATTTATTAAAGTATTATTATTGTTTTATATGTAATTTAGAAAATTAAATTTTTAATTTAGATTTCTAATGTAATTTTAAGATAGAATATTAAGCAACACTATCTTCACAGATAAAATATATATATTAATCTGAATCATTGTTATAGCGATCCACACAGTATGAAGTAACTACATCTACAGGTCTGTTATCTTTGTTTTTGCTGTTAGATTTTAATATGTTTATTACAGGATCCCATGATGATGGTAGTACCCAGCCATCTTCCCTATTGAAGTTTGGATGTTTTTTAATTTCAATAGCTTCGCGAATCATCCTGGGGCGATAACGGCTTTCTTTCGCAAGTATTTGTGGATTATCGAAGCGAATGTAGTGGCTTGGGCGATCCTGGCTATGTTTACAGACTGCAGATGTTGTATTGCGACGGTGCTTCACATCAGCTATGTGTTCTTTGACCCGAGTTCTAATGGATCTCTTTGTTTGTCCGATGTAGGAGAGCCCACAATCACAATCAAGTTTGTATACCCCTGCATCTTGGAGAGGGATGTGGCACTTGACTGGTGGTAAAAACTGACTAATTTTCTTTGGCGGCTTGAAGTAAGTTTTGATTGAAGCACGCTTTAAGATGTAGCCAATCTTGTCAGTGACTCCTCTCATGTATGGCAGGACTGCAGGGACTCGCTCGAATGTGGCTGGTTTCACTCGGTCACTGTGACGCAGGCGTGGCACTTGCAGCTTGTTGTCTCGCAGAACTTGCTTGACATGTTGCAGTTCTCCGGCCAGGTGTTGCTCGTCACAGATCCCTTGTGCTCTCTGAAACAAAGATTTTCCCACGGTAGCTAACTGTGAAGGATGGTGGTGAGATTCACCATTCAGGTACCTATCAGTATGGGTCTTCTTTCTATACACAGTGTAACTCAAGGTGTTATCTGGGTTGCGTTTAACTAAGACATCTAAGAAAGCTAAGGTATTGTCAGATTCTAATTCCATAGTAAATTGTATTTTAGGATTTATAGAATTAAGATGTTCTAAGAATACAATTATTTTATCAGATGGTAATATTGTGAAAGTGTCATCTACGTACCGCTTGTAGAAACGAGGGGTCACGGGTGATGTGTTCAGAGCAGTCTCCTCGAAGTCCTCCATGAAGATGTCGGCTACAACGGGAGAGACTGGCGAACCCATGGCCACTCCATCCACTTGCCTATAGAATTCATCATTCCACAGTAGATAGCCGGATGTTAGGCAGTGTTTTAAAAGTTCAGTGTATTCTATTGACATAGTTGTATGGACTCCCGAAAATACACAAGCCTAACGCTCCGCTACGTCCAATTGTGAGTCAGATCGACTCACCGACTTACAAACTGGCCAAACTAGTAGCAAAAGTACTCTCACCACTCAGAGGATTAACAAGAGCGTTCACAAGGGACTCTTACCATTTTATCAATGAAGTTAAACACCTTAAACTCATGAACAATGAAACAATGGTTAGTTTTGATGTACAGTCTTTATTTACCAGCCTACCAGTGGAAGACTGTATTGAAATAATATCTAGGAAGCTACAGGATCACAATATGTCAATAGAATACACTGAACTTTTAAAACACTGCCTAACATCCGGCTATCTACTGTGGAATGATGAATTCTATAGGCAAGTGGATGGAGTGGCCATGGGTTCGCCAGTCTCTCCCGTTGTAGCCGACATCTTCATGGAGGACTTCGAGGAGACTGCTCTGAACACATCACCCGTGACCCCTCGTTTCTACAAGCGGTACGTAGATGACACTTTCACAATATTACCATCTGATAAAATAACTGTATTCTTAGAACATCTTAATTCTATAAATCCTAAAATACAATTTACTATGGAATTAGAATCTGACAATACCTTAGCTTTCTTAGATGTCTTAGTTAAACGCAACCCAGATAACACCTTGAGTCACACTGTGTATAGAAAGAAGACCCATACTGATAGGTACCTGAATGGTGAATCTCACTACCATCCTTCACAGTTAGCTACCGTGGGAAAATCTTTGTTTCAGAGAGCACAAGGGATCTGTGACGAGCAACACCTGGCCGGAGAACTGCAACATGTCAAGCAAGTTCTGCGAGACAACAAGCTGCAAGTGCCGCGCCTGCGTCACAGTGACCGAGTGAAACCAGCCACAGTCGAGCGAGTCCCTGCAGCCCTGCCATACATGAGAGGAGTCACTGACAAGATTGGCTACATCTTAAAGCGTGCTTCAATCAAAACTTACTTCAAGCCGCCAAAGAAAATTAGTCAGTTTTTACCACTAGTCAAGTGCCACATCCCTCTCCAAGATGCAGGGGTATACAAACTTGATTGTGATTGTGGGCTCTCCTACATCGGACAAACAAAGAGATCCATTAGAACTCGGGTCAAAGAACACATAGCTGATGTGAAGCACCGTCGCAATACAACATCTGCAGTCTGTAAACATAGCCAGGATCGCCCAAGCCACTACATTCGCTTCGATAATCCACAAATACTTGCGAAAGAAAGCCGTTATCGCCCCAGGATGATTCGCGAAGCTATTGAAATTAAAAAACATCCAAACTTCAATAGGGAAGATGGCTGGGTACTATCATCATCATGGGATCCTGTAATAAACATAATAAAATCTAACAGCAAAAACAAAGATAACAGACCTGTAGATGTAGTTAGTTCATACTGTGTGGATCGCTATAACAATGATTTAGATTAATATATATATTTTATCTGTGAAGATAGTGTTGCTTAATATTCTATCTTAAAATTACATTAGAAATCTAAATTAAAAATTTAATTTTCTAAATTACATATAAAACAATAATAATACTTTAATAAATAATTAGTATTTAATAAATAATTAATATTTTGATTTTCTTTGTGGTTAGACATATTATAGTAATAGCAACACTAAATAATATTACATTATTAATTCTTAAATTTTTTAAAATATTGTAATATTTATAATAATAACAGCTAAAATTAAACAAATAATATTTAATTATAATACTTATTAAACTTTTTAAATATGTTTAGAATTAAAATCAACAAATATTGTAAGGTACTCTGGTGCCATTTTTGAATTTTCAAAATCATTTTTGTAAATTTGTGGGTAGGCACTGTCTGTAACAAGTATATAACGCTTTTGAGATGTCTAACACCTTAGTCTCTCCCGTGACCATGATTGCTGTAAAGCATTCGAAACGTCGGGAACCAAAAATCAAAATAAATCCGCGAAATAATCCGAAAAGATAGTTTTATTTAAAACAAATATAAGAAAAAAAGTACAAGTATAACAAAAGAAATATCTTTATTAATAACTGAAGAAAAACTATTTTCTTTTATTTTATGTATGGGTTAGGACACGTTCAGATTGGCAAGGATTGTATAATTTATTGAAAGGTTTGACTGATAAAAATAAATTCAGTAAGTGTTTTAAACACATTGGTTAGTGTAAATTGAAATATTAACTTATTTCAGCAATGAATAAAAGTCGGAATGTTAATAGGTAAAGCACAAGATCTGGTTGATAATTAGCTTTTTCACTGATAGTCGGGTGCGCAACCGAGTATTATGGAAAGCTAAGATGTCAATGAGAACTTTTCATAGACAGCAAGGTTTTGGAAGGGATAAAAAGTACGTATGATATGATATCAAGTTGAATGCAAAACGCATTATTATTGTTGCCCACATATACTTGATCATGCTGTACGCGAGATGTCTGCGTGAAAGTTATAGTGTGAAAGGCTAATATAAAATTATAATTAAAAATATATAAAAGGTTAACCAAGAATTAAAGAAATGTTTAAAATGTGGGAGTGTTCCGGGCTCTCCATATATAAAAATAAATA
The DNA here is from genome assembly GCA_905404265.1 of Fabriciana adippe. NCBI lineage: Eukaryota > Metazoa > Arthropoda > Insecta > Lepidoptera > Nymphalidae > Fabriciana > Fabriciana adippe. Next base: position 10,075,863 of record FR990003.1, read on the forward strand.
AATAAATGTAAAAATAAGTACAAGGCCGTGAACCCCTGAAAATATAGAACTGGGGATGTAAAAAAAAAAGAAAGAAGTATGTACGAGGAACTATAGTTCATGTAATAAATCTCGAGAGAAAATAAATATAAAAATAAATATATGAATATATGGTATTAGCTATGATATAGTATTAGCTATGCAATAAGTTCATGTTAACGTTTTGTTGTAACGTACGACATAGAAAATGTAAACGAAATAAAATCGCATGCGTATCCTGGACTGACATAATATGTATAACCTGATCATGATCATGAGATTATATTATATTTTTTTATATTTTTTATTCAATTAATTTTATATATTTTTTAATTACTTTATTTTACCTAATTTTGAAATTATATAAATTTAGTGCCTAAGTTCCATTGTATTTTATTTTAATCTTCAATATTAAATGTATTATTATGATATAAGATTCAGGGTTCATAAAAAAATATATTTAAATGTTTCATTTTGTAATGTCCATATTATTGATAACAATATTAGATGACCAATATATTTTAGTACAATTTAATGTATATTTAATCAGAAGTAATTTTTTTTATCCTATGTATCAACAAAATAAATTGTAAAAAAAAAGTCCATAGAGAACATTTTTTTTTAAATATCGGGGGAGGTGTAGTGGTGTGTGCCTCCCTCCTATTAGTAATATAATAAATATAATATGTAATCCTAGCATGAATAAAGGAGTCTTACGTCGACACTCGAACATCTCATTACTCTCCTCTTTACAAAGGTGTCTGGATCTATACTAAAATATAAGTATTATATATTATATAAAGATAATCGCTTTACAAAAGGTATAAAATTCTGTTTATTGTGAAACAAAGTTAAAATTTTGTCCCATTTTAGAAGATCTAAGCTCGTGGAGTCACAATAAAAATCAAAAATGGTATGACTTTCTTTTGGACGTAGAAATATTTATAGATGCTTCAATAATATTTTGCTATCGACAAATTTGCTCATGGACTGAGAAAAAGAAATATTTGGCTTAAAAACATGAAACAAAATTTTAAAGCTGGAAATAATCTGAAAAAAAGTGAATTGTCTAATTTAGCTCTTATTGCATGTTAATACAATTAAGAAAGTCTAAAATTAATTTGTTTACTTCTATGGCCAGGGCCAAATAACAGAGCTATATTTTAATAGAAAAAAGATCCGTACTCTCTAGTTATTGATACTTTTACAATAAACTAGAATACTAAATACTTTTATGCTTTTCTTGTTTTTCCAATTATTCTAAAGTATCTTCGAAATATTATAGATGAAAATTCTTTTTTGTCATTTCAGGCCTGGCATCCGTTCATAACGAAGGTGAATAAGTCTGAATTAATATGGAAACCTTTTATTGTGAAAAATCTTGTTACAGGAAAGTCTTTATTCTGGTTGCCGCGGTACCCACAACATGCGTTTACATGTTTACATTGTGCGGCATATATGTGTTACTAGCGACTCATCCTCGTTTCGCTTCGGGTTCGTCCCTAGACAAAAATAAATTTATCCCAAGGGAACCGTACATTTTTCCGGGATGATATATAGCCTATAGTCTTCCTTAATATTAACGGGCTACCTAATGCAGAAGGAATTTTTCAAATCGGATTGGTAGTTCCTGAGATTAGCGCGTTCAACCAACCAGACAAACAAACTCTTCAGCTTTATAATATTAGTATAGATATACTCGTATCTTTTAAACAGTGGTTAAAGAATTGCAATGGTAATCATTACCATATTATTCATAGCTTTGTAACAAATATTTTATGCTTTTAAGTAATCAGTATAATAAAGGAATTATAGGTATGGAATTCTTCACAGCCAGAGATCCACTTTTTTTTTTTTAATTTTAAATGGGCTTGCTCTTGACCTTCATCATAGCTTGAAGGCATTTTCTGAAATAAAGAGTATCCTAAATGTTGACCCTGGTAATAAGTTATCACTTCACCAAATTTCGTTGTAATCGGTTCATTACTTTTTGCGTGAAACGCGAGTTATATTATCGGGACGGGGGTTGTAATGAAACAACGTTTCTCGTCGAAAGGATAAGTGCAACTGACTTTATTCACTTATTTCTACAGTTTTATATACATATTACATGAGTGCGGGGGAAAGTGTGTGGGGTCTTAACAAAAAAAGGGACAACTCACTTGTCATACATTTACACTACTTATAATTAATCACAGATCCTTCTGAGTAGGATCTCTAAAGAAATGATACATTTGCATAGTTTATGATACAGATCCTGCTAAGAAGGATCTCTTAAGAGACGATACATTTAATTTATCTAACATGTGCATAGGTTAAGATAGCAGATCCTTCTGAGAAGGATCTTTAAATAGACCACATGTTGCGTTACATAACTCCTCCGCCCTTAAGAGATAAGCTTAGTGAAGACGCAGGCTGAGACGTGCTTTGAGATTGCGGTGGGATATCATCTGCATCGGTCGACGTCGATTTTATTCCTCTTCCTCTGCAAAATCTATATGATGCTATGACTATACCAATTACCAACAGAGTTAATACACTAACAGAAGACCAGCTTGGGGTCGTTGTAATAAGTGGAGTATATTCAATTTGATCAGCTACTTTCTTAGTTTTCTGGAGGAGGTCTTGTATTTTATCTAGTTTCACATGTTTAATATCTATTTTTATATCAATAAAAGTTGTTGCGTTGTAGACTCTGGGAAGTGGTATTTTTTCTTGAACATATAAATATTTATTGTGAGTTTCTAAAGTTTTGTCCATTATTAATATCTTGCACTTATTTGTAATAGTTACTAGTGACACTATGACATATGACACGCTATGACGATGATATTGTACGTCCTCTCCACATATAGTCTTCATGATCTCTTCGCGTTTTGTGATCACGATCCAGGAATTTTCATGAATTTGATATACAAGGTTGTCTTTGAAATTGGCTTTGGCGTAAAAACAGTTACGTGGTTTTTGATGCTGAATCAACTGTGCGACACAATCTTCGGAATCCTGAAGGTGTTGCCACTCTATGTGTTTGCAGATAGCTTTATTTGTTGTAATGTGCACGCAGGGCTCACTTGGGTAAGCAAATTCTGTATTTCCCAGTATTAGGTAAGGATTTTTTGGAATAAGAAGGATATCATTTTCATTAGGAATGGAGTATAAATGGAGTAATGTATAAGACTGTTTGGCAACCAATGGTATCTCTAATACAAAGTTTATTGTTTCATTAGTTAAGTATGCTTTTACAATAACTGTTTTTTCTATTAAATGTATATTAGATAAAATTGGTTCAAATGCTAAATTAAATTGATGTTCCCTTTCAATCTTGGTTAATTCTTGAAGTAAATGATGCGGATCTACAATACTCGGATGCAGTATGCCTATATGTGCTTTAGTTATACTAAGAGTTAAGATCAAGATGTTGCACTTAAATAAAAGTCTCGAAGTTAATCAGTACACGTATATTCACTATACACACACAAAAAAAAACAGTACAAAAAGGAGTGAAAAGTTTTATAAGATAGCGTACAAACAGTCACAAGAAATACAGGAAGTTCGAACTCAAAATATAAACAAAAAGCGGAGAAATTATTTAAGAACTATCGTATGATTAGCAATGTCACAAGCCGAGTTGTTGCAAGCGAATGAATATCGAGAAAAAGTACGCGGTACAATACGCGGCAACGGCAAGCGGCGCGTAGGCATCACGCGTCGATAGCATGCAAGCTAAACAAATGCGTTCACTCGGGTTTGCTTTGTAATTAATATTTATTATATATTTTATAAAAAATTTAAATGTTATAATGAAATAGACTTATGGCATCTAATGTATATATGGTATTACATGTATATAAAATGACTATTAATTTAATATTGTTTTGTTTTATTTTATTATATGTATGTATATGTATTCCTACATTACTCCCCCCCAGAGACCGTACTACGGGTGATAGTAGTCTGGGAATCGAACATTGCGCCCTGATCTAGTTCTTCTGACGGTATTATCTTTACTATGAGGATTCTCATCTGGAATGTTCGTTGGAGTGGGTGTTTGTGTGTGTGAAGATTTTTGTATGACCTTTAGTTTGTGAGTTATATTTGGTTCGTGTGATTGTTTCGGTGTATTTGAAGTATGTTGTGTGTATGGTGCATAATTGATGTTAGGGTCATGCAGTATGTAGGCTGGTTTCAGTCGGTCTATGGATACTGTGACCTCGTTTCCTTTATACAGAATTTTGAATACTTTTTCCTTACGCTCTAATACCTCGTAAGGGCCGGAATACGCTGGCCTAAGAGAGCCTGTGGTACTGTCGTCACGAAGAAACACATGAGAGGATGTAGCGAGATCTTTATGAATAAATGTTGAGCGTCTCCCGCCATGTTGATTAGTGGGCAATGGCTGGAGGTTCTTGACGAACTTACGTAGCCTTGACACGTAATCAGAAATATCGAAGTTGTTAACTTCTGTGGGCTCAAAAATTTCACCTGGAAGTCGGAGAGGTTCCCCATATAGAAGCTCAGCTGAGGAAGCTTTGAGGTCCTCTTTAATAGCACTGCGGATGCCTAACAAAACGAGTGGTAATGCATGCACCCAAGATGTACCGTCGTGGCACACAATTGCTGCTTTCAGCTGTCTGTGGAACCTCTCAACCAATCCATTGCATTGTGGATGATATGCAGTGGTTCTGCGATGCTGAAAGCCAATCAATTGAGACAAGCTTTTAAATAAGGCCGACTCAAATTGTCTCCCACGGTCAGTTACAATGTCCATAGGACAACCGAAACGTGAGATCCAACCGTGAACTAGTGCCTTAGATACAGTCTCAGCATTAATATCTACCAGTGGTATCACCTCTGGCCACCGCGTAAAGCGGTCTACTGCTGTAAGGCAATATCGGTAATCTTGTGAAACTGGTAGTGGTCCGATTAGATCGATATGAACAAAGGCAAATCTTGTCTTTGGAAGTTTAAAGGAGCTTAAAGGAGAGAAGACGTGCCTTGTAACTTTCGATTTTTGACAAGCTTGACAATTTCGAACGAATTCACGACAGTCACGCTTTACACCTGGCCACACATAGCGATCTGAAACTATTTTTGCAGTCGCATTTGCACCGGGATGACTCAACGAGTGTAAGCTGTTGATGACTTGTTGTCTTAGCTTCGCCGGAACAAATGGTCGCAAGTTACCGTCTCTTACATCACAATATAGTCCCTCTTGACACCCAGGCAATTTTAGCTTCTCAAGCTGTAGCGCTGTGCTACCGCTCAAATAGATCTTCATTTCGCAGTCATCACTCTGAGCTTCAGATAACAATTTCAAATCTACCGGCTGCCCTACTGCTTCGATACGAGATAAAGTATCGGCTACGATATTGTCCTTACCTGAAATATGTTTGATGTCAGTGGTGAATTGCGAAATGAAATCTAGGTGACGAAACTGCCTAGGGGAACAGTTGCTTTTGTGAGAGTTGAAGGCAAAAGTGAGAGGTTTGTGATCGGTGTAAATAGTGAACACTCTAGCCTCAAGCATGTGACGGAAGTGTTTCACACTTTCGTATACAGCCAGGAGCTCTCTATCGTAAGGGGAATACTTTTGTTGGGACGGACTCAACTTACGAGAGAAGAACGCAAGTGGTTCCCAAAAAGTCCCTTTTAACTGCTGCAATACGGAGCCTATTGCAATATCCGAGGCATCCGTAACTAAGGCTAACTTTGCGTCGCAAACCGGGTGCGCTAACAATGTTGCCTTACATACTCTATCCTTACAAGCTTTGAAGGCCTCCAATTCTTCAGCTGTTAGGTTGACTGGGTGGGAACCCTTCACAGAGCCTGTGAGAAGAGCATTAAGTGTAACCTGATGAACAGCTGCGTTTGGAATAAAACGGCGGTAGAAATTTATGACCCCCAGGAAACGTCTAAGTTCTCGCACCGTCTTCGGAGTTGGAAAACTTTGTACAGCTTCCACTTTAGCTGGTAGTGGTTTGGTGCCCTGGGCTGAGATGCTATATCCGAGAAATGCTACTTCGGGAACTCCAAAAATACACTTACTAACGTTGACGACCATACCATATTCCTGCAACCTAGTAAACAGCTGATTCAGGTGTTGCTGGTGAGTTTGTTCATCCGGGGAGAAAACCAGGAAGTCGTCTATATATGCATAGACAAAATCTAGGCCACGAAGCATTTCATCTACAAACCGTTGAAACGTTTGACCGGCATTTCGAAGACCAAACGTCATGTAAGGAAATTCGAAAAGACCGAAGGGTGTGGTTATTGCAGTTTTCGGGATGTCATCAGCATGGACTGGAATCTGGTTAAAACCCTTGACCAGGTCAATTGTTGAAAATATTTTGCAACCTGCTAGGCTTTGGGAAAAATCGTGAATGTGTCTTATAGGGTATTTATCAGGCACGGTGCGAGCATTGAGCATACGGTAGTCTCCGCACGGACGCCAGGTGTTGTCCTTCTTCGGTGCAAGGTGGAGGGGCGACGACCATGGAGATTCTGATGGTCGACAAGTACCAATCTGCAACATAGCCTCAAACTCAGCCTTAGCAATTTTTAATTTGTCTGGCGCCAACCTGCGCGGTGTAGATGAGATTGGCGGTCCAGGTGTAGTGCGAATGTGGTGTACTGTGTTATGTTTAGGTGTACGATGCATACCAGATGGATTTAATAATTCAGGGTATTTAGATAGTATGTTATGATATACCGAGCTACCACTAATTGCTTTAATTGAAGATATGCCCTCAGAAGATAACGCAGGCAAACCCGCGGAACATAGTGTAGTGCTGGCGTCAATAAGGCGTTTACGACGAACATCTAGTTAAATTATAATGCGATAAAAAATCAACACCAATAATCGCCTTAGTGACGTCAGCCACAATAAATTGCCAAGTAAAGTCACGGCGCAAGCCTAGATTTAAAGTTAAATGCATAAACCCGTATGTGTTAATTATCGACCCGTTTGCTGCACATAATTCATAACTAGATTTTTGCCGTTGCTCATTTAAAGCAGAACGGGGGAAAACACTAAGATCACTGCCAGTATCTATTAAAAATTCTATTTTATAATGCTTGTCCTTTATAAATAAGCGACCCGTACCTGGACAGTCGCCGGCCGCCATTACCGACTGTCTCGGCCGTTTCCCGAAAACTCACACGGTTTTATGCATTTACTTGCCTTGCTCCCGAAAGTATGATGATACCAGCATACTGGATATTTTCGATGTTCCGAGGTTGATCTTGACCTCGGGCGCGAACGGGATCGGTGTCGTGCTGACTCGTGACGCCTGGATTTACCCTGCGCCTGCGCACGAAAGAAACGAGCTTGCTCGTCCACTTTTACTGCCAGTTGCTCCACCATCCTCCTCAGTTCAGCGATCTCGTCGCTGATATTACTGCCGGGGCTCGATGACGTTGCTGCCACGTTGCACGGCGATACAATATCTTGTATGTTATCAGCGAGGTCTGCAAGTTGCTCGGGTGAGAGTGATGGCTGGGAAGCCAACACTGTCTGCACATTGCTGGGTAAGCGTTGACACCAGATAGTTTTTACAAAGTCAGCTGGAACCGAAGGTCCGGCCAGGTCCTGTAGATGACGTAGAAACTGTGAAGGCTTCCGCTCGCCAAGAACCTCATGCGTTAACAATTGCCTGACTTTCTTTTCATGGGAAGCAGTCAGTCGGCGAATAAGCTCCGTCTTAATTTTTTGGTATCGGTTTTGAGCTGGGGGGTTAATAATGGGTTCAAATCACGTCGGGGTCACCAGTTTAGTTATACTAAGAGTTAAGATCAAGATGTTGCACTTAAATAAAAGTCTCGAAGTTAATCAGTACACGTATATTCACTATACACACACAAAAAAAACAGTACAAAAAGGAGTGAAAAGTTTTATAAGATAGCGTACAAACAGTCACAAGAAATACAGGAAGTTCGAACTCAAAATATAAACATAAAGCGGAGAAATTAATTAAGAACTATCGTATGATTAGCAATGTCACAAGCCGAGTTGTTGCAAGCGAATGAATATCGAGAAAAAGTACGCGGTACAATACGCGGCAACGGCAAGCGGCGCGTAGGCATCACGCGTCGATAGCATGCAAGCTAAACAAATGCGTTCACTCGGGTTTGCTTTGTAATTAATATTTATTATATATTTTATAAAAAATTTAAATGTTATAATGAAATATACTTATGGCATCTAATGTATATATGGTATTACATGTATATAAAATGACTATTAATTTAATATTGTTTTGTTTTATTTTATTATATGTATGTATATGTATTCCTACAGTGCAAACGTTAATGCGTTTTCTAAAATACTTATTTTACTATAAATTTGTTGTAAACATACTTCTAATTGTATATAAAAGTTCATAATATTTACACGTTCATTCAAAGTATTAGTATTATTATTTAACTGTTTCATGAAAACTATTAAATTACTATTGTATTTTTGTATATTACTTTGAATTTGCGTGATTTCATGTTTATATTCATTCATAAAAGTTTGCATTATACCTAAAGTATTACCTTGCATTTGTTTTGTATTTATATTTAATTGTTGTAATTGATGAATTTCATTTTGGATATGGTTAGCGTCTTCTTGATCCATATTGCCAGTTATAGCCTTAACTATGGATCCTAATCCATTGATTAGTCCTCATTTTATTCTAGGGAAAAATGTACGCTTAAAATTAATAGTTTTAGATCCTATGATAAAACAAAACATGAAAGTATATAATAATAAGTATAAGAATTGGTATAGGTATAGTAAATAAATCTTTAAATAATAGATTCTTATCTTATCACAACTACTCATATTATTTAATGTATTTTTAAAAAGTCACACTTACTAACTAACCATTGGGTCTAATTAATTTAAAACGTGTTCTTTTTCGACAATCATAATAGATATTTGCTAGCCTTTTGTTATGCATAGTCTTCAGTTTATGATCCTCTTTACGTAATTGCTTATCATTGTTCTGGCAACCTCGACTTATAAGTTTACTTTTATTATATTTATTGGCTCCTATAGATTTAGGATTTTTTATTTTACAATCTAACAAATGAGCTTGGCTAATGCTTTGAGCATGCACTTTGACTATAGGCGACGCATCTTTGTTCGCATTTAGTTTACGTTTTTTATTTTTTATTTTACGATTAGACTCTCTAACGACAACTTTCCTTTGATAATATATGGATTCATTTTTGGTTATATTATCCGAATTATTATTTAATATTTTTGTATTAGATTTTTGTGTAGTACTTTTAATATTACTAGTATCAAATTGTTTATTTTTTAAATTAGAATTATCAAAATAAAGCCTATCTTCGTCAGCTTCTTGTTTATATTTTTCAAACCTAGCTTTTTCGCGTATTGCTATAGATATATATTTTTCTAAGCTATCTGGATTATCAATACGCACCGAAAGTGCTGCATATGGACTTAAATTCTCTAACAAAACTGAGATAGCTAACTTTTCAAAATATTCTCGTTTTGTTGGATCTAAACAGATTAGTGACAACGTCAAATCGCGTATTTTATCCGTATACGCTTCGAAATCGTCTTCTTGTGTTGATAAGTTCATCAACTCGTATATAGTTTCTATTTCATTCCTAGAGTCACCGAGACGTCTTATTAGAATATCTTTTATTTCCGGCCAAGTATAAGCGTTTTCACACCATGTCAATACTTCAACGGCTCTATCCGTTAACTTGTTTCTTATTAAACAAGCCACGAATGGATCTTGTCTGTTCCCTATCATATCGAGAACTTTTTCGACCGATTTGATATAATAATTAAAAATTCTACTATTACCGTCGTACGTGGGTAATAGCGATGCAATAGTTGCATAGTCGGTTTTTACCGAATGTCAATTTTGACGCGGCATTGTTCAATACACAAATTACCTACGCTTTACATAAACTTTAAAAAATTTAAAAAAATAATCCACTTTCATTTTGAGACACCAATTAAAGAATTTGATTTAAAAGGACTCGAAAAGGATATATAAAGGAAACTGGGAATATAATAGAATTTTGCTTACCCCACAAGTGTTCCTCTTATTTGAGCTGCACCGCCTTTCTGCAAAAGTTTGATTGCACCGAATTCTCCAGTCCACGACTTAAGGTTTCTTTTCTTAATCGCGTCGCGGTAGGTACTGGTCTACCTGGACTAGTACACCGTAGTATGACTAAGCTATAAGCTTTATGTCAACAGACGCGATCCTACCGACTGCGCCAGTTATATTATCGGGACGGGGGTTGTAATGAAACAACGTTTCTCGTCGAAAGGATAAGTGCAACTGACTTTATTCACTTATTTCTACAGTTTTATATACATATTACATGAGTGCGGGGGAAAGTGTGTGGGGTCTTAACAAAAAAAGGGACAACTCACTTGTCATACATTTACACTACTTATAATTAATCACAGATCCTTCTGAGTAGGATCTCTAAAGAAATGATACATTTGCATAGTTTATGATACAGATCCTGCTGAGAAGGATCTCTTAAGAGACGATACATTTAATTTATCTGAAATTTGCATAGTTTATGATACAGATCCTGCTGAGAAGGATCTCTTAAGAGACGATACATTTAATTTATCTAACATGTGCATAGGTTAAGATAGCAGATCCTTCTGAGAAGGATCTTTAAATAGACCACATGTTGCGTTACATAACTCGCGTATAGACAAAGAGACAAACAGACAAACAGACAAAAAAATTAATAACTATTGTTTTGGGGTCTATATCGTATACATAATACGTTACAGTCATTGTTTTTAAAGAATATTTCATGTACAGATTTCGCTAAGTTACTGCTTTATTATAGTATAGATAACGTACTCGTATAAGAAAACAGTAATATCATTTAATAAAAATAGTTATAGCGAGTGTACTTTAGGAGATAGACATATACTGTTGAGAACTTTTCTGTAGAACTTATTAAGACCTACAATTTTCTAGTATATTGTTTTGATGTATCTCTTAAGGTTCAGCCACCGTTAGCCATAGAAATTTCTAAGGATGACTCGATAGAAACAGTCATTGCGTTTTCCCGCGGGAACGAAAAATGTGCCTGTAGTAAAAGGTATCCTAAATGTTGACCCGAGTGATAAGCTATCTGGTTGCGCTGATTCAATAGAAATTTATAGGTACTAAGTAAATTTGAAATATAATTTGATTGTTGCAATTCATTTCCGTACCTCTGTCCCATTCCCGCACATACTTTCGTAACGCGTGTTAGTAAGACGCTCGATACGCATCGACATACATAGATAGACTGTGGCGCCTTCTGAGGCGTGTGAAGTGAGTTAATCAATCGTTCGTTCGTTGTCGTTAAAAAAGCATGGCCGAAGACCTTTACGTGTGCTTGCGCCGCTAATTAATTTTGGACAATTTAGTGTATGTACAGGTTATTGTGGACTTGAAGTGTGGTGGGCGATCTATCCGAATGACACAGCATCAACAGGTATTGTGCACTTTTTCCTTATAAATAGAATTGCATCTTGTCTCGCCATTTTCGCCGTTCCTTAACTAAGTTGCATCAATCAAATACAGGTGTAGTGTTATTAATCGCAAAAATTAGCATCATCCGCGTAAACATTTATGGTTCCTTATCGAGCCGGATTATAGTAGCATTTATGGTCCTTATTGAACCGCATTATAGTTGAATCAGCGTAGCTTAAAACAATAAGTAATTGCACAGATCATATATAGGTAATTGCTATAACCTCTTATACGTATTTCGTACTTAACGGATCTCGCTTACCTACATTTCATTTTCGCATAGCTTAGTACATAATTTCATTGAATCTTTCGATATATAACCGCTTCTATCTAAGTAATACGTAATTATTATTTAGGCACGTAATTTGTCATAATTTTCTTATCGTAAATAGTTGAATCTCGTAAAGGTCTTGTTAGTTTTAAATATTATAGGTACAATCTACATACTTATACATACATAATTGTCGTTGTCGTTCGTTTCGCACACATCGTAATTTATTTATTTACCTCATAATTTCGTTCGCCCCGCAACAGCCCCGGATCTTCAATTTTTTCGAGGCGGGGCAAAAACTGAAAAATGCCGCCCCCGCCCGCCTATATTTTTATCTTTATCATTTTTATTTTTCTGCTATCAGATGCCCACTAATGGACATAGGCCTCTCGAAAAGAATGCCATAAAAACCTATCCAGCGTTGCTCTTTCTGTGTTAAGTTTCTTCTATTTATCTATACTAATATTATAAAGAGGCAGAGTTTGTTTATTTGTTTGAACGCGCTAATCTCAAGAACTACAAATCGGATTTGAAAAATTCTTTTTACATTAGATAGCCCGTTCATTGAGGAAGGCTATAGGCTATATATCATCATGCCACTACACAAGGGAGCGGAGCAGTAAATATAAATGTCGAAAAATCGGGCAGACTTCCATACATTATTGTAAAGGAGAGGGAAAGAAGAATATGTTTTTTTTAACACTTTGAACGCGGGCGAAGCCACGGGTTCTGCTAGTTCACAAAAATACGTACGTACATGGACACGTAGGACATATTTAATATTTATGATAACACAGGATAGGGTCTGAAATAAAACATAAGATTAAAAATAAAAATCAATTTAATATATTATTGTATTGCAGATTGAAATTATAATTTTACTTTTCGGGCCTTTTGTTCTGCAAACAAATCAATGGCTTTTTCATAATTAATATCGTTTGCAATTTGATTTTCTATCGCTAAGATTGCGAGACTTGATAAACGTTCCTGGCTCATAGAGGATCGCAAATAATTTTTAATAAGTTTTAGTTTGCTAAAACTTCGCCCGCAACTTGCGGATGTGGTAGGAAGCGTACAGTAAATACGCAAAGCAATACAAATATTAGGAAAGGCATCCTGCAAATCACGCGCATAAATCTGTTGCAAGAGATAGAAACCGTTCGCCTTTTCTATGTCACCAAATAAAAGTGGAGCTTGCTCTTTAAAAACGTAGAGTTCTTGGACGAATTCAACGGCGTTTAAATCTCGCTCGTATTTTCGAGCCAGATCTGCTCCATGCTTTTGCAGTTCTTCAGTAGACATTTTCAAAATTTCAGTACCATTGAGAAATGCAAAATTCAAATTCAGCATGGTAGCACAATCAAACCTCTTTTTGATTTCTGCTATGATTCGATCAAATATTATCATTATTTCTTTAGAAAAGAGCTGAGCAGGTTGAAGTGTTCGTAATTCGTCCTCACACATCTCATCAAATTGTTTTTTGCATTTTGGAACTCTTTTATTTGGTAGAATAGGCTCAACGCCAATTTTTTCAGCAACTTCTCTAGCCTCTTTTATCCAATATTCAATTGAATTTTGTCTCATTTTTTCCAAAGTTTTGAGCAGGCCATCCATTAAAGCAACGGATCGTGCAAGGAATATTATGTCTTCTTTTTGTATTTCAATATTTATTCGATTCATTTCGCGAAGAATATTTGCCCAAATCGTCAAATTCAGAACAAATTTAAAATTTTTTATAGCAATCAAGAGATGACCTGCCTCATACTTAGTTTCTGGAGCATGAGAATTTTGCTTAACTTCTTTCAAGGCTTCCACTACATTTGGCAAATTGTTTAACAGGGCATTCACAGCAACATGTTTCGCCGACCATCTCGTCTGGCTGCTTCCTTTTAAATTGGTTTTAATATATTTTTTCATAATATCCCATCGAGCAGTGGAGCCGACAAAAAAGCAATATACTTTTTGAATTAGTCCAAATAGGTTTATAGCTTCCTGGCATGACGAGGCAGAATGGACACCTACAAGATTTAAGGAGTGAGCCAAGCACGGTACGAACTCGGCCAACTCATTCCTTTCTGCAATCCTGGCTTGTACTCCTTTATAGATGCCAGCCATATTAGACCCATTATCGTAAGATTGGCCACGACATTGTCCAATATCTAAATTATCAACTGTTAATTTTTCTATAATCTGTTGACAAATGCATTCTCCTGTCTTTCCAGCAACTTCTATGAAATCAATGAAACTTTCTTTTATTTCACACACATCACCAGTTTTTTTTACATATCGAATTACCTGGCTCATTTGTTCTGTATGGGACACATCTGGAGTGCAGTCAAACATTATCGTGTAGTATTTGGCTTCTTTGATGTCATTTAAAATGCTATTTCTAACTGTTTTTGCCATTATGTCAATAATTTCATTCTGTATTGTCTTTGATAAATATGATACTTGTCCCTTTTTTAAATGTTCTAATTGAAATTTAAGAGTTGAATTATGTTTGGCGAGCAGGGAAATTAAATTCAAGAAGTTTCCTTGACAAGGCTGAGGACATTGTATGTTGATGTCGCTAGGGGTTTCGTGGGACCCACGAAAAGAAAGATAGTTTGTTGATAGATACAATACAGCATCCATTACTATACGAAGGATCTGTCTCCATTTTTCTTTCTCTGTGTGAATTACTCGCTCAATGTCTTGATCAATACCCTGGCATGATTTCATTTGTTGTACTCGAGTTTTCCACTTAATCATACACTCTTTGTGCATTTGAGTTGCCTCGTGTTCGGTTAATCTCTCTGAAGCTTTTTTCCAATTAATAAACCCTGTCGAACACAACGCAGATGTAGTGGCAGAGGACGATTTCTGGTAAATCTTGCAGCACGCACAAAAAATTGCATTTTTTGTCTTAGAATATATAAGCCAAGATCTATTAAGCCTTTCGTAATTAGCCAAAGTTTTGTACCACATAGAAGATGTTAAATGTCTGCCAGTGCGTTCAGTTAATCTAAATTCAATGTTTTTGGGATGATTTTCTGCTAATAACACAGCCTGACTACTAAAAAAAGATCGTTGCTGGTCGGTTATATTTTCCACGTCTGGCCAATTACCTGGGTCCGTCGAATCAAATCCGGCTTTTAGCAATTCATTCGAATCCGAATGAGCCGATTCAGATTCTTCGTATTCTGGATTTATTCTTTCAAGTTGCTCTTCGCACATCGATAAAGATGATAAGGTATGCACTCTCAAATCAGTACTCGTAGTCTGTTTGGTTACTGTAGGTGAAAAATCTTCATCTGCTTGGTCGGGCATAGTGCAAGAAATATTCTCTAACTGAATATCAACTTCGGAAGTTGTGGCAGATACTGACGGGTCACCTCCTCCGCTAATCCAATTTTTCATCTTGTTCGCTAATTGTTTTCCCTGCGACAACTTATTTTTAGCTTTCTTCCTATATTCCGCTCCCGATAGTTTTTTCCTTGGCGCGCTCATAATTTCAACCTTTAAAAAAACATTGAACTTTTATCCTTAATTAACCTTGGCAGATCACTGGATGTGTACACCGTAATTGCATATACATGTCTTTATTTAGATTATTAAGGGAGTATGAAATGCTAAACTCGACTTTTATAATAAGGAAAAAAGGATGCAGTGAACCAAAAGAAACTAATACAACGTATTCTTTAGGATATAATATACTAGGGAATGCCCTTTCAAAATTAAAATAAAATTATTTTGATTCGATAGAAACAAATCAAATATATATATTTGATTTGTTTCTATCGAAACAAACCAACAAATCAAATATATATATTTGATTTGTTGGTTTGTTTGATTTGATACTTATTACAGAAAGTGTCTACTCACTATTTAACAAAATGATTTCAAAAATTCAAAAATAGCACCATTCAAATGTACTTACAATATGTGTTGATTTTAAATCTAAACATTTAAAAAAAAAAAGTATTATCTATACTTAATAATATAAAGCTGAAGAGTTTGTTTGTTTGGTTGAACGCGCTAATCTCAGGAACTACTAATCCGATTTGAAAAATTCTTTTTGCATTAAAAATAGCCTGTTAACTGAGGAAGGCTATAGGCTATATATCATTTCGAAAAAATGTACGGTTCCCGTGGGATAGATTTGTTTTTGTCTAGGGACGAACCCTAAGCGAAGCGAGGGTGAATCGCTAGTTAAATATAAAACAATAATATTGCTTAATTAATAAATAATTCTATGTAGTTATACATATTATAATAATAGCAACACTAAATAATATTATTAATTAATAAAGTTAAAAAAAATTTAATATTTATAACAATAACAGCTAAAATCAAATAAATAATACTGCTATATTTAATGATATATAGCCTATAGCCTTCCTCAGCTAACAGACTATCTAATGCATAAAGAATTTTTCAAATCGGATTAGTAGTTCCTGAGATTAGCGCGTTCAACCAAACAAACAAACAAACGAACTCTTCAGCTAAAGCTGAACTATACTATTATTATAACTCTATACTAATATTATAAAATAATATTAGTATAGATTTAAAAAAGTTAAAATATTAATTTAGATTGCTATTATTTAAAGTTAAAATATTAAGCAACATTATTGCTACCTTTATAGATAAAAAAATATTAACTTGAATTACTATTATTGCGATCTACACAGTATGAAGTATGAACTATTGGCGAAAATGGAAGATTTTATATATTTTTTTATATTTGAGTTCAAAAGAATGAAAATAAAAAAATGATTTATTTTGATTGGCCGCAACTTTTTTTTTAAAATAAAATGTTTATTAATATATCTCGAAAACTATTGAGAAGTTATCGAGACAAATGATTTAGTATGTATGCGTTGGGAAAATAATTTAACAAACTGAAGAAAACCGGAAGTTTCTATCACTAATAGATTATAAAATTTATAAAAATTATTGAAGGTAGAAAAGTGCTGACGCGGGCATTTTCGGCGGCGCGCTGATAAACAAAAGGCTGCAACTCAGCCGGACTATCAGCGCGGTTGTTGACCTATGCTCACGCGCCACGCGAAAAATTGAATTTAAATAAAATAAGTTATTTTTGGCCCCGCGAAAAATAATTTATTTTATATAAATTATTGTACTTAAAGTACTGGACGTCTCAGTGGTCAAAGTTGCGTTAATGATGAGTT
Source organism: Fabriciana adippe (assembly GCA_905404265.1). NCBI lineage: Eukaryota > Metazoa > Arthropoda > Insecta > Lepidoptera > Nymphalidae > Fabriciana > Fabriciana adippe. The sequence goes on from FR990003.1 coordinate 10,092,845, forward strand.
GTGTATTCGTCTGCCAAGTATAAATTTGCCGCCCCCTGAATTTGCCGCCCGGGGCATGGGCCCCGGCTTGCCCCCCCCTAGATCCGGGCCTGCCCCGCAAGTAAATAAATAAATTAAACCTCGCTATTGTATTATATAGTATTCCGTGCTGTTGTTGTCGTTTCGTATTCAAACCTATAATATTTATCATTTTTGTTTTCGTTTCGCACTGTTAGACTCGATTTAGTTATTTTACACTAAATTTATATAATTTAACTTTCGTGTTGTTTATTTAGTATTTCTCTCGATTTATATACTTCGTAAGTATATACGAGCTTCTATAGATAGCTACATAGCTTAACTAAATATAACTTTGTATAGATATTATATACTTACTTATTTATCGTTCTTAACTATTTCACTCAGCTGATTGCAAGTGGGTTTAGTGAATATTCAATTCTCCAACGCAAATATATTCTCGTTTGTGTACCCGATACTATAGGTATTTAGTAAATTATATCAAAATGGCACCTACTGTTACAGATACTGCTAAGTTAAAAACATTACATGCAAAAAGAGATAGTATGTTCGCTCGCATGCAAAGTATTTGTAATCGCGCTAAAAAACTTGAATCCAGTCATGCTAAAGAAACATTTTTATGTGAAATAGAAACTGTGGACTCATTGCATGCGCGTTTCGAAGAGATCATGGACGAAATAGCTAGTTTAGAATTAAGGTGAACTTAATTATCAGCCTCTTTCATCATTCGAGGATTTGTTAGGTTGCGTCAAGCGTGCTGCCAAGTTATTGCAAGTACAAACTCAAGCCGATACCAAGCCGTCGTCGGCTCGAGATAATTATAAGTCACCTAAATTGCCTCCTATCGAAATTCCGGAATTTAATGGCGATATAAAAAATTGGCCGCTTTTCTTTGCTAGTTTTCAAAATGCTGTACACAATAATAAATCGCTTACAGAGTCTGAAAAATTATATTACTTGATAGGTAAACTAACCGGTAGGGCTCGCTCGGTATGCGCCGGCATTACACCGTGCGCGGAAAATTACTCGCTTATTTTCGATTTGCTTAAAAATAAATATGAAGACAAAAGATTAGTTGCTACTTCGTACTTAGATCAAATGTTTGAATTTAAATCTATTTCATCCGCGAACACAAACAACCTAGAACTCATTTTAGATAGATTCGCTTCGTCAATCGCCGCTTTGAAAAATCTGAAGGTCAATGACCTCTCGGATTTTGTATTTTTGTATATCGCTCTCAAAAAAATAGACACAGAAACCGCACGTGCATTCGAATCAGACCAACGTAATTGTGAAATTCCTTCCTTTAATGACTTAGTAATATTTGTTCGTGATCGCATAAAAATACTGCAACGCACTTCCTCTGTTAAACCCGAAGTTACAAGGAGATATGTCGGTCGTAAAATGGATGCGGCTTCGAAGTTTAACTCGATAGTATTCGAGTTAAACTTTACGCACGCTTACGTAAATACTACATCCAGTCCACAGTCGTCTTCGTGCTCCTTGTGCAATAGTAGGCATAAACATTTATACAAATGTTCTATGTTTCACAGTTACAAGCCAAAGGAACGATATAATTTTGTTAAGGCAAATAATTTGTGCATTAATTGCTTAAGTGGAGGACATCGTGTCTCCAATTGTAATTCGAATTCTTTGTGTAAAAAATTTATTTTATTTATTTATTTATTTGTTCAGGTAAAAACAGTCGTATACAATAACATCTTAAACAATAAGAACACAATTAGACCTATATTACCCTAAGTTATTACAAATTACCTGATTTGTCATCAAAAAAAGTGACGGATGCTAAATAATTATGTTTTACAAAAAAAAAAAAAAAAAAATAAGCAAAACTAAATTGAATAAAAATATTAAATGAAACTAAATTGAAGCTAATAAAAAATAAACAAAAAAAAAATTATATCTTATACAAGATTTAAAAATAAATAAATAAGTTAATACAAAATTTCCGAAAAACTAAAAACATTGATTGGTTTATCCCTACTGGCAAAATATAGAAAGCAATTATACTAATAGTTACAAATAAATGTTAACAATATTATCATAGTACAAACAATGGAAGCCCATAGTTAGAATATTATATGAAAAACTTGCTTTTTAAATGTACTTATTTTACACGAAAAAATATCAACAACAGTTAAATTATTATTATAGTATGAACAAGAACGCCTGAGAAAGGTATTTTTTGCATAGCTAGTATGATAAAAAGGTACATGAAATGTATCTTTGGAACGAGAGGAAGACGAGCGGGGAATTTTGAAAAAGATGAGGCTTAATAAATCTGTGGTGTGGACTTTACATAGTTATTAACAATTTTGTATAAGTATATGGTATCTAAATAATTACGTCTGGAGTGCAAAAGCTGCATATTATGTCTTGTCAAACTCTCCTCGTAGTCGGTATAATAAAAACCAGTACGATAGTCCAGAGACTTCACGAACTTCCGTTGCACTTTTTCAATTCTTTGGATGTGTACCATATATTGAGGACTCCAGACAACACTTCCGAATTCGAGAATGCTTCTCACATAGGCGTTATATAGTATTTTTAGTGTATTACCTCGAGTGAAAGGTTTGCTTAGACGGAGGATTAATCCTAAACGCTTAAAAGCTTTAGCTACAATTTTGTCAACATGAAGGTTAAAGTGCAGTTTGTAGTCTAGCGTGACGCCAAGGTCACGAACTTCGGTGACTCTGTTCAGGGTATTTCCTAGTAATTTGTAATTATAAATATGAGGTTGACGTTTTCTAGAAAAAGTTATTACGCAGCATTTATCAGTATTAAGGAACAAATGATTATCATTACAATATTGTTCAAATTGATATAAATCTTGCTGTAACTCAAGACAATCATCATCACAACGGATAATTTTATAAATCTTGGTATCATCGGCGTATAACAAATGATGCGAGTTTCTAATGCAAGAGTTCATATCATTTATATATAATGTAAACAAAAAAGGCCCTAAATGAGAGCCTTGAGGGATTCCGGAAGAGATTTCCACAAAACTTGAGACATACCCCTTGAGTGCAACAGCTTGGCTACGGTTGTTGATATATGAACATACCCATCTAAGAAGATCGCCGTGTATACCGATTCTCGAAAGCTTCTTTATTAAAACAGAATGATTAATCTTATCGAACGCTTTCGAGAAGTCGGTATACACTGCATCAACCTGATGACCTGCATCAAGAGCATTAAGCAAAAAGTCAGTATACATCACAAGGTTTGAATTTACACCACGACCACGATAAAATCCATGTTGCTCGGGAGCTATTACATGATACAAGTGAGAGGTAAGTATATTAGTTATAATTTTTTCAAAAATTTTACCAAAAATGTTTAACTTTGATATGGGTCTATATTGCTTTACGTCGTATATCACCCCCCTTTGGAATGGGGGTGATGATAGCTTTTTTCCATATACTCGGGAAACAGCCTTCAGTTATGGACTTATTGTAAATAATAGTAAGTGGAGTTGAAAGCTCTTTACAAAGTTTTTTTATTAAAACTGGATGAACACCATCATGACCGGCACCTTTATTTATATTAACTTGCTCAAAGTGCTTTAATACAACTTCGCGTTGAATATCTACAGTCGATATATTAACTGAAGACATATTGACCTCATCATCAATGGCAGTGTAACTGTAAATTGTGTCAGTTTGGGGAACAAAAACTGACTTAAAATGTTCATTAAACATGTTAGTGATTGTTTCTACGTTATTGGAAGATACATTATTAAATTTCATTTCGGCAGGGATATTATTCGAGCCAAATTTAGATTTGATAAATGAAAAAAAATATCTTGGGAAGGTTGAAATCTTATCTTCTGAGAAAATTATATATCGTTTGTAGCATTCACGTTCAACTCGTTTTTCTCGAGAACGAAAGTCAGAGTACAACTGATAATCTCGATCGTTTCGGTATTTTTTCCATTTAGAATGCATATTCATTTTTTGTCGTATTAATTTTATAAGATTACGGGAGTACCAAGGAGGGTAATTAGAATGTGAATTAACAGTTTTTTTTGGAATATACACGTCGATTAAATTCTGCAAAATATTATAAAAGTAAATGACTGATTCTTCGGTGTTTAAGGCGGCTAGATCAGCAACCCAATTGACTCGCGATATTTCTTTGCCAATCGCTTTAAAATCAGCCGCATGATAAATTAGCTTAAGACGCTTTTTTTCGTTTTGTATAAAAGCACGTGTTTGTAGATTGAACGTTATATCAAGAGATTTATGATGCACATCCTCTGGGGTTAACGGTGTGGTAGAATTGGATACAGTGCACTTATCGCTACTAAGTACTAAGTCTTAAACTCGTCCATTTCTATTTACACAACCATTGTATTGCCTAAAATTGGATAAATTCATAAAATCGCACAAGTCCCCCGCCAAGCTGTCGCTATTTCGTCGTTGCGACTTTGAAACCTCTTATGTGTAAAAATCATTTTTATGAGATAATCGACAAAAACCATCTACTGAAAAAAATATAGTGAAACCAACTACAACCAAAATTATAAATATCAGCTACATGTTTTCCTGCTTTTTACTGTGATATTATTACATGAAATGAAAAGTAGTATCTTAGTGAAAAAAAATAAAAACAAGTTCAGTTAACACATAAGATAATTTGCATGCACTTTATGTATCACATCATTGCTCTTGAAATAAAATGCCTACAATTATTGAATTAAAAAACTATTTATTTTATTGCAAAAACAAATATATTTCTCTGAATACACTTCTTAAGACATGTAACAATTGAATCACAAGTTAGAATAAAAAAGTTACAAATCAAACTACCATTACTTTTTGAATTTATCTATGTAATTAGGCGTTAGGTGCCCGGATTGAATGGTAACGCGTTATAAAATGGATGGTAATCCTGATCTATTACCATTTTGAGTTCCTGCAAATGTTTATACTTGCTCTCAGTAATTTTTATTGGAGCTTTATACAGTCGTCTTGGAGATATAAGACCATTTCTTTGGTTGTTTCTACGCTGTGGAAGTACCGACCACTCATCGACATACATATCTTAACCTATAAAATATGGATCCATCGGATAAATATTTAAGACCCCTAATGTCCACCACGACAGGATCTCCCTTCTTTTTTCCAGGCCGTATGGATTTTAGGTTCGATTCCATCTCTTCGAAATTGAGAAAGAAATCATAGTGAACAGATTTGATATCATAGGGCTTTTGAGGTCGAGCTTGTCTCATCCGTGCGATGTAATCACTGGGAGCGAATATTGGCGGTTTTATGTATTGCTCAATAGTGGAGTGAACACTATCTACCTCCATCATAGTGTGCCCTTTTTCTAGATAAAGTTGTTCAATACAAATTTGCCTCCTTTGCGCCAAATCGCTTAGGGCACTAGACAAAATTCGGTTTCGGTTTTGGTGTCCGCATCCATCAGAAATAATGATAACGCGCTCTATTGTAAGTGGCAGGTTTTGACAGTAGTCTACACCTTAAGGACCGCGAGCACACCGGTGTGCTAGATAACAATTGAATTCTCGGAAATTCGCACGGAGTTCTTAGAATTTGTCCGGGAGGGATTAAACAAGATGTGAATTCATTAGCAGTTACATTACCATCTGCTTCGTGCCAAAAGTAAATTTTCACATCTTTGGATAGCACGTTATAAACCGTAAAGTTATGGCATTTTAATTTTAATTTGTAGTACAATGCACTAGCCAATAGCTTTGGGGCGAGCAAAACACTTTGAACGTCGACTGTTATAACCACATCCTTTTCGTTTGCACTTTCTATGACATACTTTTTGGCTTCACGGGCTTCAGTTTTCTTCGCAATATGGCTTTCGTATTCTTTTTTCGAAATATTACCCGTTTTGTAACTGCAGCACGTGTCACACTGGTCCTTGCGCGGAAGATGAATGCCGATATTTTCTTTTGTCAGTATCTTCGAAAATGTCCTTCTAGAGGCAGCTTTGTAGTGGTTTTCAACACACCACTCCTTAAAAACTTGATGCATGTGGAGTTCAGATCGAAAAGTCGATTCAACATATTTTTTTTTAGAGCTAGAACGACAGTAATGACTTGGTACTTTTGGTAAAAGATCCAGCCATGTTTTAACAGTTCTTGTCAATTCAACGTGCCTGCCTGGCCTAGCAATAATATTTGAACTTGGTGAAGTGTTTTCTGCGGTTTGATTAATTAAATTTTCCTCGAAAATATCAACCTCTCTAGTCCAGCGACGAAAACTGTCTTCTCCAATGCAAAGTGTGTTCAGGAAAAATAATTTACATACTCTTACTCTAGTGCACTTGGCATCCAATTTATTGATGAAGATATCATGGCCACTTTGTTTTTTGTTTGTAGAATTTTGTTGAGATTTACGTCGTCGTCTTATACATCTTCTCACCGCTGCTGCTCTAATAAACGCTATCTTTTCCGGCCAAGTCTTGAGTTTCCAAAAATGCTTATGAATCTGTTCACGTTCTTCGTTGGATACAAGAGCACAAAGAAAAGAGTTTTTTGATTTAGGAACTACACAAGTGTGTACGCAACGTGGTTTTAAAATTCTTGCAGGCTTCTCAACGCACGCTGTCCATTTGTCAGCTAACTTTTTATAACCAAGGTATGATTTACCGGCAACACGAGCTTTCTTATTCAGTTTAACGGTACATGGAAGTGGTATTTGTACAGATAGATGTATTATCGTCAATATTCTCGGACTGTGATACATCACTAACATTGTCAGCATCATCACTATCACGATTCTCATTATTCAGAGAAGGCAAAATCCTCCGTCTTCTTAAAAATAAGTTTCTATTTCTTCGTAAATCTTGCACAGTCAACGACCTAATATTTTTATCGGCGTCCAAATGTTCCTCGACCTGTCTCCTCAATGGATAAAAAATCCGCTTTTTCCGTGTAATCCCTGGAACCCAATCCGGATCATCGTCACTGTTGTCGCTCAAATTTTCAAAAATAGGTTTTGGTGATAACACTTGCCTTGATTCAGACGCGATATCCAGGCCTTCAGTGCCACGGAGTAAGCTGATGCTTTGATCAGATAAAGTTTCCGTAAAGTCATCTTGATTATTCAATTCAGAAGATATTATGCCCAACTCTTTTGGCGTAATAAGGGAACCGCTAGAACAGTCCACTCTTGAAAATTCCTCAAAATCATAAAATGTATTTGATTCGGAGTCACATATATTTTGCTGATTAATTAAAGATTCAATCTCACTTAGACAGAGCGGTTTACTCATTTTTTATGGTTTAACATTCAAAAATCTTTTAAACTTTCGTTTGAAATAACGCTTTTCGTTTGATGCAACGAACTGCAACGCACTAATGAAATAACGAATATAATGAGCGACATCGATTGGAAAATAACCACACAATTTATCTATCTCACTCGTCCCCGTGATATTATTGGTCTAAAGCTACATAAAGATTTTTTACAAATACCCGCCTTTCTCGTGATGGTCCACATAGGATATTTTGTTCTAATAATTCTATAAACACCACGAGTTTGAAATGCAGCTAAAAACTCGTATGTGTAAATTTACACATAAGATATTTTAAGAACCAACTTTTAATTAGCAAGCACATTCAAGATTTTGAATTTAGTGAATAACTTACGATTGAAACGCCATATTCACATGACAGTTTTTGCATTCGATAGCGCATTAAAATGTAAAATCGGTAAGCCTAAAAAAGTAATTTTGCCAAAAGTGACACATAGGAGGTCTTAACTTCGCAACGACGATTTGTACTAAGTTTAAATGATTGAGTCGAGTCGTTAAAGCTATTCCAACTAGCGTTAGAAATGTTGAAATCTCCAAGTATTAGAAAATTATCATTTAGATTATTTTGCAAAATGTCAACTGTGTTGTCGTAAAACTTTTGTAAAGGTTCGGAATGATTGTTACCGTGCGGGAAGTAACAGCAAGCTACATGCAAGTTAGAGGAAGCCGCGGCGCGGTAGGGTCGGGGCGCAGGGCGGGAGGGGCCCGCGGCCCCAGTGGTAACGGCGGCGGCTCCAAGCTCGAGCATCACCCACAGCTCCTCAGCGGCGGGCCCCGAGCGCCACTCGGGCCGGGGCCGCGCGCTCAGTTCGCGTCGTACCGCTATGAGCACGCCGCCGCCCCGCGCGCCATGCCCGTCCGTGGGTTTCCTATCTCGCCTAAAAACAATGTATTTGGTATGGAAGAATTCTGCATCGTGATAATCCGGCGTCAACCAGGTTTCGGTCAGGACAATTAAATCGTAGTCGCTCTGTAGAACATTAGCTAAAAAAGAGTGTGATTTAGTGCGTAATCCTCTTACGTTCTGATAGTAAATTGATAAGGAATTAAACGAAATCAAATTAACGGTATAAAAAATATACAAACAAGAAAATTAATTATTATTCTGATAAGTTGTGAGGTATCATAAAGTACCTTTCTCGGGCTTAAATTGGTAAAATCTATAAAAAGAAACATAAAAGACAAAAATATAAAACAATATAATTGGCAGTATGTAATACCAATTAGTATTTCTTTATAGTTGTTGATAAAATTCGTGGGTACAATATTTACAAATAACTGGTGTATGTGCGTGATTTTTGTTGTATCTATTGCTATTGATAAGTGCATATATTTCTGCGTAATGGACATCATATAATAATAAAATAAGTTAATAACAAAGACGTTATGCGTTCGGAGTAAACATAAGAAAATTATTTCATAACAAAACGTGAAACATAAGGGAAAAAGAAAAAACAAATATTAATAAATCGCAGAACAACGATAACACATATAGTCATTTAATTTTAAGTAGGTCACTCTCGCACGAAATACGTATGATATTAGAATTATCATTTTTACGAATAAGTATCTTGCTGTCTTTAACCCACAAGTACGAATAGTTTTTTTCGAGTTTAAGTTCTCGTGTCCGCTTTAGTAGTAATTTGTTCGTCGGAGTGAGGTGATCGCTAACGTACACGGTGCTCGCCGGGCCGGGCAGTCCGATGTGTGCGGTGGTGAGGCCGCGGCGCGCGCGCACGGCTGCGATCAGCTGATCTTTGCGCCGCCGCTGGATAAACCGCACTATAATAGACGCCGGCCGAGAAGGTCCATTGTTGCTTTCTATACTACTCGATGGGTATGGACGCACTCGATGTATTGAATCGACATCATGATCGCTCAACTGAAAACCCACAGTTGCGCATAAGTCATTTAGTATTGTATAGACGTTTTCACCTTTTTTTGTAGGTATACCGGAAATTTCTATGTTGTTCTGTCGCGAATATTGATCGTGTGAATTATTTTGCGCTTTTAATTCGGCTATAGTTTTTTGTGCTGATAATAAGTCTTTTTGCACAATTGATAACGTAGATAGTTTTTGTTCTGAGGAAGTCAATCTACGATCGAATTCATTAAATCGACCTTCCATTGTGTCAAGTTTGTTGTTCAATTCTTTCATATGTTGCATGGTGCATTGAATATCAGATTTTATGTTAGTAAATTCTACCTTCGTCGTGCTAAAATCGTTTCGAAAACCTTTTATTTCCTTTAACACGTCTGACAAAGAGGGCTGTGTCTCCGTGAGTTGAGGTGAACGGCAAGTAATGCACCGCCAGCCAGCTTTTTTTTCCACTCCCATTTTTTTGTAGCTAAGCTCCGAAACCCCGGCACAATCATAGTGGTAATGACCACCGCACTTATTGCACAACACAAAATCCTTAACAACATCGTTGCACTTGGGGCAGATCATATTGTTAGACTTTTGTTAACGCTGCGACAGGATGGTCTTCCAATTTAAACAGTTATTAATTTTCTTCGTTTATTCTTATACATTAACTATTCTTATAAATTAGCAAAAGGTTTCAACAGCAATAATATTTCAACAGCAATAAATAATGTCTGCAGTCTACACTATTCAAAGCACAGAATCGGAATGCCTCACTTAATGACTAAAAGAAATTATGAAAAATAAATCCCACCCGTTGTACAGCGCCACCTTACGAAGTTATCTATTATAGTTTTAAAGTTGACAGTGCTGCCATTAGATAGTCAATACAAGTCCCAATCAATATAGAATATAATAGTCAATACAAGTCCATATTAATTATATCATAAATAAATAAAAGTTAACTGTCGGCCTTCCTGCTATCTCACGTCCCCGTGAGATTAACAATTACATTTTAAATTACCTTTAAAATTACAAGTACAGCATAAAATCATGTAGAATTTTCTTGTTCCCATCTTAACAGCATAACATAGCAACAGCATAAGTAACAGAACATTCTCTTGGTTCTATTACTTCCACAGCATTAATAATCCAGCAAGATATCAGCAGTTTCCAGCAAACAACAGCAATAATTTCAGCAAAGTAAAAAAAATACAATGATAATATCAGCAAATCATTTATTTATCTTATATGATTATATTTAAATCAAACGATCATTTCCAGCACATTACATATTTTATATTATATTTCTAAAAAATACTGACAATAATAATATTTATTAATTTTCTTAATGCGATTATATGATATTTCAACATTTTTTCTTAACATCATACATTCATTATATAATCACCACTTTATCATAGCATTAAGCAAAATACTTTTAATCATCAAGGTCCGAATCACTTACATTACTATCACAATATGATCTCTTATTAACATCATTATTATGCTTACTATTATTTACAGAAATTATATCTTCATATTTACCATTTTGTCCAATTTCACTATTATTATTGATTTCAGTGTCAGACTCTGTATAACTGTCATCATCGTTCCTATTAAAAACTAGCCAAGGAGCCATTTTGTCTACCGAAACTATGCTTTTAAACGATCTGTTATTTTTCCTTGATATTGGTGTGTCCCTTACTTCATAACGATCATTATTAAACACTTGCGTAACTCTGTACGGTCCTTGATACTTCGGTACTAATTTTCGACTATACCCACTAGCAGGAATATCTCTCTCAATTCGTACTAAATCTCCTATATTAAATTTTACTCTTTTCCTATGTTTATCATAATTATTTTTTTGTTTTTCTTGGCTTTTAGTTATGTGATCCGAAATTTCTTTTCTAATTGTTTGTAAATTGTTAGACTCATTTTCGCTATTATTTACATCTAAATTATTCCTTAAACATGAATCTCCTACACCGCATAAATTTAATCCGAATAAAGCTTGTGCAGGAGTTTTGCCTGTACCTTGATTGATTGTATTATTTAATCCCCATTGTACTTCAGACACGACCTCGTCCCAAACAGTTTCAGATTTACCTAGATTTGCAGCTGTTAGTGCACCTAATATAGTCCGATTATAACGTTCTACCTGGCCATTGGCCCTAGGTGTTGCAACCGCGTTCATAACATGTTTTACCCCTAAACCAGAAAGATATAATTGAAAACTTTTAGATGTAAAGCCACTACCCCTATCCGAAACTATACGACTTGGTACTCCGAATAAATGAAAATAATTTTTTAATGTGGCGATTGATGACGATGCTTTGGTATTTCGCACAGGTACTAACATAGCAAACTTAGTAAAAGCATCAATAATAATCAATAAATAGCAGTTTTTCTTTTTACTACGAATAAACGGTCCAAGATGATCAATATGAATTGTGTGGAATGGACGATCAACTTTAGGGATAGGATGAAGTTCGCCTGCTTTTTTACCCCCTTGCCCCTTAGAATATGCGCATTGTAAGCAACTCTCAACATATTTTTTTATAAACCTACGCATTTTAGGCCACCAATAAGCGCTACAAACCTTTTGATAAGTTTTATCAAAACTGAAATGACCTATTTCGTCGTGACTAGCTTTAAGTATGTGCCAACTAACACCTTTCGGGACTACCCATCTGTCGCCAGAATCAGTTTTCCGATATAAAAGACCTTTTTTAATAACGTAATTATTTTTAATATCAATAATGTTGTCTAAATTTTTATCATTTAAAATATTTATAATTCGTTGAATTTCTGAATCGTTTTGTTGAACTGTAGCAACCCAATCAACTGAAATAGTCCGAATATTAGAACACATACTGTACTCTGGCATTGAATTCTGCATTTTGCATGGATTTCTACTTAGAGCATCTACATGTGCCATATTCACCCCAGGTCTATACTCTATATTAAAATCGTATTCTTGTAGAGCACTCCACCACCGAGCAACTCTTGGAATTAAATCTTTTTTCTCAAAAGTGGCTCTTAGAGAGTTACAGTCAGTAACTACTTTAAATGGTATCCCAAGTAAGTATACTCTAAAACGTTGTATAGTACAGACTACTGCAAGCGTTTCCAAATCGTACGATGTAAAATTTCTTTCTTCCGGGGAAGTCTGACGACTATAATAAGCCACAACATTAAAAGGCAATGAAACAATTTCCCTTTGCAGCAAAATACCACCAATACCATCTTTACTAGCATCTGTGTGTACTTGAGTCTCAAATGTGGGATTATAAAACGTCAATATCGGTCGTTGTATTAATGCTGTGCGTAATATTTCAAAAGATTCCTGCTCATTATTACCCCATTGCCATTTTTATTCTTTCTTTAGCAACTGCGTTAGGGGTTTAGCTATTCTGGAGAAATCTTTAACAAACTTTCTAAAATAGCTTGCAAGCCCAATAAATTGACGAACCGTATGTTGATCATGAGGTATTGGAAAATTACGAACAGCATCAATTTTCTTTAAGCCAGGTTTGATACCATCAGCGCAAATCTCAAAACCCAAATAATCTATACTTTTACAAAAAAAATTACATTTTGACAATTTTAATGTTAATCTAGCTTCTCTAAGTAACATTAAAACGTTACGAAGTTTATCCAATCCACTTTCTACATCTATAGATGGAATTATAATATCATCCATATAAGCGTATGCTTGTTTAAACCTAGCATTACCGAGAACTTTATTTATTGTGCGTTGAAACACAGATGGAGCATTAGCAAGACCAAATGGCATGCGATTAAACTCATAATGCCCATCTGGTGTTACAAATGCAGTAAGATGCCTAGAATTTTCTGCTAAAGGTATTTGGTAATAACCAGAAGCTAAATCTAAACTCGTAAAATAATTATTTCCCGCGATATTATCGAGTTGGTCCTCTATTAAGGGCATAGGATAATGCTCTTTTGTAGTTCGCTTATTTAACGCCCTAAAATCTATACACATACGATTCTCCCCGTTCTTTTTCTTAACCAACACAATTGGAGAAGCGTATTCCGAATGAGATTCTTGAATTATACGACATGATTCTAGCTCATGAACTATTTCCCTAACAGATTCTCTTTCAGAATGCGATAATCTATATGGTCTGTATACAACAGGACTTAAATCGTGTAACTTAATTTCCATTTCCGTAATATTTGTGCAACCAATTTCTTTAGTAGAAAAAGCAAAACAATCCCTAAACTCATTTATTAATAGCAATAATTTATCTAATTTATCAGAGTCTATATTATCGTCAACGTTTAAATCTTTCGCAAATATGTCGGACTTTATGTTTTCTTTTATTAGATTAACAAATTGAACATTATTAGCCGTACGTAGTATCAGTACATTTTTAGATATAACAAATTCTCTATTTGGTAATCCCTTTAAATATAATCGCCCTTGTCCTTCCGAAAAATAATAGTTACCCTTTATAATTTCATATTCTTTTCGCGGTTCTTGCCTTAGTTTTTGTCCTATAGATAAATTTCCGGTAATAGTAGGATTAGTATATACTTCAACTTCACAAAATCCATTTATTTTTACGTTACCTTTAGTAAAAATCTCTATTTTATCTCCTAAGTTACGCTTAGTTATATGCAAAAAATTATTTGTTTTGATTATTGCAATATGGTCTTGTTCTGTATACGTTTGACCTATCAATAAAGGTATATCTAATGTACCGTCTGGTACTATAAGTACCGGAGTATCAGCTTCCACAGAGTCTATAGAAATGTTAACTTTAGCTTTCCCTATAGCCCTAACTGTCCCATCCCCAAAACCTCTTAAAATAGGTAAATCATCGGTAGACCAGGATTTAATAATGTTTATGGCATCCTTTAAATTCATAATTGTGCATTGACTCCCTAAATCTACGAAACAAGGAATCTCTTTACACTCTATAACAGCAGTCTTAAAATATTTAGAGTCAGGGTCTTTAGTGTTATTAACAAGCATTACTGATTTTTCACTAACATTGGAATTATTTTTAATAAACTTTGTGTTTGGACAGTTATTCGCCAAGTGACCTAATTTTAAACAAGTTTGACATTTCTTAATCGGCTGTTTACAATTAAAGCTCCGATGCCCTTCCTCTCTGCAATTATAGCAAGTGGATTTGAAATCTAATTTAAAATTTTTGATTTTATTAGCTTGTATAGGAGGAGGAACTTTTATCCTCTCAGACCTTTTAATAGATTTTAAACTCCTTAAGTACACTAAAAGTTTATCGGGGTCTGTATATTGTACAGCCTCGGCTCCTGTCCTCACTGATCGATCATCTATTCCGAAAAGTATGCAATCGACTGCTTCTTTTCCGCTAGTTTTACATTTATTTAACAAAATAATTTTGTCATAAAAATAATCTTCAAGTGAATCACCAAATTTTGCTCTAAAATTTAACATTTCTTGTAATAATTGCCCGTAATTTTCAGTACTAGGGAATGCAGTTTTGAGTTTTGCTTGCCATTCTGCCCAGGAATATAATACAGTAGACAAACCTTGGTATCATCTTTGGGCTATACCCGTTAGTTTAGGTAGAGAATAATGAATGATTTCTCGTTCAGACCAATTATAAATAGTAGCACATTCATTTACTTTGGTGATCCACATGTCGATTGTTTGACTGCTTTTTGAAGGATCGAATTCAGGTATAGTATTATTAACTACTGCATACTTTTCGTAATGTTTAGAGGTACTACTAGATTCTAAAAGCTTAATGAATTTTTCAAATAATACTGAAGAATTGTCACAATTGGTAAAATTATTATCGTAATGTTTATGACGTGATTCAGCTTTACGGTGTGAAGAACTTTGCTGTATTGGACTACGACTACGCACCCTATTGCTTCGATGTGATTGTAGCCTTCTGCTTCGGTCTTCGTTGCGAACATCCTTGTGACGCCGACCTCGTTGGCTCGAACATCTCTCGGAACTCGCATTGGAACTGCAAGACTTCCTTCGGCTACCACGTGGACGGTTTGATCTTCTGTCACCCCGATCTCGAGATCCCTTCACACTGGTATACTCATCACGTTCATTATGGTGGCGGCTCTCAGATCGTCGTGGAGTTGAAAGGCGCCTATGAACCACGTTACTCTCCATTTTCTAAAACATGTGAAATAATTTGGACTAACTTGTGCTTAGAATGTTATTTTACCCTAAACATGTAATTAATTGGGAATTGCCAGAGTGTAGCCCTGACCAAATTCGTTCAATTAATGATTTTCCTTGAAACTTGGCTAATTAACAGTTCGCTTGTTTAGCACGGCCAGAGAGTAGCCCTAGCCACGTGCACTACAAGTTAAACCTTTAACATTATTAACCAAACCTCGATCGTTCTATACTTAAACTTATAATTCATCTGTGTCACACTATCAAAGAGTAGCCTTGATCAAATGTTCCACAAAATTTGAATATTATAAGCTTCACTAATAAATACATATGCGACAAAATAAATTCACTGAATAGCTACCCACTTGTTTTGCACGGCTAGAGAGTCGCCCCAACCACGTGCACCACAAGTTAGATTTCAAAGCTATTAAGCGAAACTTCAATTCCCTTCTTAATTCTAAATTATTAAAATAATTAATTAACCTATACTCATTTCTCCGTGTCCCATTATCAAAGAGTAGCCTTGATCAAATGTTTCACAGAATATGAGTGTTATAAGTTTAAGGTTATGTAAAAACTTAAATCGTAATAACTACAAAAAAAAAAAAATTATATATACAGTAATAATTGCAAAAGTTACATACCCACTTCTGAAGCTGTTAACGCTGCGACAGGATGGTCTTCCAATTTAAACAACAGTTATTAATTTTCTTCGTTTATTCTTATACATTAACTATTCTTATAAATTAGCAAAAGGTTTCAACAGCAATAATATTTCAACAGCAATAAATAATGTCTGCAGTCTACACTATTCAAAGCACAGAATCGGAATGCCTCACTTAATGACTAAAAGAAATTATGAAAAATAAATCCCACCCGTTTTACAGCGCCACCTTACGAAGTTATCTATTATAGTTTTAAAGTTGACAGTGCTGCCATTAGATAGTCAATACAAGTCCCAATCAATATAGAATATAATAGTCAATACAAGTCCATATTAATTATATCATAAATAAATAAAAGTTAACACTTTAAAATTCAATTAAAAATATTGTAATAAAAAAAAAATAATAATAATAATTTGTAATTTGTAAATAAATACACTAAGGAGCCGATTTATTGCATCCGTCACTTACGAGAGTGACAACCGAACTGATGTAATTCAAAACATCATTCCTTGTTATGTTTTCGTAATACACACGCTTCGTCTTCGTCGCGCGCGCCTGCCGCGGCCGCCCCTGTGCCTACAGTGGGGCCCGACAGCGCGGCGCCCGCTCGATCGCCCGCTCGCTCGCCTCTCGCTGATGACGTCACGCTGTGTGCGTTATCAGATAATAACGTAAACAAACTCGCTTCTCGTAGGCTTACTACGTGTTACGTAAAACCAAACCACCGCATAGGCATGAAATATCACGTACATACAACGAGACGACGTGCCGGCCGCAGGCGCTAGCGCAAATGCAAGCGCAGCAGCCACCTACATTTCATCAGTGCCGATGCCACAACTTCCTACAATAATTGTAGTATAAAAGGCATTACCTGGCTGCATCTTCACTGATTTGATCTAACATCGATCGACAGTCATTTCAGTTGTAAGGACTTATAGTTAATAAATTAATATTAAGTTAATTTGCATTTCTTTGCATCCCCCGGCTGCCCCCAACGTAATTGGCGCAGTCGGCAGGATAGTCGTAACTTAAAGTCAGTGAATCGTTCACCGATAGCGGCTATCTTCGAACCTATGGGAGTTGCGGCTGGAGGAGTATCCAAAAATCGATACAGCAGAGAGATACAAATTATTTGGTGAGTACCTAGATCTTACTAGAGTTGCTTACCTCTCCTATCTATAATTTTCCTTTATCTTAACTTAATTTCCCTTTTTCCTATTTTAGAATATCGCAAATCGATGCGAATAGAGAATTAGGAAATATTTTAGAAAATAGAACTGATTGATTAATTATTTAATTAATTAATTAATTTTTCTTAAATTATTTAATTAATTTTTCAAAACATATTTAATTATTTTTTCTTTGTGTGTGTTTTTTTATTTTTCAAAATTTTTTATCCTCAGAAGTCTCGGACCTCTAGGTCACTTAATAGAATCACGCAAATTGATGCAAACAGAAATATAGATAATATTTTAAAAAAATAGCTCAAGTACAGAACTTAGTGATTTATTAGTTAGTAAAATGAGCGTAGATTTAGTAGATCAAATTTATAAGGCCTTACGCCTGTTACCCGAATTCGACGGAAACCCGAACGTACTTACGCGGTTTGTGCATTTATGTGATCAATTAGTTGCACAATTTATTAGAGCGGAGCCTGGGTTTGAACTTAGTAATTTAGCTTTATTAAACGGTATCCTTAATAAAGTTACCGGACATGCTGCTCGTACAATAAATTCAAATGGCATCCCTGAGAACTGGCAGGGTATAAGAAATGCCTTAGTTAATAATTTTTCGGACCAGCGAGATGAGACCGCTTTATACAACGATCTAGCTCTTTTAACACAGGGACTTTTAACTCCCCAAGAGTTTTACGAAAAATGTCAAAGCCTTTTTAGCACTATAATGACATAATATGTTACCTTACACGAAACTATACCCACTACCATAGAAGCAAAACGTATTTTATATAAAAAATTAACCCTACAAGCGTTTACTCGCGGCCTTAAAGAGCCTTTAGGTTCACGTATTCGGTGTATGAGACCAGAGACTATAGAGAAAGCATTAGAATTTGTTCAAGAGGAAATTAATATTTTGTATTTACAGCAACGTAATAACCCAGCTATTAATAAACCTTTCAATATACCACCCTCGCAACCATCTACATTCTCTCGTACACGAACTCAACAAATGTTTAGCGCATCCCCGCCTAACTATAGACCCCAAAGAAACGTGTTTCAAATGCCTCAACAAAGGCTAGATCACCAACCTATTTCTAATAATGACCCCAAGCCCATGAGCGGTGTAAGCCATTTCGTTCCTAAGCCTATGTCTAGGCCCATGACAAGACATGACTGGACAAAACACGGATATCCACCCCCTTCTAATTATTTCAAGACACGCGAAATGAATGTCAACGAAGTAGATTTCTATGACTGTTACGAGTACCCCGACTATGACTATGACTATTACGAAAATACCTATCTAGGACCTACATACGAGCCCATGTATGAACAAATGTATAGTGATTATGTCCCCACTTACGTGGAAGAGGATCAAGGAGGGACCTCTCATTCCGAAAATCAGGGTTCTCAATATAACTCGGAAGTCAGACAAGCCAAGATAGAGATTAATTTACAGACCCAAAGGCAACTTCCATTTATTCAAATAGCACATCCACCCCTAAAATTATTAATTGACACAGGCGCGAATCAGTCTTTTATTAGTCCTGACGCTGTCGAAAGGTTTTACTCAAATATTCCGTGTAATTATGAACCTTTTGAAGTTACTAACATCCATGCGACTACTCGAAACAGTTATTCCATTACTTTACCATGCTTTGCCGAGCTTAATGAAAGTTGTGAAATAACCTTTTTCATTTATAAATTCCACAACTATTTCGACGGTTTAATTGGTTTGGATTTATTAGAGAAATTAGAGTCTACCATAGATTTAAAAAACAAAGTCTTAGTCACACGCAAATCGACCAACCCTTTACGCATGTACAATTCGCGAAATTGTAATCTTTATGAAGATATAATACCGGCTAATACGTCTAAATTGATCCGAGTTCCTATTAATTTCCATGATGGTGAGGTACTAGTGACAGATCAAACAATATCTAACTGCACTATTCGCGATTGCATCACCAAAGTTAAGAATAATCGAGGTATTATAGAGGTAACTAATCCAACTAAGCATGATGTAATATTTTCAATGAATAGACCAGTTAGTGCAGAACTTTTTAATATTCAGTGCACACGCACTCAAAGTTCTGGTAATCGTTCGTCCCTAGTACTATCCCGATTACGTACTGATCATCTAAATCCTGAAGAACGAGCCAATTTAGAGTCTCTCTGTGCGCAATATGCCGATATATTCTATCTCGATGCTGAACCTTCCAGTTTCACCAGTAAAATAAAACATAGTATTCGCACCACAGATGAATTACCTGTCTATACCAAGACCTTAAGATACCCTTTCGTTCACAGACAGGAAGTTCAGGATGAAATCTCAAAAATGCTCGATCAAGGTATAATTCGTCCTTCACAATCAGCATGGAGCTCTCCCATATGGGTTGTTCCAAAGAAAGCTGACGCGTCCGGTCAAGTCAAATGGCGTATCGCCGTTGATTTCCGAAAAGTTAATGAAAAAACCATCGATGACAAGTACCCCATTCCTAGCATTAATGACGTATTAAATAAACTTGGCAACTGTCATTATTTTACTACGTTAGACCTTGCAAGTGGATTTTGTCAAGTCGAAATGGACCCAGCCGATATTCACAAAACAGCTTTCAATGTAGAGAATAGGCACTTCGAATTTTTGCGAATGCCTATGGGTCTTAAGAATACGCCATCTACATTCCAACGTGTTATGGATAATGTCCTTAGAGACCTCCAAAACGTTATATGTCTAGTCTATCTAGATAATATAATTGTGTTCAGTGTGTCTTTACAGGAACATATTGTAAATTTAGAAAAAGTATTTAAAAGACTTAGGGAATCAAACTTCAAAATTCGAATAGATAAGTCGGAATTCCTAAAGCTAGAGACCGCATACTTAGGTCATATAATAAGTAAAGACGGTATTAAGCCTAACCCCGATAAAATCGCTGCCATTCAGAGATTCCCCATACCTAAAACAGCTACAGAAATAAAACGTTTTCTCGGTTTGCTCGGATACTATAGAAAGTTTATTCCAGACTTTGCACGTATTACAAAACCTATGACGCAATGTTTAAAAAAGGGTTCAAAGATCACCTATGACGACCCTAAGTACATTGATTGCTTTGAGAAATGTAAATTACTACTGACTAACGACCCTATCTTACAAAGCCCCGACTTTACCAAGGACTTTGTATTAACAACTGACGCGTCTAACTTTGTCATAGGTGCTGTCCTTTCTCAAGGATCAGTAGGTAGCGATAATCCGATAGCTTACGCGTCCAGGACATTAAATACAAGTGAGATTAATTATAGCACTATCGAGAAAGAACTGTTAGCCATCGTCTGGGCTACTAAATACTTCCGTCCGTACTTGTTTGGAAGGAAGTTCAAAATAGTCACAGATCACAGACCCCTACAATGGGTCATGAGTCTGAAAGAACCTGGTTCTAGACTCACCAGGTGGAAACTCAAGTTGAGCGAATATAATTTCACAGTCGTTTACAAGCAGGGCAAGCAGAATTCCAATGCAGATGCACTTTCTCGTATTGAACTCAATAATGAGGATACTATAGTTTTAGAAAAGCCACACTCAACTGCAGGTTCTGACACTTTACCACCAAATCAGTTCAATTCAGATACTGCCAATATTCCAATCTTAGAGGTACCAATTCTCGACAGTGACCGAACTCAACTGACAGAAAGTCTACATTTGAAACCCGAGACAGACTATAGCTCCGATCAGTATGTCCTTTTTAAAAATCCTATAGCTTCCCGACACAAGTTAGCCACGCGACATTCTCAGGACATCATACTCGCAAAGCTTCCGATCCACATATACGTGAAAAGGAAGAAACGCGGTCTAGTAGTCAGATCTCAACGTAATCGAAGTCCAATGACTCCACCCTTATTATATTATAATAAGATAATCATATGATATAGAACATCTCTTTAGTAAATATATAACAATTCTGCACGTAATAAAAGAGGTCTCATTGACGGTCTAGATCCTAATATATATATATAAAAAAAAACGCGGTAACCTAGATTACATTTCCACATTTAAAATTACCTTACTAAGCACGATATGATACGAAATTCGAATTAGAATTAAATAATAATGTCAGTCTAATTTATTATACGAGTATGTCTTTCAAAAATCTTTCATATATCATAAGTAGATAAATAGCTAATGAAATCCTTTATATAAAATTTTGTCATTTTGAAATTAGACTTTGATTTCTAAATCCTCTAATCTTAAGGAATCCATGTACCTACATTTCACCCTTACCTTACCCTTTAGCACTCTCTAGCTAAGATTATAGGTATATAGAGACAGAATGTCCGAAGAAATTGATTATCTCTCTGCGAGTCGAAACCTGTATGGATTTATAGACTCAAGACACGAACAATATCTCTCTCTACAGCAGTCATCCCAATGAAATGCCACCACTTACATATACCATCAATTCAAACGACCACATCAAAGGACCACATGACTAATCGCTACGCTGTTGTACCGCCAGCTACGCTAAATTACAGAAACCCAAAAATCACAGCGATAGCCCTGAAGCCACAAATAAGTAAGGGCCGATCACTGACCATCAGCACCGACAGCGACCATCTTGGACAGGTCCTGCAATAGTCGCTGTTCTACGGGGGAAGGTGTTACGTAAAACCAAACCACCGCATAGGCATGAAATATCACGTACATACAACGAGACGACGTGCCGGCCGCAGGCGCTAGCGCAAATGCAAGCGCAGCAGCCACCTACATTTCATCAGTGCCGATGCCACAACTTCCTACAATAATTGTAGTATAAAAGGCATTACCTGGCTGCATCTTCACTGATTTGATCTAACATCGATCGACAGTCATTTCAGTTGTAAGGACTTATAGTTAATAAATTAATTTTAAGTTAATTTGCATTTCTTTGCATCCCCCGGCTGCCCCCAAACTTAATTTACGGTTTTGCTTGCAACCGCACGCGTTATTGTTGTTGATTCTCGTGGTAATGAACATATAGTTCGTGCATTATTAGACAGCGCATCTCAAAGTAATTTTATTACTCGTGAGTGTTGTGACCGCTTAGGATTGAACGTTAGTCAAGGACCCGTCCGTCCCATAGTAAAGGGAATAGGAGGTTCAACAAAAAATATTCAGGGGTCAGTTAATTTTAAAATTTTCTCACGCTTTAATCGTGACGTAAACTATGATATAGATTCTTTGGTAGTAGATAAAATTACTGAACGTTTGCCAACCGCTAACGTTGATATTTCGCATTTATCGGTCTTTGGAAATTTACCGCTGGCGGACGATACGTTTTCCGTCTCTGGTCCGATTCATATACTTGTCGGGGCCGCAATTTTCCCGCATCTTCTTTTATCACATAGAGTTCAAGGGCAGTCGCATCGTTCTCCTCTCGCTTTAGAAACTGTCCTTGGCTACGTAATTGTTGGTGACGCTCCGGTTCGTCTCGATAATTTTGAAACCGCTTCGTATTGTTGTATCTCTGATCCTCTTGATGTCGCTGTCCGCAAGTTCTGGGAACTGGAAGAGCTGTATGTTCCACCTGCACTTAGCCCAGATGATAAAACATGTGAAGAAATATATACTCGCACGACCTCTCGCGACGAGGACGGTCGTTATGTAGTAGCACTGCCGTTCAAAGGTGACATTCGTTCTCTCGGTGACTCTCGACAAGCAAGCGAACGTCGTTTTCTTTGTTTAGAAAGAAAAATGCAGGCGTCGCCTAAGTTAAGGCAGGCCTATGTTAGTGTCATTAATGAATACTTAGAAAAAGGTTATATTTCTCCCGTATCTGTCGCTGCGGATGCGTCGCAAGGTGATTCGTACATCATACCACATCACGGAGTAATTAAAGAGGACAAGCTCACCTCTAAATTGCGTGTGGTACTCGATGGTAGTTGTAAGACTAGTACAAATGTTTCACTCAACGATGTGTTATATAGTGGTCAAAATCTCCAAGGAATTTTGTTTAACATAATCGTTAATTTTCGTTTATTCTCGGTCGCTCTCTCCGCTGACATTCGTCAAATGTTTTTGAGTATTGGTATTCGTGAAAGCGACCGCCGATTTCAACGCATTTTGTATCGTTTTTCACCGCATCAACCCATACAGATGTATGAGTTTAATAGAGTTGTTTTTGGACTTAAATCAAGTCCATTTCATGCGCTGCGTACAATCAAGCAGCTTGCGATTGATGAAGGCGATTCTTACGCCAAGGCTAGAGACATAATTGGCACTTCTTTGTATATGGACGATTTAGTCCACTCTGTGGTAAATGAAGAAGAGGCTATATCTACCGCCTCAGAAATGATAGGTCTTATGAAGTCTGGTCAATTTGAACTCGTTAAATGGACTAGTAACTCACAAACGGTTCTAGATTCCATCCCGCCGTCGCATCGTATTTCGTCAATCAAGGAATTTGATCAATCGGATCAACATAAAGTTCTCGGTTTATTTTGGTCGCCCGCCACTGACTTTTTCGGTATGCGGGTTAGTACTCCTGCTCGTGCATGCACTAAACGTAATATATTGTCTTGTGTCGCAAAAATATGGGATGTCATGAGATTTGTTGCACCCGTCGTCTTATACGCTAAACTTCTTATTAAGCAGCT